>CM051619.1:116615370-117097870 GCA_028020825.1 Podargus strigoides | reverse complement strand
GGGTTAGGGGTTAGGGTTAAGGGTTAGGGTTAGGGGTTAGGGGTTAGGGTTAGTCATTAGGGTTAGGGTTAGGGGTTAGGAGTTAGGGGTTAGGGTTAGGGGTTAGGGTTAGGGGTTAGGAGTTCGGGGTTAGGGTTATGGTTAGGGTTAGGGGTTAGGGTAATGGTTAGGGGTTAGGGTTAGGGGTTAGGGTTAGGGGTTAGGGTTAGGGGTTAGGGTTAGGGGTTAGGGTTAGGGGTTAGGGTAGTCATTAGGTTTAGGGTTAGGGTTAGGGGTTAGGGTTCGTCATTAGGGTTAGTCATTAGGTTTATGGTTAGGGTTAGGGTTAGGGTTAGTCCTTAGGGTTAGTCATTAGGGTTAGGGATTAGGGGTTAGGGTTAGGATTAGGGTTAGGGGTTAGGGTTAGGGTTAGGGGTTAGGGTTAGGGTTTAGCGTTAGGCTTAGGGTTTAGCGTTAGGCTTAGGGGTTAGGGGTTAGGGTTAGGGTTAGTCATTAGGGTTAGTCATTAGGGTTAGGGTTAGGGTTAGGGGTTAGGGTTAGGGGTTAGGGTTAGGCTTAGGGGTTAGGGTTAGGGGTTAGTCATTAGGGTTAGTCATTAGGGTTAGGTTTAGGGATTAGGGGTTAGGGTTAGGATTAGGGTTAGGGTTAGGGGTTAGGGTTAAGGGTTAGGGTTAGGGGTTAGTGTTAGGGGTTAGGGTTAGGGTTAGGGTTAGACATTAGTGTTAGGGTTAGGGGTTAGGGTTAGGGGTTAGGGTTAGGGGTTAGGGTTAGGGGTTAGGGTTAGGGGTTAGGGTTAGGGGTTAGGGTTAGGGGTTAGGGTTAGGGGTTAGGGGTTAGGGTTAGGTTTTGGGTTAGGGGTTAGGCTTAGGGGTTAGGGTTTAGGGTTAGGGTTAGTCATTAGGGTTAGTCATTAGGGTTAGGGTTAGGGGTTAGGGTTAGGGTTAGTCATTAGGGTTAGTCATTAGGGTTAGGGATTAGGGGTTAGGGTTAGGGGTTAGGGTTAGGGGTTAGGTTTAGGGTTAGGGGTTAGGGTTTACGGTTATGGTTAGGGTTAGGGGTTAGGGTTTAGGGTTAGGGGTTAGTGTTAGGGTTTAGGGTTAGGGTTAGGGTTAGGGTTAGGGTTAGGGTTAGGGTTAGGGTTAGGGTTAGGGTTAGGGTTAGGGTTAGGGTTAGGGTTAGGGTTAGGGTTAGGGGTTAGGGTTAGTCATTAGGGTTAGTCATTAGGGTTAGGGGTTAGGCTTAGGGTTTAGGGTTAGGGTTAGGGTTAGTCATTAGGGTTAGTCATTACGTTTAGGGTTAGGGTTAGGGGTTAGGGTTAGGCTTAGGGGTTAGGCTTAGGGGTTAGGGTTAGGGTTAGTCATAAGGGTTAGTCATTAGGGTTAGGGTTAGGGATTAGGGGTTAGGGTTAGGATTAGGGTTAGGGTTAGGGGTTAGGGTTAAGGGTTAGGGTTAGGGTTAGGGGTTAGGGTTAGGGGTTAGGGTTAGGGGTTAGGGGTTAGGGGTTAGGGGTAGTCATTAGTGTTAGGGTTAGGGGTTAGGGTTAGGGGTTAGGGTTAGGGTTTGGGTTAGGGGTTAGGCTTAGGGTTTAGGGTTAGGGTTAGTCATTAGGGTTAGGGTTAGGGGTTAGGGTTAGGGTTAGTCATTAGGGTTAGTCATTAGGGTTAGGGTTAGGGGTTAGGTTTAGGGGTTAGGGTTAGGGGTTAGGGTTAGGGGTTAGGGGTTAGGGTTCGGGGTTATGGTTAGGGTTAGTCATTAGGGTAGTCATTAGGTTTAGGGTTAGGGTTAGGGGTTAGGGTACGTCGTTAGGGTTAGGGTTAGGGTTAGGGGTTAGGGTTAGGGTTTAGCGTTAGGCTTAGGGGTTACGGGTTAGGGTCAGGGTTAGGGTTAGTCATTAGGGCTAGTCATTAGGGTTAGGGTTAGGGTTAGGGGTTAGGGTTAGGGTTAGGGTTAGTCATTAGGTTAGGGTTAGTCATTAGGTTTAGGGTTAGGGTTATGGGTTAGGGTTAGTCATTAGGGTTATTCATTAGGATTAGGGATTAGGGTTTAGGGTTAGGATTAGTGTTAGGGTTTAGGGTTAGGGGTTAGGGTTAGGGTTATGGTTAGGGGTTAGGGTTAGGGGTTAGGGTTAAGGGTTAGGGCTAGTGTTAGGGTTAGGGTTTACGGTTATGGTTAGGGGTTAGGGTTTAGGGTTAGTAGTTAGGGTTAGGCTTAGGGGTTAGGGGTTAGGGTTAGTCATTAGGGTTAGTCATTAGGGTTAGGGTTAGGGTTAGATATTAGGGTTAGTCATAAGGGTTAGGGATTAGGGGTTAGGGTTAGGGTTAGTCATTTGGGTTAGTCATTAGGTTTAGGGTTAGGGTTAGGGGTTAGGGTTAGGGTTAGTCATTAGGGTTAGTCATTAGGTTTAGGGTTAGTCATTAGGGTTAGGGATTAGGGGTTAGGGTTAGGATTAGTGTTAGGGGTTAGGGTTTAGCGTTAGGCTTAGGGGTTAGGGGTTAGGGTTAGGGTTAGTCATTAGGGTTAGGGTTAGGGGTTAGGGTCAGGCTTAGGGGTTAGGCTTAAGGTTAGTCATTAGGGTTAGTCATTAGGGTTAGTGTTAGGGATTAGGGGTTAGGGTTAGGATTAGGGTTAGGGTTAGGGGTTAGGGTTAAGGGTTAGGGTTAGGGGTTAGGGTTAGGGGTAGTCATTAGGGTTAGGGTTAGGGGTTGGGGTTAGGGGTTAGGGTTAGGGTTTAGCGTTAGGCTTAGGGGTTACGGGTTAGGGTTAGGGTTAGTCATTAGGGTTAGTCATTAGGGTTAGGGTTAGGGGTTAGGGTTAGGGGTTAGGGTTAGGCTTAGTGGTTAGGGTTAGGGGTTAGGGTTAGGGGTTAGGGGTAGGGGTTAGTCATTAGGGTTAGGGTTAGGGATTAGGGGTTAGGGTTAGGATTAGGGTTAGGGTTAGGGGTTAGGGTTAAGGGTTAGGGTTAGGGTTAGGGGTTAGTGTTAGGGGTTAGGGTTAGGGTTAGACATTAGTGTTAGGGTTAGGGGTTAGGGTTAGGGGTTAGGGGTTAGGGTTAGGATTTGGGTTAGGGGTTAGGCTTAGGGGTTAGGGTTTAGGGTTAGGGTTAGTCATTAGGGTTAGTCATTAGGGTTAGGGTTAGGGGTTAGGGTTAGGGTTAGTCATTAGGGTTAGTCATTAGGGTTAGGGTTTGGGATTAGGGGTTAGGGTTAGGGGTTAGGTTTAGGGTTAGGGGTTAGGGTTTACGGTTATGGTTAGGGTTAGGGGTTAGGGTTTAGGGTTAGGGGTTAGTGTTAGGGTTTAGGGTTAGGCGTTAGGGTTAGGGTTAGGGGTTAGGGTTAGTCATTAGGGTTAGTCATTAGGGTTAGGGTTAGGGGTTAGGCTTAGGGTTTAGGGTTAGGGTTAGGGTTAGTCATTAGGGTTAGTCATTACGTTTAGGGTTAGGGTTAGGGGTTAGGGTTAGGGGTTAGGGTTAGTCATTAGGGTTAGTCATTAGGGTTAGGGTTAGGGGTTAGGGTTAGGCTTAGGGGTTAGGCTTAGGGGTTAGGCTTAGGGTTAGTCATAAGGGTTAGTCATTAGGGTTAGGGATTAGGGGTTAGGGTTAGGATTAGGGTTAGGGTTAGGGGTTAGGGTTAAGGGTTAGGGTTAGGGTTAGGGGTTAGGGTTAGGGGTTAGGGTTAGGGGTTAGGGTTAGGGGTTAGGGTTAGCGTTAGTCATTAGGGTTAGGGTTAGGGGTTAGGGTTAGGGGTTAGGGTTAGGGTTTGGGTTAGGGTTTAGGCTTAGGGTTTAGGGTTAGGGTTAGTCATTAGGGTTAGGGTTAGGGGTTAGGGTTAGGGTTAGTCATTAGGGTTAATCATTAGGGTTAGGGATTAGGTGTTAGGGTTAGTCATTAGGGTTAGTCATTAGGTTTAGGGTTAGGGTTAGTCATTAGGGTTAGTCATCAGGGTTAGGGATTAGGGGTTAGGGTTAGGATTAGGGTTAGGGGTTAGGGTTAGGGTTAGGGGTTAGGGTTAGGGTTAGGGGTTAGGGTTAGGGGTTAGGTTTAGGGTTAGGGTTAGTCATTAGGGTTAGGGTTAGGGGTTGGGGTTAGGGGTTAGGGTTAGGGGTTAGGGGTTAGGGTTAGGTTTTGGGTTAGGGGTTAGGGTTAGGGGTTAGGGTTAGGGGTTAGGGTTAGGGTTAGTCATTAGGGTTAGTTATTAGGTTTAGGGTTAGGGTTAGGGGGTAGTGTTAGGGTTAGTCATTAGGGTTAGTCATTAGGGTTAGGGTTAGGGATTAGGGGTTAGGGTTAGGGGTTAGGGTTAGGGTTAGGGTTTACGGTTATGGTTATGGTTATGCTTAGGGTTAGGGTTAGGGTTAAGGTTAGTCATTAGGGTTAGTCATTAGGGTTAGGGATGAGGGGTTAGGGTTAGGATTAGGGTTAGGGTTTAGGGTTAGGGTTAGGGGTTAGGGTTAGGGTTAGGGTTTAAGTTTAGGGTTAGTCATTAGGGTTAGTTATTAGGTTTAGGGTTAGGGTTAGGGGTTAGGGTTAGTCATTATGCTTTGTCATTAGGGTTAGTCATTAGGGTTAGGGATGAGGGGTTAGGGTTAGGATTAGGGTTAGGGTTTAGGGTTAGGGTTAGGGGTTAGGGTTAGGGTTTAAGTTTAGGGTTAGTCATTAGGGTTAGTTATTAGGTTTAGGGTTAGGGTTAGGGGTTAGGGTTAGTCATTATGCTTTGTCATTAGGGTTAGGGTTAGGGATTAGGTGTTAGGGTTAGGATTAGGGTTAGGGGTTAGGGTTAGGGGTTAGGGTTAGGGTTAGGGGTTAGGGTTAAGGGTTAGGGTTAAGGGTTAGGGTTAGGGGTTAGTGTTAGGGGTTAGGGTTAGGGGTTAGGGTTAGGGGTTAGGGTTAGTCATTAGGTTTAGGGTTAGGGGTAGGGGTTAGGGTTAGTCATTAGGTTTAGGGTTAGGGTTAGGGGTTAGGGTTCGTCATTAGGGTTAGGGTTAGGGTTAGGGGTTAGGGTTAGGGTTTAGCGTTAGGCTTAGGGGTTACAGGTTAGGGTTCGTCATTAGGGTTAGGGTTAGGGTTAGGGGTTAGGGTTAGGGTTAGGGGTTAGGCTTAGGGGCTAGGGTTAGGGTTAGTCATTAGGGTTAGTCATTAGGGTTGGGTTAGTGATTAGGGGTTAGGGTTAGGATTAGGGTTAGGGTTAGGGGTTAGGGTTAAGGGTTAGGGTTAGGGTTAGGGTTAGGGTTAGGGGTTAGGGTTTAGGGGTAGGGTTAGACATTAGGGTTAGGGTTAGGGGTTAGGGTTAGGGGTTAGGGGTTAGGGTTAGGGTTTGGGTTAGGGGTTAGGGTTTAGGGTTAGGGTTAGTCATTAGGGTTAGGGTTAGGGTTAGTCATTAGGGTTAGTCATTAGGGTTCGGGTTAGGGATTATGGGTTAGGGTTAGGGGTTAGGGCTTAGGTTTAGGGTTAGGGGTTAGGGTTTACGGTTATGGTTAGTGTTAGGGGTTAGGGTTTAGGGTTAGGGGTTAGTGTTAGGGTTTAGGGTTAGGCGTTAGGGTTAGGGTTAGGGGTTAGGGTTAGGGTTAGTCATTAGGGTTAGTCATTAGGGTTAGGGTTAGGGTTTAGGTTTAGGGTTTAGGGTTAGGGTTAGTCATTAGGGTTAGTCATTAGGTTTAGGGTTAGGGTTAGGGGTTAGGGTTAGGGTTAGTCATTAGGGTTATTCATTAGGATTAGGGATTAGGGTTTAGGGTTAGGATTAGTGTTAGGGTTTAGGGTTATCGGTTAGGTTTAGGGTTATGGTTAGGGGTTAGGGTTAGGGGTTAGGGTTAAGGGTTAGGGCTAGGGTTAGTGTTAGGGTTAGGGTTTACGGTTATGGTTAGGGGTTAGGGTTTAGGGTTAGTAGTTAGGGTTAGGCTTAGGGGTTAGGGGTTAGGGTTAGGGTTAGGGTTAGTCATTAGGGTTAGTCATTAGGGTTAGGGTTAGGGGTTAGGGTTAGGGGTTAGGGTTAGGGGTTAGGGTTAGGGGTTAGGGTTAGGGGTTAGGGTTAGAGTTTAGTCTTAGGGGTTAGGGTTAGGGTTAGGGTTTAGGTTTAGGGTTAGACATTAGGGTTAGTCATTAGGGTTAGGGTTAGGGTTAGGGGTTAGGGGTTAGGCTTAGGGTTTAGGGTTAGGATTAGGGTTAGTCATTAGGTTTAGGGTTAGGGTTAGGGGTTAGGGTTAGTCATTAGGGATAGGGATTAAGGTTTAGGGTTAGGATTAGGGTTAGGGGTTAGGGTTAGGGGTTAGGGTTAGGGGTTAGGGTTAGGGGTTAGGGTTAGGGGTTAGGGTTAGGGGTTAGGGTTAGGGGTTAGGGCTAGGGCTAGGGTTAGGGTTAGTGTTAGGGTTAGGGTTTACGGTTATGGTTAGGGGTTAGGGTTTAGGGTTAGGGGTTAGGGTTAGGCTTAGGGGTTAGGTTTAGGGGTTAGGGTTAGGGTTAGTCATTAGGGTTAGTCATTAGGGTTAGGGTTAGGGTTTAGGGTTAGGGTTTAGGGTTAGGGTTAGTCATTAGGGTTAGGGTAAGAATTAGGGTTAGGGGTTAGGTTTAGGGTTAGGGGTTAGGTTTAGGGTTAGGGGTTAGGGTTAGTGTTAGGGGTTAGGGTTAGGGGTTGGGGTTGGGTTTAGGTTTAGGGGTTAGGGGCTAGGGTTAGGGTTGGGGTTTGGGTTAGGGATAGTGTTAGGGTTGGGGTTGGGTTAGGGTTAGTGTTAGGGGTTAGGGTTTAGGGTTAGGGTTAGGGTTAGTCATTAGGGTTAGTCATTAGGGTTAGGGTTAAGGGTTAGGGTTAGGGGTTAGGGTTAGGGTTTAGGGTTAGGCGTTAGGGTTAGGGGTTAGGGTTAGGGTTAGTCATTAGGGTTAGTCATTAGGGTTAGTCATTAGGGTTAGGGGTTAGGTTTAGGGTTTAGGGTTAGGGTTAGGGTTAGTCATTAGGGTTAGTCATTAGGTATAGGGTTAGGGTTAGGGGTTAGGGTTAGGGTTAGTCATTAGGGTTATTCATTAGGATTAGGGATTAGGTTTTAGGGTTAGGATTAGTGTTAGGGTTTAGGGTTAGGGTTAGGGGTATGGTTAGGGGTTAGGGTTAGGGGTTAGGGTTAAGGGTTAGGGGTAGGGTTAGGGTTAGTGTTAGGGTTAGGGTTTACGGTTATGGTTAGGGGTTAGGGGTTAGGGTTAGGGGTTAGGGGTTAGGGTTAGGGTTAGTCATTAGGGTTAGTCATTAGGGTTAGTCATTAGGGTTAGTCATTAGGGTTAGTCATTAGGGTTAGTCATTAGGGTTAGTCATTAGGGTTAGGGGTTAGGCTTAGGGTTTAGTCTTAGGGGTTAGGGTTAGGGTTTAGTTTTAGGGTTTAGGTTTAGGGTTAGTCATTAGGGTTAGTCATTAGGGTTAGTCATTAGGGTTAGTCATTAGGGTTAGTCATTAGGGTTAGTCATTAGGGTTAGGGTTAGTATTAGGGTTAGGGGTTAGGGTTAGGGGTTAGGCTTAGGGTTTAGTCTTAGGGGTTAGGGGTTAGGCTTAGGGTTTAGGGTTAGGATTAGGGTTAGTCATTAGGTTTAGGGTTAGGCTTAGGGGTTAGGGTTAGTCATTAGGGTTAGTCATTAGGGTTAGTCATTAGGGTTAGTCATTAGGGATAGGGATTAAGGTTTAGGGTTAGGATTAGGGTTAGGGGTTAGGGTTAGGGGTTAGGGTTAAGGGTTCGGGCTAGGGTTAGGGTTAGTGTTAGGGTTAGGGTTAGGGTTTACGGTTATGGTTAGGGGTTAGGGTTTAGGGTTAGGGTTTAGGGTTAGGCTTAGGGGTTAGGTTTAGGGTTAGTCATTAGGGTTAGTCATTAGGGTTAGGGTTAGGGTTAGGGTTTAGGGTTAGGGTTTAGGGTTAGGGTTTAGGGTTAGGGTTTAGGGTTAGGGTTAGGGTAAGAATTAGGGTTAGGGGTTAGGGTTAGGGGTTAGGGTTATGGGTTAGGGTTATGGGGTTGGGGTTGGGTTTAGGTTTAGGGGTTAGGGGCTAGGGTGAGGGTTAGGGTTAGGGTTGGGGTTGGGGTTGGGGGTTACGGTTGGGGTTTGGGTTAGGGATAGTGTTAGGGTTGGGGTTGGGGTTGGGTTAGGGTTAGTGTTAGGGGTTAGGGTTTAGGGTTAGGGTTAGGGTTAGTCATTAGGGTTAGTCATTAGGGTTAGGGTTAAGGGTTAGGGTTAGGGGTTAGGGTTAGACTTAGGAGTTAGGTTTAGGGGTTAGGGTTAGGGTTTAGGGTTAGGGTTAGTCATTAGGGTTAGTCATTAGGTTTAGGGTTAGGGTTAGGGGTTAGGGTTAGTCATTAGCGTTAGTCATTAGGGTCAGGTTTAGGGTTAGGGGTTAGGGTTAGGATTAGGGTTAGGGGTTAGGGTTAGGGGTTAGGGTTAGGGTTAGAGGTTAGGGGTTAGGGGTTAGGGTTAGTGGTTAGGGTTAGTGGTTAGGGGTTAGGGGTTAGGGGTTAGTCATTAGGGTTAGGGTTAGGGGTTAGGGTTAGTCATTAGGGTTAGTCATTAGGTTTAGGGTTAGGGTTAGGGTTAGTCATTAGGTTTAGTCATTAGGGTTAGGGTTAGGGATTAGGGGTTAGGGTTAGGGGTTAGGTTTAGGGTTAGGGTTTACGGTTATGGTTAGGGTTAGGGATTAGGGGTTAGGGTTAGGGTTAGGGTTAGGTTTGGGGTTGGGGTTACGGTTAGGGGTTAGGGTTGGGGTTGGGGTTAGGGATAGTGTTAGGGTTGAGGTTGGGTTAGGGTTAGTGTTAGGGGTTAGGGTTAGTGTTAGGTTTAGGGTGGGTTAGTAGCCATTTAGGGTTAGGGTTAGGGTGTCCTAAACACAGCAATTGGAAGCACACTGAGCTGTGAGCCCCATTTCCAGCTACCGTAACTCAAAGAACTCACCCAGCACTGAAAGGAAAAGAGAGACAAAAAAAACCAAAAGGAGACACAAGCGAAATTCCACTCACACTCCTGGGATCTTCGAAGGTCAATAAAAACCTTTCAGGCCAGTCTTGTGATATTTTAGCCGGTTCCTTGTGTCCAAAACAGCAAAAGAGTATCGGCTACCCTGAAAAAAACTAGATGGAACTTGGATCTGTTCTCAGGGGTGCAGCTGTCCCACATACGGCACCCGGTCTCGAAAAGAGAAATCGGGGACGTTTCAATGGGGTGTACAGACAGCCCCACGTCTGAGCGCCACTTGCCGCTGTGATGCTTGGCTGGGGGTAAAGCTGTTGCTTTTCCCTAAGAATTCCAGGCTCAGGAACTCCTGGCGGTGCTCAGCACCTCGCATACAGCTTTCTCTCACCCGTGCCATGGAAGCATGTGGCCAAGCCCACACAGAGCTTGCTAGCTCTGGCGCTATCAGAAGTAAAGAGTCCAGAGGAGGCCCTGCTAGGTGTCCGATGTTTATTTCTGAACAGCTCCCATGCCAGGCCAGGTAGCAAGACGGCGGGCCCCCACCCCCGCCCCCGCCGGGTTCTTTATCAAGGGACACAGGCAGGGGAGGGACCACAGCTGAGGGCCAATGTAGTGTGACCCAAGGTTAGAGTGACTGTCTGGCTGCTGGCCAACCAGGGGGACCCCGACTCACACAGGTCACAAGACCAGGTGAGGAGGTTCCTGGCTTGTGGGGGGTGTCCGATCTCTGAATTCACCCAGCACCAAGCTGCTGGGCTCCCTGGTCCCCCAGGCATCCCAGCTGGTGGCTGGGGGACTACAACAGCTATGTAAGCTAAGGAACCCTAACCAAGCTGCCAGGTAAGAAAAGGAACCCGAGCCAAGCTGTTAGGCAAGCAAAGGAACCCTAGCCAAGCTACCAGGTAGACAAAGGAACCCTAACCAAGCTGCCAGGTAACCAAAGGTGTCCCAGGAAGGTGCCAGGTAAGCAAAGTAACCCTAGAAAAGCTGCCAGGACACCTATGGAACCCTAGCCAAGCTGCCAGGTAACCACAAGAACCCTAGCCAAGCTGCCAGGTAACCACAAGAACCCTAGCCAAGCTGCCAGGTAACCACAAGAACCCTAGCCAAGCTGCCAGGTAGAAAAAGGAACCCTAGCCAAGCTGCCAGGTAGAGAAAGGAACCCTAGTCAAGCTGCCAGGTAATAAAGGGAACCCTAGCCAAGCTGCCAGCTAAGCAAAGGAACCCAAGTCAATGTGAGAAACAACTTGTGTTTTTGCAGTGTTGGGAGAATCATATTTTTGTAGAACCGAGAGAAACACCACGGCCTTGTGCATCCAGGTGCCAGATGGCATGGAAGGAGGTAAGAACTGAGTGATGTTTTTTTGTGCAGCACTACAGAAA
This sequence comes from Podargus strigoides, assembly GCA_028020825.1. NCBI lineage: Eukaryota > Metazoa > Chordata > Aves > Caprimulgiformes > Podargidae > Podargus > Podargus strigoides. The sequence continues at coordinate 117,087,570 of CM051619.1, read as the reverse complement.
GAAAAACACCAAGGCCTTGTACAAAAATACCAAACTAGAAAGGAGCCCAGGAGAAAGACCGTCTTGTTCAGTACCTCCTGCTACCAGATAATGGAGAAGGACAAGAGCTACGCATAACAACTTTTTCTTAGAATGTTGTGTCCTACAGGGATCAGGAGATAGGGTGCACCTGAGAAAATATTGCCATCATTGCACAACTCTGCATAAACAGCCGACTGGGAAAAGAAAAACCTAGTATGGAAACTGGAAAAACCTCTTATGGAACCTGATTGTAATAGAATGCGTCGGACAGGCTGTGAGCCTGGAGTATCCAACCAACGGAGAAACAGGAGAGGATAACCCGCGTCGGGATAAAATACTATAAAAATGCTTCTTTTTCTTTGTAACGGTGCGCGTTTCTACTCCGGCCATGGGGTGGCGCGCCCGCGATTGCACTCGCGAATAAACGGAGCTGCTTCACCGTGATCCCAGCCTGAGCAAACTTTTTTGGCGCAAAACTTCGTTTCTCACAGTCAAGTTGCCAGGTAAGCAAAGGAACCCTAGCCAAAACCAGGTAAGCAGAGAAACCCAATCCAAGCTGCCAGGTACGCGAAGGAACCCTAGAGAAGCTGCCAGGTAAGCAAGGGAACCCTAGCCAAGCTGCCCGGTAAGCAAAGGACCCCTAGAGAAGGTGCCAAGTAAATACAGGAACCCTAGCCAAGCTGCGAGGTAATAAAGGGAAGCCTAGCCAAGCTGCCAGGTAAGCAAAGGAACCCTTGCTAAGCTGACAGGTAAGCAAAGGAACCCTAGCCAAGCTGCCAGGTAAGCAAAGGAACCCTAGCCAAGCTGCCAGGTATACAATGTTGTGAGCACAACATGTTGTGACCCCTCTCGCCCCAGGAGACCCTTCCTTCAGGAGACCCCTCCTGGGGCAGCAGCGTGTGCCCACCACACCCCAGGGAAAGGCAGTGTTTGTGCTTCCCAAAAATACGGGAATTCCCCCCGTGGCAGTGTTGATCTTCGTGAGGGTGGGGAGGCTCTGCAGAGGGACCTGGACACGCTGGATCCATGGGCCGAGGTCAATCGTATGAGGTTCAATAAGGCCAAGTGCCAGGTCTTGCACTTCAGCCACAGCAACCCCGTGGAACGCTCCAGGCTTGGGGAAGCGTGGCTGGAAAGCTGCCCGGGGGCAAGCACTTGGTGCTGGTCGACAGCGGCTGACCACGAGCCAGCAGTGTGCCCAGGTGGGCAAGAAGGCCAGCGGCATCCTGGCCTGTGTCAGAAACGGTGGGAGCAGCAGGCCTGGGGGAGTGATTGTCCCCCTGTACTCCGCTCTGGTGAGGCCACCCCAAGAATACTGTGTTCAGTTTTGGGCCCCTCACGCCAAGAAGGACACCGAGGTGCTGGAGCGTGTCCCGAGAAGGGCCACGGAGCTGGGGAAGGGTCTGGAGCACAAATCTGATAAGGAGCGGCTGAGGGAACTGAGGGGGTTCAGTCTGGAGAAGAGGAGGCTGAGGGGAGACCTCACTGCTCTCTACAGCTCCCTGAAAGGAGGGGGGAGTGAGGCAGGGGTCAGTCTCTTCAGCCAAGTTACAAGTGATAGGACAAGGGGTAATGGCCTCAAGTTGTGCCAGGGGAGGTTTAGATTAGATATTAGGAAAAAATTCTTCACTGAAAGGGTTCCCCAGCACTGGCCCAGGCTGCCCAGGGCAGTGGTGGAACCCCCATCCCTGGAGGGATTTCAGAGCCGTGGAGATGAGGTGCTGAGGGACACGGGGTAGTGGGGAATTGGCAGTGTTGGGTTAATGGTTGGACTGGGTGATCTTAGAGGTCTCTTCTAACCAAGGCGATTCCGTGATTCTGTGAAGAAGGAATTTGTTCTAACATTTTCTATACATTTGTACCAGCAGCAGAGTTTAAATAAAAAATACAAGAAATGGAAGCTATGTACAATCATCTTAAAAACTACGTGTAAACCAGGCTTTCCGTAATAAGCCTGTAATATATTTAGGATAATATTAATAAAACGAGGTATTCTGAAAGCAGGCTCGTCCATCCCTATTTAGTCAGTTCTGTAAAAATAGCCTGGAGTGCTGAGAACTCACAGAGCCTCTCTGGCTACATCAGAAAGATACCCTGGAAAACCAGCACATTTCTATTGATTGAGGTGCGTAAATAGAAATGGGATACCTAGACTTGAAATAAGCATTCCCCTTAGTGTACGCTATTTTCTTAGTTTACTACAGAGTCATTGACAATTCCAACCAGTCTGAAAAGCAGCTCTTTATGAATTACACGAGATGGAGGACTTGGCTATTTTTCCCATCACCAGGATTGCAAAATACAAGTGTTGAGTAAATTGATGCTACATATAAACACACGTGGTTACTTAACAAAATGCATGAAATAATTAGAAGGGCAATCGGGAAATGTTTGCAAAGCTCAGGGAAAAATACAATTTCCCATCTATTAAACTTCTTCTTGGCCTTGCTAAGGCAAGAAAATTAGAGCAAGCTCTCTGTGAATAAGTGACTCGTAATTAGGAAGGTCATTGGGAAGAAAAGGTCATTACCTAATTCAAAGTCTCTCTCAAAAAGAAGGTCCTAACTTCAGCGTGAAGCTGTGTGTTTGCCTAGAATGTTGCCTGCTGAGTGTTGGAGGACAGTTTTGGTTTGCTTACCTGCTTCTCTGAACCAATCACAGATTCTAACTCTCCTCCCTGCTGAGTCGGACAGACCTGCTTTGGACACTGGCCGTGTTCTCCACCACTTGAAGATGGCATCTCGTCATCAAAGAAACACTCTGAAAATTAACAGTGCGTTTTCAAGATGAACGAAGCATGATAGCTCGAAAAGATTCAAAACAATTTTATTTTAAACAAAATGAACATGCAAAACACAGATGATTTAACTTACCTGTTCTGTGTGTACTTTTATTTACTCAGCACTATCATCTGCACAGTCTACCATGAATTTCCACATCCTTCCCTTTTGTAGATTTTTTTCCTGATCCTAATTTAATTTTTACGAGCCTCTTACTGTTATTTTTCCCCATATCCACTCACTGCTTATCAATAATTTGTATGACTGCTAGTTGTAAATTTAATATTGTTTTCCTTCACAAAAAAGAGAGCACAGAGATTGTTACGTATTTCTATAAAGCACTAGAAACGTAATCCACATCTATGTAAATCCATACATGCATTAATGACTCGGTGCCTTAAAAACATAAGCAACTGCAACTTACATTAAAAAAAAAAGAAATCACAGCAACGAACTATTCTGACCCACGGTCGCAAAAGCCAGTTAAGAGTTGGAAGGATTACATCCAGAAACAAAAGAGTCAAGACCTGTCACGTTCTCAGTACAAGCTGAACATAACACTCCTGTTAGGTGTTACCTGGCGATATACGGCTTGTAGTGGAAAACTCTTTCAAGCAACTTAATAATTAGTATAGAGCCCCGCGCCCAAACTGAGCGTTAATTAATTTGAACTAATCCTTTAGACGGGCAATACATTATAGTAAAAAATTTAGGTAGGCATTTCAATCTCGTCAATCGGGGGGAAAAAAAAAAAGAAAGACAGTTCTCCTACAGAAACTAAACTGGATGTATGACCAGAGAAACTATCTGAGTGGAAAGAAAGCAAACCAGGATTGACATTTACATATGAACGACACCGTATCTTAAACAGAATCGGAAAAATCTTAAGAGATCATTGAGCGTTAATCACTGCGTAATTTCTGTAACGCTGAGATCCTGGAGTGTTTTCAATTTACATCGGGTTTGGTGCTTGAAATCCTCTACACTGAAGAGTACAACCCAGTCAAGGCCAGCCATGTGTGTCTGCTACTTCCACCACCGAGGGGTGGTAGGACATTGTCAAGGCACTTCAGCTCTCTTTGCCATGGTTTTTACACGACCAAATGAGGAAGGATAACTTTTATCCTCCTCGTCTGGGTATTTGAGATTTGATTCATATGCTTTGAGGACAACAGATGAAAGTCACCGTATAAATAAACAGGATTCTTTTGACTACGTATAAACATGAAATCAAGAATAAAATTAGAATCCTCATCCCCGAGCTGTAAGTCTGTCATCTCTTCTAGGGAGGTTACGCTGAAAAATCCCAAGGGGCAGAAAAGGAAAATCTCGTTGATACAAAACAATAGAAATTAATGTTCTAAGGATGTTCAGAGCGTGCAAGGGTGGAAAAGGGATGGTGAAGTCGCTCCAAAGCTGCGCCTGCAGGTGCCCGTGGAACCACATCACGGTCCGTGCCATAGCCCAGGCTGCAGTGCCAGTGGCGCAGTTATTCAGGCAGTCCTAGCTGCTCTTTCAGAACCTCGCTGGGCACTACTGAACTCTTCTCACGGAGCGCAGTGCGGCTCCCGGGGCCGAGAACCCCCGCTGCGGGGCTGGGGGGTCCCGCCAGGGTTGCGGGCACGGCCCCGCTCACGGGGAGCGGCGGCGGCTCCGTGCGGACGCCGAATAAAGGCGGGGCCGGCAGGGGGTCCCCGAGACTCGGACTGTGTGTGAGCCCCGACCCTGCCCCGGTGGGCTCTATGCCCCACTCCCGCACACGGCACGGGGGCTCTGCGCCGCCCCCAGCACCGCACTGCGGCTCTCAGCGCTGACACCGCCCCGCGGAGCGCGGGCCACCCTGCACCGGGCATGGGCTGGGAGCCCGAAATGGAGGACTCGGCCCCTGCTCCCAGCCCCAAACACAGCGCTCGCTCTGCATTTCCCAGCCCTGATACCGCCCCAAGGACCCCGGTGTGGAGCCCCCCGAGCACGGCACTGAGTCTCTGCCTCTGAGCCCGCACACGCGCCTCTGCCTCACCCCCCCGGCACGGCACGGCGGCTCCGCTCAGTGCTGACACAGCCCGGGGCAGAGCAGTGTCACCCCAGGAACCACAGCGCTCAGTCGCTGTCTCTCAGCCCCAACAAAAGGGGCGGGGGCGCTGCTCCATGCCCCCCAAAACACACGACTCGGTCTCTGTCTCGGTTCCACCCCCAAGAACACAGCACTTGCTCTCCGTTTCTGAGCCCCACGCCCCCCCAGGTCGCAGCTCTCAGTGCCCAAACGAGCCTTGACCCCACCCCTGTACCACAGCACTCGCTCTCTATCTCTGAGCCTGCACAGTGGGCAGTGACCCTGGTTTGGAGCCCCCAGAACGCAGCACCCGGTCTCTGACTCTGAGCCCACACACTCAGGATGTGGTCTCTGTTTTCAAGACTTTACTGTGCGTGCCTGAGCCCCAAACCCCCCTGAGCCCCAGTCTGAGCCTGCAAACACAGCACTTGGAAGCAGATGGAGCCCTGAGCCCCATTTCCAGCCCCAAACACAGGATGGAGCCGGCATTTCTATGCCCAAACACCCAGGGCTGGGTCTCTGCTCCAAGTCCCTGCAGAGACTTAGTCGGAGCCCAAATGAGCCCACAGAACACAGCGCTTACTCTGTGGTTGTGCACATGAAGGACTCGGTCTGTGCTGCAAGTGCCCGGAACGCAGGGAAGGTCTTCATTTCTGACCCCCCCCAAACACAGGACTCCCAGGTATGCTACCAGGTAAGGAAACAAACCCTAGTCGAGCTGCCAGGAAAGCAAAGGAATCCTAGTCAAGCTGCCACGTAATCACAGGAACCCTAGACAAGCTGACAGGTAAAAAATGGAACCCGAGCCAAGCTGACAGGTAATAACAGGAACCCTAGTCAACATACCAGGTAACCAAAGGAACCCTAGCCAAGATGCCAGGCAAGCAAAGGAACCCTAGCCAAGCTGCCAGGAAGACAAGGGAATCCTAGCCAAGCTGCCAGGTAACCAAAACAACCCTGTCCAATGTTTTAGGCAACCAAAGGAACCCTCGCCATGAGGCCAGGTAACCACAAGAACCCTAAGACAAGTTGCCAGGTAAGCAAAGGAACCCTAGGCAAGGTGCCAGGTAAGCCAAGGAACCCTTGCCAAGCTGTCAGGAAACCACAAGAACCCTAGCCAAGCTGCCAGGTAACCACAAGAACCCTAGCCAAGCTGCCAGGTAAGCAAAGGAATCCTAGGCAAGCTGCCAGGTAAGCGAAGGAATCCTAGGCAAGCTGCCAGGTAAGCGAAGGAACCCTAGGCAAGCTGCCAGGTAAGCGAAGGAACCCTAGGCAAGCTGCCAGGTAAGCGAAGGAACCCTACCCAAGCTGCCAGGTAAGCAAAGGAAACTGAGAAAAGCTGCCAGGCAAACAACCGACCCCTAGTTCAACTGCCAGGCAACCAAAGGGATAACAGGTATGCTGCCAGGTAAGCAAAGGACCCCTAGAGAAGCTGCCAAGTAAATACAGGAACCCTAGCCAAGCTGCGAGGTAATAAAGGGAACCCTAGCCAAGTTGCCAGGCAAGCAAATGAACCCTAGCCAAGCTGCCAGGTAAGCACAGGAACCCTACCGAAGCTGCAAGGTAAGCAAGGGAACCCTAGCATTGTTACCAGGTAAGGAAAGGAACCCTAGCATAGCTGCCAGGTAACCACATGAATCCTAGCCAAGCTGCCAGGTAACCACAGGAACCCTAGTTCAACTGCCAGGCAACCAAAAGGATAACAGGTATGCTGCCAGGTATGCAAAGGAACCCTAGGCAAGATGCCAGGTAAGCAAAGGAACCCTAGGCAAGCTGCCAGGTAAGTGAAGGAACCCTAGCCAAGCTGCCAGGTAACCAAAAGAACCCTGTCCAACGTTTTAGGCAACCAAAGGAACCCTCGCCATGAGGCCAGGTAACCACAAGAACCCTAAGCCAAGTTGCCAGATAAGCAAAGGAGCCCTAGGCAAGGTGCCAGGTAAGCCAAGGAACCCTAGCCAAGCTGCCAGGTAAGCGAAGGAACCCTAGGCAAGCGGCCAGGTAAGCAAAGGAAGCCTAGGCAAGCGGCCAGGTAAGCAAAGGAAGCCTAGGCAAGCGGCCAGGTAAGCAAAGGAAGCCTAGGCAAGCGGCCAGGTAAGCAAAGGAAGCCTAGGCAAGCGGCCAGGTAAGCAAAGGAAGCCTAGGCAAGCTGCCAGGTAGACAAGGGAACCCTAGCCAAGCTGCCAGGTAAGCAAAGGAACCCTAGGCAAGCTGCCAGGTAAGCAAAGGAACCCTAGCCAAGCTGCCAGGTAAGAAAGGGAACCCTGTAAGGGGCTTTCAGGTAAAGATATGAGGAAATGGAAATAACAGTTTTTACTAATATATACAACAAAACAATAATACAGAGAAACTGGTTTAAAGCCTGACAGAGTCAGGGATACAACCTGGCCCCCTGCCGGGCAGGGTGCTGGTAGCAGCCCGATTCGGTGGCAGCTGCAGTTCTCTTTGAAACGGTCCTGTTGAAGCGGTGATCTTGTAGAAAAGAAGTCTGGTCCTCCTCCGAAAATCCGGTGGCGGTGTAGTCCTTGTCCTCTGGGATCCCAGCGGGTAAGGCTGCCCGTGCTGTACCAAACCCCAGATTTTATCCCCGGTGGGAATGCTTGGCTCCCTCCCCCCTGGCCGGAGCATCTCACAAAGGGATGGTGAGTCCTGGGGCATGGCACTGATGGGCGCATTAACAGAAGAATAGTCCCGAGGGAGGAGGCAAGGAACATCGGCGCCTGGTTTCAACAGCTCATGGCAATAGAATATATTGTAACCCAGGACAGACCCCTAGAGAAGCTGCCAAGTAAATACAGGAACCCTGGCCAAGCTGCCAGGTAAGCAAACGATCCTCACGCAAACCCACAGGACTCGGTCTCTGTTTCCCACACTCGAACACCTGTGCCTGAGCCCCAAACCTCCCCGGATTCGCTCCCTGTTTCTGAGCCCTCTCTGGGTCTGCAAAACCCAGGACTGACTGAATCTCCATTTCTGAGCCCAAACACACAGGACTCAGTCTGGGCTTTAAACCCCCCAAAACGTGTGACTTGGTCTCTGTGTCTGAGCCCGAAAACCGCCCAAATGAGCCCGGTTTGGAGCCCCCAGAAGGCACAACGGAGTCTCTGATTCTGAGCCCAAACACCCAGAACTGGGTCTCTGCCTCTGGCCCCAAAACACAGCACTGAGTCTGTGTCCAACACTTGAACGTGTGTCCCTGCCTCACCCCGTGTGCCTGAGCCCCACATCCCCCGGATTCACTCAGGGCGTGAGCCCCCAGCACCCCTGAGCCCCGGTCTGGGGCTGAACAACACAGGAACGAGTCTCTGAGCCCCACTGCCAGCTCCCAAAGGCAGGACTTGGTCTCCACTTCTCAGCCCCAAATTTGCCCAACGTGAGCCCCACACACACACGCACGACTTGGTCTCCCTGAGCCCTAAACTGTCCAAATGAGCCCCATTTCCAGCCCCTAGACTTAGGGCTCGGTTTCGGTTTGGGACCCTCCAAGCCCAGGACTCGGTCTCAGTGCCCGAGAGGTGACGGCGTCTGGGGGGGTCGGAGCCCTCCGGCAGCCAAACCCCGCGCGGCCGCTCGCTCCCTTGGCCGGGGAAGCACAAGACCAGCAGCTCCGGGGACACTCACGGAGACGCCGGGACACGCAGCCCCACGCCACACTGGCCCTCCCGGGGATGGCCGCAAGGCTCTGCCACACCCTCCCTCCCCTTCCCAAGAGCTGCCAGGGCGAGGGGTCCCTCGGGCTAGGGCAGCAGCACCCAACCCACTCCCTGCACCCCATCGCTCTACAAGCATCCATCCGCCATCCCATCCCCTCGCCCCTCTCTGCCCCCAGCCCAACCCCCCCAGCTGCGGGTCTCTTCCCATCGGCCGCGGAGTGCCCACACCTGGCCGTGTCCCAGCTGCTGCTGCCCACCCCAGAGCGGGGGTGGGAACAGGAACAGGGAATGAGGGGGAAAAAGAAGGGAAAAAACATAGGAAAAAAAGAAGAAGTAAAGAAAATATTTAAAAATAGAAAAAAATAGGAGAGAAAAAAACCAATAAAAGAACAAATGTCCCTGTTGGGCATGGGGATGGGGATGCTGTGGGGAGCGGGGCAGGGTCTGGGGGCCTGAGGCTGCCACCCTGTCGAGGCAACACACTGTGAGACCGGAGCATCGGGGGATGTCATGGGAAGCAGGCAGGATCAGGCAAAGAACTGCAATGAATTTAAAATAATTTAAAAACCAAATCCCCTAACCCCCATGAGCCCCATTCTGAGCCTGCAAAACACAGCACTTGGAAGCAGACTGGGGCCTGAGCCCCATTTCCAGCCCCCAAACACAGGACGGAGCCTGCATTTCTATGCCCAAACACCCAGCACTGGGTGTCTGCTCCAAGTCCCTGCAGAGACTCAGTCGGAGCCCAAATGAGCCCCCAGAACACGGTGCTTACTCTCTGATTATGCACACGTAGGACTCGTTCTCTGCTTCAAGTGCCTGGAACACAGCTAAGGTCTCCAATTCTGAGCCCCCCCAAATGCAGCACTTAGTCTCTGAGCCCTGAACTGCCCGAATGACCCTGGTTTCACATACCCACAACGCAGCACCTAGCCTGGCAACCAAAGGAACCCTAGCAAAGCTGCCAGGGCACCAAAGGAAGCCTAGCCAAGCTGCCAGTCAAGTAAAGGGATCACAGGTATGTTGCCAGGTAACCACAGGAAGTCTAGACAAGCTGCCAGGTAACAAAGTGAACCCTAGCAGGGCTGCCAGGTAAGAAAAGGAACATTAGCCAAGCTGCCCGGTAAGCAAGGGAACAGTAGCCAAAGTGCCAGGTAAGCAAACTAACCCTAGCCAAGCTGCCAGGCAACGGAAGGGATCACAGGTATGCTGCCAGGTAAGTAAAGGAACCCTAAGCAAGGAGCCAGATAAGCAAAGGAACCCTTGGTAAGCTGCCAGGTTAGCAAAGGAACCCTAGCCAAAACCAAGTAAGCAGAGAAACACAATCCAAGCTGCCAGGTAACCAAAGGAAGCCCAGGTAAGCATCCAGGTAAGCAAAGATACTCTAGCCAAGCTGCCAGGTATACAAGGGAACCCTAGCCAAACTGCCAGGCAACCGAAGGGGTCACAGGCATGCTGCCAGGTAAGCAAAGGACCCCTAACCAAGCTGCTAAGTAAATACAGGAACCCTAGCCAAGCTGCCACGTAAGTAAAGAAACAGAAGCCAAGCTGCCAGGTAAGCAAAGGAAACCTAGGCAAGCTGCCAGGTAAGCAAGGGAATGGTAGCCAAGCTGCCAGGTAAGGAAAGGCACCCGAGCCAAGCTGCCAGGCAAGCAAAGGAACCCAAGGCAAGCTGCCAGGCAAGCAAAGGAACCCAAGGCAAGATGCCAGGCAAGCAAAGGAACCCTAGGCAAGCTGCCAGGTAGACAAGGGAAACCTAGCCATGCTGCCAGGTAAGCGAAGGAACCCTAGCCAAGCTGCCTGGTAAGAGAAGGAACCCTAGAAAAGCTGCCAGGTAAGCAAGGGAGCCCTAGGCAAGCTGCCAGGTAAGCAAAGGAACCCAAGGCAAGCTGCCAGGTAAGCAAAGGAACCCAAGGCAAGCTGCCAGGCAAACAATTGACCCCTAGTTCAACTGACAGGCAACCAAAGGGATAACAGGTATGCTGCCAGGTATGCAAAGGAACCCTAGAGAAGCTGCCAAGAAAATAAAGGAACCCTAGCCAAGCTGAGAGGTAATAAAGGGAATACTAGCCAAGCTGCCAGGTAAGCCAAGGTACCCTAGCCAAGCTGCCAGGTAAGCAAAGGAACACCTGCTAAGCTGCTAGGTAAGCAAAGGAACCCTTGCTAAGCTGCCAGGTAAGCAAAGGAACCCTAGGCAAGCGGCCAGGTAAGCAAAGGAACCCTAGGCAAGCTGCCAGGTATACAAGGGAACCCTAGACAAGCTGCCAGGTATACAAGGGAACGGTAGCGTATCTGCCAGGTAAGCCAAGGCACCCTATCCAAGCTGCAGGGTAGACAAGGGAACACTAGCCAAGCTGCCAAGTAAGCAAAGGCTCCTTAGCCAAAACCAGGTAAGCAGGGAAACCAAATCCAAGCTGCCAGGTAACCAAAAAATCCCAGGTAAGCATTCAGGCACGCAAAGGAACCGTAGCCAAGGTACCAGGTAAGCAAAGGAACCTTAGCAAAGCTGACAGGTAAGCAAAGGAATCCTAGCCAAGCTGCCAGGTGAGCAAAGGAACCCTAGCCAAGCTGCCAGTTAAGCAAAGGAACCCTAGCCAAGCTGCCAGGTAAAGAAAGGAACCCCAGCCAAGCTGACAGGTATGCACAGGAACCCTAGCCAAGCTGCCAGGTAATAAACAGAACCCTAGCCAAGCAGCCAGGTAATAAAGGGAACCCTAGCCAAGCTGCCAGGCAACCAAAGGAACCCTAGGCAAGCAGCCAGGTAGACAAGGAAACCCTAGGCAAGCTGCCAGGTAAGAAGGTGAACCCTAGCCAAGCTGCCAGGTATGCACAGAAACCCTAGCCAAGCTGCCACGTAAGCAATGGAACCCTGCTGAAGCCGCCAGGTAAAGTAAGGAACCCTAGTCAACCTGCCAAGTATCCGATCGAACCCTAGCTAAGTTGCCAGGCAACCAAAGTAATCCCAGGTATGCTGCCAGGTAAGGAAAGGAACCCTAACCAAGCTGCCAGGTAACCAAAGGTGTCCCAGGAAGGTGCCAGGTAAGCAAAGTAACCCTAGAAAAGCTGCCAGGACACCTACGGAACCCTAGCCAAGTTGCCAGGTAACCACAAGAACCCTAGCCAAGCTGCCAGGTAACCACAAGAACCCTAGCCAAGCTGCCAGGTAACCACAAGAACCCTAGCCAAGCTGCCAGGTAAGCAAAGGAACCCTAGCCAAGCTGCCAGGTAAGAAAGGGAACCCTAGCCAACCTGCCAAGTAAGCGATCGAAACCTAGCTAAGTTGCCAGGCAACCAAAGTAATCCCAAGTATGCTGCCAGGTAAGGAAAGGAACCCTAACCAAGCTGCCAGGTAACCAAAGGTGTCCCAGGAAGGTGCCAGGTAAGCAAAGTAACCCTAGAAAAGCTGCCAGGACACCTATGGAACCCTAGCCAAGTTGCCAGGTAACCACAAGAACCCTAGCCAAGCTGACAGGTAACCACAAGAACCCTAGCCAAGCTGACAGGTAACCACAAGAACCCTAGCCAACCTGCCAGTTAAGCAAAGGAACCCTAGCATAGCTGCCACGTAAACAGAGGAACCTGAGCCAAGCTCCAGGTAATAAAGGGAACCCTAGCCAAGCTGCCAGGTAAGCCAAGGAACCCTAGACAAGCTGCCAGGTAAGCAAAGTAACCCTAGCCAAGCTGCCTGGTAGACAAGGGAACCCTAGCCAAGCTCCAGGTAATAAAGGGAACCCTAGGGAAGCTGCCAGGTAAGCAAAGGAACCCAAGTCAATGTGAGAAACAACTTGTGGTTTTGCAGTGTTGTGAGAATCACATTTTTGTAGAACCGAGAGAAACACCATGGCCTTGTGCATCCAGGTGCCAGATGGCATGGAAGGAGGTAAGAACTGAGCGATGTTTTTTTGTGCAGCACTACAGAAAGAAAAACACCAAGGCCTTGTACAAAAATACCAAACTAGAAAGGAGCCCAGGATAAAGACCGTCTTGTTCAGTACCTCCTGCTACCAGATAATGGAGAAGGACAAGAGCTACGCATAACAACTTTTCCTTAGAATGTTGTGTCCTACAGGGATCAGGAGATAGGGTGCACCTGAGAAAATATTGCCATCATTGCACAACTCTGCATAAACAGCCGGCTGGGAAAAGAAAAACCTAGTATGGAAACCGGAAAAACCTCTTATGGAACCTGATTGTAATAGAATGCGTCGGACAGGTTGTGAGCCTGGAGTATCCAACCAAGGGAGAAACAGGAGAGGATAACCCGCGTCGGGATAAAATACTATAAAAATGCTTCCTTTTCTTTGTAACGGTGCGCGTTTCTACTCCGGCCATGGGGTGGCGCGCCCGCGATTGCACTCGCGAATAAACGGAGCTGCTTCAACGTGATCCTCGCCTGAGTAAACCTTTTCGGTGTAAAACTTCATTTCTCACAGTCAAGCTGCGAGGTAAGTAAAGGAACCCTAGCCAAAACCAGGTAAGCAGAGAAACCCCATCCAACCTGCCAGGTAACCAAAGGAATCCCAGGAAAGCTGCCAGGTATGCAAAGGAACCCTAGCCAAGCTGCCAGGTATGCAAAGGAACCCTAGCCAAGCTGCCAGGTAAGCAAAGGAACCCTTGCCAAGCTGCCAGGTAAGCAAAGGAACCCTTGCCAAGCTGCCAGGTAGACAAGGGAACCCTAGGCAAGCTGCCAGGTAGACAAGGGAACCCTAGGCAAGCTGCCAGGTAGACAAGGGAACCCTAGGCAAGCTGCCAGGTAGACAAGGGAACCCTAGCCAAGCTGCTTATTAAATACAGGAACCCTAGGCAAGCTGCCAGGTAAGTGAGGGAATCCTTGCAAAGCTGCCAGGTAATAAAGGGAACCCTAGGCAAGGTACCATGTAAGCAAAGGAACCCTAGCCAAGCTGCCAGGTAAAGAAAGGAACTCTAGTCAAGCTGCCAGGTAACCACAGAAACTCTAGAAAGCCACCAGGTAAGCAGAGGAACACTAGCCAAGTTGCCAGGTCACCAAAGGAACCCTTGGTATGCTGCCAGGTAAGCAAAGGAAGCCTAGCCAACTTGCCAGGTATGTACAGGAACAGTAGCCAAGCTGCCAGGTAAGCAATGGAACCCTAGCCAAGCTGCCAGGTTAGGGTTAGGGTTAGTCATTAGGGTTAGGGTTAGGGATAGGGTTAGGGGTTAGGGTGGGTTAGTAGCCATTTAGGGTTATGGATAGGATTAGGGTTAGGGTCGTTAGGGTTAGGGTCGTTAGGGTTAGGGTCTGCTAAACACAGCACTTGGAAGCAGACTGAGCCATTAGGGTTAGTGTTAGTGTTAGGGTTAGGGGTTAGGGGTTAGGGTTAGTCATTAGGGTTAGTCATTAGGGTTAGTCATTAGGGTTAGTCATTAGGGTTAGTCATTAGGGCTAGTCATTAGGGTTAGGGTTAGCGGTTAGGGTTAGCGGTTAGGGTTAGCGGTTAGGGGTTAGGGTTAGTCGTTAGGGTTAGTCGTTAGGGTTAGGGGTTAGGGTTGGGGGTTAGGGGTTAGGGTTGGGGGTTAGGGGTTAGGGTTAGTCTTAGGGGTTAGGGTTAGGGGTTAGGAGTTAGGGGTTAGGAGTTAGGGGTTAGGAGTTAGGGGTTAGGAGTTAGGGTTAGTCGTTAGGTGTTAGTCGTTAGGGGTTAGTCGTTAGGGGTTAGTCGTTAGGGGTTAGTCGTTAGGGGTTAGTCGTTAGGGGTTAGGGTTTACGTTTAGGGTTAGGGATTAGTGGTTACAGGTTAGGGGTTAGGGTTAGGGGTTGGGGTTGGGGTTAGGGGTTAGTCGTTAGTCGTTAGTCGTTAGGGTTAGTCGTTAGGGGTTAAGGTTAGGGGTTAAGGTTAGGGGTTAAGGTTAGGGGTTAAGGTTAGGGGTTAAGGTTAGGGGTTAAGGTTAGGGGTTAAGGTTAGGGGTTAAGGTTAGGGGTTAGGGTTGGGGTTGGGTTTAGGTTTGGGGTTAGGGGTTAGGGGTTAGTCGTTAGGGTTAGTCGTTAGGGTTAGTCGTTAGGGTTAGTCGTTAGGGTTAGTCGTTAGGGTTAGGGGTTAGGGTTAGGGGTTAGGGTTAAGGGTTAGGGTTAAGGGTTAGGGTTAAGGGTTAGGGTTAAGGGTTAGGGTTGGGGTTTGGGGTTAGGGTGGGTTAGTAGCCATTTAGGGTTAGGGTTAGGGTCGTTAGGGTTAGGGTTAGGGTCGTTAGGGTTAGGGTTAGGGTCGTTAGGGTTAGGGTCGTTAGGGGTTAGGGTCGTTAGGGGTTAGGGGTAGTAGCCATTTAGGGTTAGGGTTAGGGTCTGCTAAACACAGCACTTGGAAGCAGACTGAGCCGTGAGCCCCATTTCCAGCTACCCTAACCCAAAGAACTCACGCAGCACTTAAAGGAAAAGAGAGACAAAAAAAACCAAAAGGAGACACAGGCCAAGTTCCACTCACACTCCTGGGATCTTCGAAGGTCAAAAAAAACCTTTCAGGCCAGTCTTGTGATATTGTAGCCGGTTCCTTGCGTCCAAAACAGCAAAAGAGTATCGGCTACCCTGAAAAAAACCTAGATGGAACTGAGATCTGTTCTCAGGGGTGCAGCTGTCCCAGATACGGCACCCGGTCTCGAAAAGAGAAATCGGGGACGTTTCAATGGGGTGTACAGACAGCCCCACGTCTGAGCGCCACTTGCCGCTGTGATGCTTGGCTGGGGGTAAAGCTGTTGCTTTTCCCTAAGAATTCCAGGCTCAGGAACTCCTGGCGGTGCTCAGCACCTCGCGTACAGCTTTCTCCCACCCGTGCGATGGAAGCACGTGGCCAAGCCCACACAGAGCTTGCTAGCTCTGGCGCTATCAGAAGTAAAGAGTCCAGAGGAGGCCCTGCTAGGTGTCCGATGTTTATTTCTGAACAGCTCCCATGCCAGGCCAGGTAGCAAGATGGCGGGCCCCCACCCCAGCCCCCGCTGGGTTCTTTCTCAAGGGACACAGGCAGGGGAGGGACCACAGCTGAGGGCCAATGTAGTGTGACCCAAGGTTAGAGTGACTGTCTGGCTGCTGGCCAACCAGGGGGACCCCGCCTCACACAGGTCACAAGACCAGGTGAGGAGGTTCCTGGCTTGTGGGGGGTGTCCGATCTCTGAATTCACCCAGCACCAAGCTGCTGGGCTCCCTGGTCCCCCAGGCATCCCAGCTGGTGGCTGGGGGACTACAACAGCTAGGTAAGCTAAGGAACCCTAACCAAGCTGCCAGGTAAGAAAGGGAGCCCTAGCCAAGCTGCCATGTAAGCAAAGGAACCCTAGCCAAGCTGCCAGGTAAGAAAAGAAACCCTAGGCAAGCTGCCAGGTAAGCAAAGGAAACTGAGGAAAGCTGCCTGGTAACCAGAGGAACGCTAGCAATGGTGCCAGGTAAGCAAATGAGCCCTAGCATATCTGCCTGGTAAGCAACAGAACCCGTACCAAGCTATCAGGCAAGCAAAGGAACCGTAGGCAAGATGCCAGGTAAGATAATGAACCCTAGCCAAGCTGCCAGGTAAGCTCAAGAACCCTAGCCAAGCTGCCAGGTAAGCAAAGAAATCCTAGCCAAGCTGCCAGGTAAGCAAAGGAAGCCTAACATAGCTGCCAGGTAAGCAAAGGAACACTAGCCAAGCAGCCTGGTAAGCAAAGGAACCCTAGCATAGCTGCCAGGTAAGAGGAAGAACCCTACCCAAGCTGCCAGGTATGCACAGAAATGCTAGCCATGCTGCCTGGTAAGCAAAGGAACCCTAGTCAAGCTGCCAGGTAAGCAAAGAAATCTTAGCCAAGCTGCCAGATAAGCAAAGGAACCCTAGCCAAGCTGCCAGGTAAGCAAAGGAACCCTAGCCAAGCTGCCAGGCAACCAAAGGAACAACCCTAAGCAAGCTGCCAGGTAAGGAAGTGAACCCTCGTCAAGCTGCCAGGTAGACAAGGGAACCCTAGGCAAGCTGCCAGGTAAGAAGGTGAACCCTAGCCAAGCTGGCAGGTGAGCAAAGGAACCCTAGCAAAGCTGCCAGGTAAGCAAAGGAAACCAACCCGGGCGGTCAGGTAAGCAAAGGAACCCTAGTCAAGCTGACAGGTCTGCACAGGAACCCTAGACAAGCTGCCATGTAAAGACAGAAACTCTAGAAATCCACCAGGTAGGCAGAGGAACACTAGCCAAGTTGCCAGGTAACCAAAGGAACCCTTAGTATGCTGCCAGGTAAGCTAACGAATCCCTGCCAAGCTCCAGGTAATGAAGGGAACCCTGGCCAAGCCGCTATGTAAGCACAGGAACCCTAACCAAGCTGCCAGGTAGACAAGGGAACCTTAGCCAAGCTCCAGGTAATAAAGGGAACCTTAGCCAAGCTCCAGGTAATAAAGGGAACCTTAGCCAAGCTCCAGGTAATAAAGAGAACCCTAGCCAAGCTACCAGTTAATAAAGGGAACCCTAGCCAAACTGCCAGGAAACCAAAGGAACCCTAGGCAACCTGCCAGGTAAGGAAGTGAACCCTAGCCAAGCTCCAGGTAATAAAGGGAACCCTAGCCACGCTGCCAGGCAACCAAAGGAACCCTAGGCAAGCTGCCAGGTAAGGAAGTGAACCCCAGGCAAGCTGGGAGGTAGACAAGGGAACCCTAGGCAAGCTGCCAGGTAAGAAGGTGAACCCTAGCCAAGCTGCCAGGTGAGCAAAGGAACCCTAGCCAAGCTGCCAGGTGAGCAAAGGAACCCTAGCCAAGCTGCCAGGTAAATAAAGGAACCCTAGCCAAGCTGACAGGTATGCACAGGAACCCTAGCCAAGCTGACAGGTAAGCAAAGGAACCCTAGCCAAGCTGCCAGGTGAGCAAAGGAACCCTAGCCAAGATGCCAGGTGAGCAAAGGAACCCTAGCCAAGATGCCAGGTAAGCAAAGGAACCCTAGCCAAGATGCCAGGTAAGCAAAGGAACCCTAGCCAAGATGCCAGGTAAGCAAAGGAACCCTAGGCAGGCTGCCAGATATGGAGGTGAACCCTAGGCAAGCTGCCAGGTAAACAAGCGAACCCTAGCCAAGCCGCCAGGTAAGAAAAGGAACCCTAGCAAAGCTGCCAGGTAAACAAAGGAACCTTATCCAAGCTGACAGGTATGCACAGGAACCCTAGACAAGATGCCAGGTAAACACAGAAACTCTAGAAAGCCACCAGGTAGGCAGAGGAACACTAGCCAAGCTGCCAGGTAACCAAAGGAACCCTTTCTAAGCTGCCAGGTAAACAAAGGAACCTGAGCCAAGCTCCAGGTAATAAAGGGAACCCTAGCCAAGCTGCCACGTGAGCAAAGGAACCCTAGCCTGGCTTACAGGTAAGCAAAGAAACCCTAGCCAAGCTGCCAGGTAAGCAATGGAACCCTACCGAAGCCGCAGGTAACGTAAGGAACCCTAGCCCACCTGCCAAGTAAGCCATCGAACCCTAGCTAATTTGCCAGGCAACCAAAGTAATCCGAGGTATGCTGCCAGGTAAGCAAAGGAACCCTAGCCAAGCTGCCAGGTAGACAAGGGAACCTTAGCCAAGCTGCCAGGTAATAAAGGGAACCCTAGGGAAGCTAGGGTAAGCAAATCAACCCTAGCCAACCTGCCAGGAATGCTAAGGAACCCTAGCCAAGATGCCACTCAATAAAATGGATCGCAGGTATGGTGCCAGGTAAGCAAAAGACCGCTAGCCAAGATGCCAGGTAACCAAAGGTACCGTGTAGGAATGTATTTAAAAGAAAATGACCATATAGTGAACCAGCCATACGGGATGTTGGCCTAGGTACGCAGCTGCATTCTAGAAACTACTTCAAAGGAAGAAAAAATAAGAAAGAGAAATGAGAGCTTCCCTAAGGAATGCAGGAGTGAGCAGGTAAGAGTGACCAATTGGACACTGCGGGAGAAGAACTTAAGAACCAACGGGAACTGAACTAAGCTGTATGGTTACCTTGTGCTAGAGACTTTTAACCAATTAAATGATGCGTGACCGGGTCTGGGGAAAGTAAGATTGTATAAAAGGGACAGACAAGGGAAATAAAACGTCTTCAGTTCGATTCACACTGAATGGTGTGGAGTCCAGTTTTTTCTCCTCAGTACCCTAGACAACCTGCCAGGCATCTAAACGAGCCCTATTTAAGCAGCCAGGTAGGCAAAGAAACACGAGGTATGCAGCCAGGTAAGCAAAGGAACCCTAGCCAAGCTGCCAGGTAAGCAAAGGAACCCTAGCCAAGCTGCCAGGTAAGCAAAGGAACCCTAGCCACCTAGGACCAGTTCAGGAAGGCGCTGTGCTTGGTCCTGGGCTTTGTCAGCTTACCTTAACCCAAAAGATTTTGCAGTGTTAGGTTCTTTCTGTCAGGCTCTCTTTGATAACATAAAACAAGTTCCCGCAGTTGCTTTTTCCACATCCTTTGCCAAAGCACGTATTCTGCAGGGGAGAGGAGGCATTCCATAATATTCTTAATGTCACGTGGGACCAAGGTATTGGCGGTGAAGGTAGCCCGAATTAAGCTTTTAAAGTAGGGTGAATCTCGTCCAAAATCTTTCCCTGCTTTGCACAGTCCTTTCAGTTGTTGGAAAGAAATTGGTTCCCACCCAGCATTGCCCCCTCCCGTTCTGTCGTAAGCTACCGGAGCTACAGTGACATTTATCCTCGTAGCGACATCCCAGTGCCCTCCCTCTGCGACCTGGTGGCGTGTGTCAGCCCAAGGGTCTGCCGAACCTGAGAAATCACTTCCTCCCTCCCCCGAAAGCGGAGAGGGGGCTCTGGCACGGCTCCGCCGGGTTACCTGGGGCAGGTGGGGGGGGAAGGGGGGTGTGCGGGCACGCCGGCGCCGGGAAGCACAAGGGGCTGCGGTTCCCCGCCGCTACCCGCGGGGCGGTCCGCGCCGGGATGTGGCGGGGCCGGCCCCGGCCCCGTGCTGGCGGATCCGGAGGTCCAGCCCGGGGGAGGACAGGGCCCGGCACAGCCGCTGCCAGCAGGGTTCAGAGCGGCTGCAGTGGAAGCCGAGGGGGAAGGGGGCATCGGGGCGCGACCCGCGGGGAAGGGGGCGGGGGTAGGGGCGGGACCCGCGGCCGCAGGGGATGTCCCGGTGGGGAGGGGAGGGGCCGACGGCGTCACGGCCACGGCTGCGGGGGGAGGTTCAAGGGCGGAGAGCGGCGCAGGGGGCGGGGCTGCGGAGGGGCCGGGGGACCCCGTGGGCGCGGGTAGGTGCAAAGTAGCTCGAGACAGCTGTGCCGGGCTGCCGGCCATGCGGTCTGCGCCATCTTGGCTGGCACCGGACCCGAAGCAGAGGGGTACTGCAAGGTGGGGGGGAAGGTTAGGGGGGGTTGTGCACGGAGGGGGATCAGGCTCCGCGCGCCCCGGGGACCGGGAAAGCTCGGAAGAGACCGCGGGGCTGGTGCCCTGTCGTGGGGTTTCTTCCGAAATCTCCCGGGGGACAGGAAAGGCAGGAATGTAGGCAGGGGGGGAAGAAACGGGGGTGACAGACACATGCGGTCCCGAACCTCCCCAACCTCCCGACCCAGTTTCAGAAATTTGAACAGATTTATATATAACTGTCAATAGAGGGAAACATTTCTTTACAGAATTATCTCCTGATTGCCTGATTAAAGTTAGCTTTTCCCCGACTTTGTCCCAAAATTGAAGGGATCGGACAGAGGCTATCTGGGAAATATTTGAACAGCCAATGTACAAAACATTTTAAATTCCTTTTAGAAAAACATAATTTCCCCACTTTAAGATTGCTTTTAACTAGAGAATCCACCTCTGATTTGGGATAGGATAATCTACCACCCATCCTAACCCAAAGAACTCACCCAGCACTGAAAGGAAAAGAGAGAGAAAAAAAACCAAAAGGAGACACAAGCGAAGTTCCACTCACACTCCTGGGATCTTCGAAGGTCAAAAAAAACCTTTCAGGCCAGTCTTCTGATATTTTAGCTGGTTCCTTGCGTCCAAAACAGCAAAAGAGTATCGGCTACCCTGAAAAAAACCTAGATGGAACTGAGATCTGTTCTCAGGGGTGCAGCTGTCCCAGATACGGCACCCGGTCTCGAAAAGAGAAATCGGGGACGTTTCAATGGGGTGTACAGACAGCCCCACGTCTGAGCGCCACTTGCCGCTGTGATGCTTGGCTGGGGGTAAAGCTGTTGCTTTTCCCTAAGAATTCCAGGCTCAGGAACTCCTGGCGGTGCTCAGCACCTCGCGTACAGCTTTCTCTCACCCGTGCGATGGAAGCACGTGGCCAAGCCCACACAGAGCTTGCTAGCTCTGGCGCTATCAGAAGTAAAGAGTCCAGAGGAGGCCCTGCTAGGTGTCCGATGTTTATTTCTGAACAGCTCCCATGCCAGGCCAGGTAGCAAGACGGCGGGCCCCGCCCGCCGGGTTCTTTATCAAGGTACACAAGCAGGGGAGGGACCACAGCTGAGGGCCAATGTAGTGTGACCCAAGGTTAGAGTGACTGTCTGGCTGCTGGCCAACCAGGGGGACCCTCCTCACACAGGTCACAAGACCAGGTGAGGAGGTTCCTGGCTTGTGGGGGGCGGTGTCCGATCTCTGAATTCACCCAGCACTAAGCTGCTGGGCTCCCTGGTCCCCCAGGCATCCCAGCTGGTGGCTGGGGGACTACAACAGCCAGGTAAGCTAAGGAACCCTAGCCAAGCTGCCAGGTAAGCAAAGGAACCCTAACCAAGCTGCCAGGTATACAAGGGAACCCAAGGCAAGCTGCCAGGTAAGAAAAGGAATATTAACCAAGCTGCCAGGTAAGCAAGGGAATGGTAGCCAAGCTGCCAGGTAACGAAAAGAACCCTTGGTATGCTGCCAGGTAACCACAGGAACCCTAGCCAATCAGGAAGGCAATCGAAGATATCTCATGTATGCTGCCAGGTAAGCAAAGGAACCCTAAACAAGCTGCCAGGCAACCAATGGAAAACTAGCCAAGATGCCAGGTAACCAAAGAAACCCTAGACAAGCTGCCAGGTAAGAAAGGGAACCCTAGCCAAGATGCCAGGCAACTGAAGGGATCACAGGTATGCTTCCAGGTAAGCAAAGGAACCCTAACCAAGCTGCCAGGTAACCCAAGGAACCCTTGGTATGTGGCCAGGTTAGCAAAGGAACCCTAGCCAAGCTGCCAGGTAAGCAAAGGAACCCTAGTCAAGCTGCCAGGTAAGCTAAAGAACCCCAGCCAAGCTGCCAGGTAACAAAAAGAACACTTGGTATGCTGCCAGGTAACCACAGTAACCCTAGCCAAGATGCCAGGTAAGCAAAGGAACCCTAACCAAGCTGCCAGGTAAGCAAAGGAACCAGAGCCAAGCCACCAGGTAAGCAAGGGAACCCTATCCAAGCAGCGAGGTAAGCAAAGGAACCCTAGCCAAGCAGCGAGGTAAGCAAAGGAACCCTAGCCAAGCAGCGAGGTAAGCAAAGGAACCCTAGCCAAGCAGCGAGGTAAGCAAAGGGATAACAGGTATGCTGCCAAGTAAGCAAAGGAACCCTAGCCAACCTGCCAGGTAAGCAAAGGAACCCAAGGCAAGCTGCCAGGTAAGAAAAGGAACCCCTGGTATGCTGCCAGGTAAGCAAAGGAACCCTAGCCAAGCTGCCAGGTAAGAAAGGGACCCCTATCAAAGCTGCCAGGTAAGCAAATGAACCCTAGCCAAGCTGCCAGCTAGACAAGGGAACCCTAGCCAAGCTGCCAGGTAAGCAAAGGAACCCTAGCCAAGGTGCCAGGTAAGCAAAGGAACCCTAGCCAAGCTGCCAGGTAAGAAAGTGAACCCCAGCCAACCTGCCAGGTAAGCAAAGGAACATTAGCCAAGCGGCCAGGTATACAAGGGAACCCTAGGCAAGCTGCCAGGTAAGAAAAGGAATACTAGCCAAGCTGCCAGGTAAGCAAGGGAATGGTAGCCAAGCTGCCAGGTAACAAAAAGAACCATTGGTATGCTGCCTGGTAACCACAGAAACGTTAGCCAAGCTGTCAGGTAAGCAAAGGAACCCTCGCGTAGCTGCCAGGTAATAAAAGGAACCCTAGCATAGCTGCCAGGCAAGCAAAGGAACCCTAGCCAAGATGGCAGGTAAGCAAAGGAACCCAAGCCAATCTGCCAGGCAACCAAAGGGATAACAGTTATGCTGCCAGGTAAGCAAAGGAACCCTAGCCAACCTGCCAGGCAAGCAAAGGAACCCTAGCCAAGTTGCCAGGCCGCCAAAGGAAGCCTAGAAAAGATGCCAGGTAATGAAAGGAACCCTAGCCAAGCTGCCAGGTAACCACAGGACACCTACCCAACCTGCCAGGTAAGAAAGGGAACCCTAGTGAAGCTGCCAATCCACCAAAGGAATAACAGCCAAGCTACCAGGAAACCAAAGAAATGCTAGCCAAGATGCCAAGTAACCACAGAAACCCTATCAAAGTTGCCAGGTAAGCAAAGGAACCCTAGCCAAGCTGCCAGGTAAGAAAGGGAAACCTAGACAAGCTGCCTGGCCACCAAAGTAATCCCAGGCATGCTGCCAGGTAAATAAAGGAACCCTAGCCAAGATGTCAGGTAAGGAAAGTAACCCTAGTCAAGCAGCCAGGTAAACACAGGAACCCTAGCGAAGATGTCAGGTAAGCAAAGGAACCCTAGCAAATCTATCAGGTAAGCAAAGGAACCCTAGCCAAGCTGCCAGGCAACCAAATGAACCCTAGCCAAGCTGACAGATAAGAAAAGGAACCCTAGTCAAGGTGCCAGGTAAGCAAAGGAATAATAGCCAAGCTGCCAGGCAACCAACGTAAACTCAGGTATGCTGCCAGGTAAATAAAGGAACCCTAGCCAAGCTGCCAGTTAAGCAAAGAAACCCCAGCCAAGCTGCCAGGTAACCAAAGGAAACCTTGGTATGCTGCCAGATAACCAAAGGAACCCTACGCAAGCTGACCAGGTAAACACAGGAACCCTAGCCAAGTTGCGAGGTAAGCAAAGGGATAACAGGTATGCTGCCAGGTAAGAAAGGAACCCTAGCCAAGCTGCCAGGCAAACGAAGGGATCACAGGTATGCTGCCAGGTAAGCAAAGGACTCCTAGCCAACTAGCCAGGTAAGCAACAAAAACCCAGCCAAGCTGACAGGTAACCAAAGGAATCCCAGGTAAGTTGCCAGGTAAGCAAAGGAACCCTAGCTACACTGCCAGGTAGACAAGGGAACCCTAGCCAAGCTGCCAGCTAAGCAAAGAAACCAGAGCAAAGCTGCCAGCTAAGCAAAGAAACCAGAGCAAAGCTGCCAGCTAAGCAAAGAAACCAGAGCAAAGCTGCCAGGTAATGAAAGGAACCCTAGCCAAGCTGCCAGGTAATGAAAGGAAACTCTAGGCAAGCTGCCAGGTATGCAAGGGAACTCTAGGCAAGCTACCAGGTAAACAAAGGAACCCTAGCCAAGATGCCGGGTAACCATAGGAACCCTAGCCAAGATGCCAGGTAAGAAAAGGAACCCTAGCCAAGATGCCAGGTAAGAAAAGGAACACTAGCCAAGCTGCCAGGCAAGAAGAGGAACACTAGCCAAGCTGCCAGGCAAACGAAAGGATCACAGGTAGGCTGCCAGGTAAGGAAACGAACCTTAGCCAAGCTGCCAGGAAAACACAGGAACCCTAGCCAAGCTGACAGGCAACCAAAGTAAGGCTAACCAAACTGCTAGGTAACCAGAAGAACCCTAGACAAGCTGCCAGGTAAGAAAAGGAACCCAAGCCAAGCTGCCAGGTAAGTAAAGAAACCCAAGTCCTGCTGCCAGGTAAGCAAAGGGACCCCAGAACAGCTGCCAGGTAAGCAAAGGAACACTAGCCAGGCAGCCAGGTAGACAAGGGAACCCTAGCCAAGCTGCCAGGTAAGCAAAGGAACCCTAGCAAAGCTGCCAGGGAAACGAAGGGATCACAGGTATGCTGCCAGGTAAGCAAAGGACTCCTATCCAACCAGCCAGGTAAGCAACAAAAAACCAGCCAAGCTGCCAGGTAACCAAAGGAATCCCACGTAAGCTGCCAGGTAAGCAAAGGAACCCTAGCTAAGCTGCCAGGTAATAAAGCGAACCCTAGCCAAGCTGCCAGGTATGCAAGGAAACCCTAGCAAAGCTACCAGTTAACCAAAGGAAACCTAGCCAAGTTGCCAGGTAACCAAAGGAATCCCAGCCAAGTTGCCAGGTAACCAAAGGAATCCCAGCCAAGTTGCCAGGTAACCAAAGGAATCCCAGGTAAGGTGCCAGGTAACCAAAGGAATCCCAGGTAAGGTGCCAGGTAACCAAAGGAACCCTAGCAAAGCTGGCAGGCCACCAAAGGAACCCATGGTATGCTGCCAGGTAAGCAAAGGAACCCTGGCCAAGATGCCAGGTAAGCGAGGGCACACTAGCCAAGCTACCAGGAGGATATGGAAGCCTAGCCAAGCTGCCAGTTAAGCAAAAAAACCCCAGCCAAGCTGCCAGGTAACCAAAGGAACCCTTGGTATGCTGCCAGGTAACCACAGGAACCCTAGTCAAGCTGGGAGGTAAGCAAAGGGATAACAGGTATGCTGCCAGGTAAGAAAGGAACCCTAGCCAAGCTGCCAGGCAAGCAAAGGAACCCTAGCCAAGCTGCCAGGTAACCACAGGAACCCTAGCCAAGCTGCCAGGTAACCACAGGAACCCTAGCCAAGCTGCCAGGTAAGAAAAGGAAAACTAGCCAAGCTGCCAGGCAAACAAAGGGATCACAGGTATGCTGCCAGGTAAGGAAAGGAAACTTAGCCAAGCTGCCAAGTAAGCAAACTAACCCTAGCCAAGCGGCAAGGTAAACACAGGAACCCTAGACAAGCTGCCAGCTAAGAAAAGGAACGCTAGCCAAGCTGCCAAGTATCAACAGCAACCCTAGACAAGCTGCCAGGTAAGAAAAGGAACCGTAAGCAAGCTGCCAAGTATAAACAGCAACCCTAGAAAAGCTGTCAGGTAACCAAAGGAACCCAAGCCAAGTTGCCAGGTAAGTAAAGAAACCCAAGTCATGCTGCCAGGTAATCAAACGAATCCCAGCATAGCTGCCAGGTAAGCAAAGGAACCCCAGAATAGCTGCCAGGTAAGAAAAGGAACCCTAGCAAAGCTGCCAGTCAAACGAAGGGATCAGAGGTATGCTGCTAGATAAGCAAAGGACTCCTAGCCAACCAGCCAGGTAAGCAACAAAAACCCAGCCAAGCTGCCAGGTAACCAAAGGAATCCCAGGTAAGCTGCCAGGTAAGAAAAGGAACGCTAGCTAAGCTGCCAGGTAGACAAGGGAACCCTAGCCAAGCTGCCAGGTAAGCAAAGAAACCAGAGCAAAGCTGCCAGGTAACCAAAGGAACCCTAGCCAAGCTGCCAGGTAACCAAAGGAACCCTAGCCAAGCTGCCAGGTAACCAAAGGAAACCTAGCCAAGATGCCAGGTAACCAAAGGAAACCTAGCCAAGATGCCAGGTAATAAAGGAAACCCTAGCCAAGCTGCCAGGTATGCAAGGGAACTCTAGGCAAGCTGCCAGGTATGCAAGGGCACCCTAGCCAAGCTACCAGGTAAGCAAAGGAAACCTAGCCAAGTTGCCAGGTAACCAAAGGAATGCCAGGTAAGATGCCAGGTAACCAAAGGAACCCTAGCAAAGCTGGCAGGCCACCAAAGGAACCCATGGTATGCTGCGAGGTAAACAAAGGAACCCTAGCCAAGATGCCAGGTAAGCGAGGGCACCCTAGGCAAGCTGCCAGTTAAGCAAAGAAACCCCAGCCAAGCTGCCAGGTAACCAAAGGAACCCTTGGTATGCTGCCAGGTAACCACAGGAACCCTAGTCAAGCTGGGAGGTAAGCAAAGGGATAACAGGTATGCTGCCAGGCAAGGAAAGGAACCCTAGCCAAGCTGCCAAGTAGGAAAGGGAACCCTAGCCAAGCTGTCACTCAACCAAAGGACCACTAGGAATGCTCTCAGGTAACCAAAGGAATCGCAATTCATCTGCCAGGTAAGCAAAGTAACCCTAGCCAAGCTGCTAGGTAACCAAAAGCACCCTGGACAAGGTGGCAGGTAAGCAAAGGAACCCTAGCCAAGCTGCCAGGTAAGCAAAGGAACTGTCTTGTTTCGAAAGACAGGTGTCTGCTAAGGAAGGCAGGAGCCCCTCTTGGAATGGAAAACACAACCCCCTTCCCTCCGAATTATTATTAAATTGAAATTAAGGGGCTTTCAGGCAAAGGTAGGAGGAAATGGGAATAACAGTTTTTACTGATATATACAACAAAACAGTAACACAGAGAAACTGGTTTGAAGCCTGACAGAGTCAGGGATACAACCTGGCCCCCTGCCGGGCAGGGTGCTGGTACCAGTCTGATGTAGTGGGAGCTGCAGTTCTCTTTGAAATGCTCCTGTTGAAGCGGTGATCTCGTAGAAAAGAGAACTGGTCCTCCTCCGAAAATCCGGTGGCGGTGTAGTCCTTGTCCTCTGGGATCCCAGCGGGTAAGGCTGCTCGTGCTGTTCCAAACCCCAAATGTTATCCCCGGTGGGAATGCTTGGCTCCCTCCCCCCTGGCCGGAGCATCTCACAAAGGGATGGTGAGTCCTGGGGCAAGGCACTGATGGGCGCATTAACAGAAGAATAGTCCCGAGGGGGGAGGCAAGGAACATCGGCGCCTGCTTTCAACAGCTCACGGTAATAGAATACATTGTAACCCAGGACAGGAGCCCTAGACAAGATGCCAGGTAAGCAAAGGAATCCCAGGTATGCTGCCAGGTAAGCAAAATAACGTCACCCACACCCACAGGACTCGGTCTCTGTTTCTAAGCCCAGACACAGGACTTAGTCTGGGCTTCAAACCCCCCAAAACGTGTGACTTAGTCTCTGTGTCTGAGCCCGAAAACCGCCCAAATGAGCCCGGTTTGGAGCCCCCAGAAGGCACAACGGAGTCTCTGATTCTGAGCCCAAACACCCAGAACTGGGTCTCTGCCTCTGCCCCCAAAACACAGCACTGAGTCTGTGTCCAACACTTGAACGTGTGTCCCTGCCTCACCCCGTGTGCCTGAGCCCCACATCCCCCGGGTTCACTCAGTTCGTGAGCCCCCAGCACCCCTGAGCCCCGGTCTGGGGCTGAACAACACAGGAACGAGTCTCTGAGCCCCACTGCCAGCTCCCACAGACAGGACTTGGTCTCCTCTTCTGAGCCCCAAATTTGGCCATCATGAGCCCCCCCCACACGCACGACTTGGTCTCCCTGAGCCCTAAACTGCCCAAATGAGCCCCATTTCCAGCCCCTAGACTTAGGGCTCGGTTTCGGTTTGGGACCCCCCAACCCCAGGGCCCGGTCTCAGTGCCCGAGAGGTGACGGCGACTGGGGGGGTCGGAGCCCTCCGGCAGCCAAACCCCGCGCGGCCGCTCGCTCCCTCGGCCCGGGGAGCGGGGGCAGAACCGCAGAGGGGACGGCACAGAGACGGAGGGGGGATAAAAACAGTTTAATAACGGAAATAAAGTACCGGAACGGAGCGTACGAAGGAGTGCCGCGCAGTGCCGCCGTCCCCCCGTGTGCCGGAGCCCGCACGCCCTCGCAGCCCCCCGCCCGGTCCCGAGCCCCCACACCGCAGGATGGGGGCTCTGCTCCGCAGCCCCAGCACGACCCCGGGGACCCCACTTCAGCCCCTCCGCGCGCCGCCCTGGGCTCCGCTGCGGAGCATCCCCATCGCTACGGGCAGGACCGCGGGACCGGTTCTGCCCCGCGAAGCCTCAGCCCCCTCCCGCCTCGGCTCTGCGCCCCCCGCCCCGGACTCCCGCCACAGCCCCCGGCTGCCGCCCGCGGACCCGACCTACCGCACCGAGTGTCCGGCTCCTGGCAGGCTCCGGGCCCCGACCCCGGCCCACAGCCGGTCCCCGAGCCCCGCGGGGAGCGCCGGGGTGGCTCGGGCGGTGCCGGTGGGCTCCGGTCCTGCGGTCGCTGCTGCCCGAGCTCCTCGCGCCGCCCTCACTCCGCGCGCCGCGGCCACGCCCCGCCCACTCCTTTTATGGGCTTGGCCCCGCCCGCCGCGGCCGCCCCGGGTCCTGCCGCCCGCCCGCTGCCCGCTCGGCCCCCGGCGGCACCGCGGGCACCGCAGCGCCAGAGATCCGCGGCGGGTGCGGGCACTGACGGCATCCCCGGGTGTGCGGGCCGGGGAGCCCCGGGGGCAGCGGGGGGTCCGGGTCACACAGCCCAACTGTCGAACCGCACCACGGTCCATGCCATAACTCAGACTGCAGTGCCACTGCCAGTGCTGCAGTTATTCAGGCAGTCCTAGCTGCTGTTTCAGAACCTCGCCGTGCAGTATTTTCACTCTTCTCCCTGAGTCCGCACTCTCCAGCTGTTTGTTTCCCACAGAGGTGTTGCCAAGCCATGGAGCCAGGCTGACTTTGCCAAGGCTCAGGCCCCGTGCTGCTGGATGAAGTGCAGTGCCCGGGAAACGAACGATCGACAGCGCAGACAGGTGACAACAAAACTGCAAAGCAAAACACTCAAACCTGAGGACAGCAAACAAGCAGATTCTCCTCTTCACAGGCAGAGCTCTCCAGTACCTAAGAAAGAGTTACAAACAGTCCAATAACGCTACCCAAACAAAAAGAAACAATAGAACCTTCATAAAATATCAAGACGAACCAAAACAAAAAAAAATGCAACACAGGGAGCACTGAAGTGAGAAAGAAGCCCCCTGGCCTGGGCCTAAATACAGAGCTGGGGCCATTGGGGAAGGGTGGGTGGGGGCGGCCCCAGGTGAGGCCATGGGGGTGCTGGGGCACTCGGGTGCCTCCATCAGCAGCTGAGACCGAGCGGCTCTGCCATCTCCCCTGCCAGCTCCAGCACTGCGTCCCAGCAAGGCTGTGCATCCTTCGGAGAGAAGGGGGAGGCAGAACCGTCACCTCCACTGGGGATGGGCCACATCCCTTCTCTGCGGTGACATGCGGTGAGGGCGAGCAGTGAGCAGCGTGTGTGGCGTGGGGCTGTGACAGTCACCCTGCGCCCATTTAAAATAACAACTGTGGGGACAGACAGACAAGAGAGAAGCGTTTTCAGCTTTTCCAGCAATCCAGGTCCATCCCAGCACAAAGTGTCGGAGCACTGCGGGGCTGTCGTGTGGGCTGATTTCTCCTCCGCATTTGAAAGTGTTTTAGTTGTTAAAGGGGAAGTTGCTGTGGAGGAGATGAACTACGCTTGGGCTTGCAGTCACAGGCTCGGTTTTGTTCTTGTCGGTCCTGAAGCAGACGGTGGCGTTGCTGCTGGGTGGGATGTCAGTGCAGACACTTGTGACAGCCTCAGAGGATAATGACCCCCTCTCCTCTGGATACCGGAGCAATCGTTCCCAAAATATATCAGCTCACGGGGAGTGCTTTTGTTTTTACCTCCTCTGTGTGTCTCTGTGTGTGTGTGTCTGCCTGCTTTCTGTCTGCACCCGCACCTATTCAAGGGGGACACCCGTCCCCTCCAGCACAGTGTCACAGACACGTGTGCCATCGCCACATGCTGTGAGAGGACTGGCAGGGAGGGCAGGGTGGCCTTGCCAGGTAAGAGAATAGAAAGGATACCAAACTCCATACCCAGCGTAAGGCCATGATTGGTGTCACAGCAGTGATTTCTGGCTGCTCCGTCTGGGAGCTCATCAGTCAGAAGTGCCGGGGAAGGAGGAAGCTCCGGGTTTATTAACCCAGAGAACGTAGGAGCGAGTTAGTGACTCGGTGGGACCTTAGGGCAGCACGACATGAAGTATTTCTGATGGAGGTGGTGGCACTGGAAGTTCCCTGGAGTATCAGAAAGCCTCCACCTGGAATAGCCTGTATTGAGTCAAACCCTTCCCGCCCAGGAAAGGTTAATTCAGAACACATTCCCAGCGGTGCTGCTGCAGGAGTGGGAGAGGACGCCCTGTGCAGAGGGGAGCTGCAGGCAGCGCCCCGCGGTGTGCCCGGACAGCACAGCTGAGGCACGGTCTCACCCGTCCCCCTTCTGGGATCTCCAGAGTAAAGCCCAGGGAACAAACCCAGCCAGTTCAGCTATAGGAAGGGACTTAAAGGTACCTATGGGGTATAAGCTGGCAGTGAGCAAATGTAGGAAGGAAATTAGAAAGCTTTTTCCTAGGAAAAACCTAAGCTGAATGTACCCTCAAATATTTTTAATATGGGATTTTTTCAGGATGATAGAAATGCTCCCTTGTGAAATCCGAACGTCCAGTGAAGCCCGTGAGATTCTTGGGCCCCATCCTGACACGGTGACATCAGCTGGGTGTGAGCAAAGACGCTCTGAGCGGGGCAGGCGAGAGCAGAGCAAACACTGGGAAAGGTTTCTGGAACGGCATTTCAAACCCTGACCGGCGCTTTTACCTCCGTGCTCCCCTCCTCCCGGGGGCGCAGCTGCCCTTTCTCTCCATCCTTTGTTAGATGGGAATTGAGAAGGACACTGTTCTTGGCCACAGCAGTGTTCCGTAGCCAGTGACAGCAGCTGTGAGTGGAGATTTATGTTGGGTGAGAGGAGTTGCTCAGGGCTGGGAGGAAGATGGGCCGGGGGTGACTCTGTTGGTGTCGGGGGGTACGGACGTTTTTAGGGGGGAAGGAGCTGAGGGCAGCGTTCCTTCTCGACACGGAGCCCAGCAGCTCCGGGGGCTGAGACGTGTGTTTGGGATGTCACACACAGTGCCACTGCAGAGCAGCAGAGGAGTTTGATCGGAGACACCCGAGACCTTCAGCATTTCACTCCATGGCCCCAGCGTGACACCGTGCCGGGCGGGAGCGGGAAAAGTGCATTTCAGCCACAGGGAGAGCGCGCCAGAGGTGCGGGTATGTCCTGGGTGCTCCCGAGCACATTTCTAACACCGCATCTTACAAAGCAGCCGGGGGTCAGCCTGAAGAGCCCGGGGGGCTGCTGCTGCCGCCGGCAATCCCGCTGGAACACCTTCAGCACGCGTGCATCCCGCCCGGGATTTCTGCCCAGGAAAGATGTTGGACTGACTGTGGCTGGGCAGGGAGTGAGCACGCACAGAGCTGCAGCTCGCTGCGATTGCCGGCCTGTGCTTTGGGTTCATTTCTGGGCTTCACCTCACTGCCGGCGGAGCCACACCGAGCTGCAGATTGGTTCTGTGACCGGCTCGCTCTGATCTGCAGGGCGGGCACCGCCATCTCCGGGGAATACGCCTCTCCTTCTCCCTCAGTCGGGGGAAAACTGACTTCTTCGTGTGTATTTCTGCTGCTGCGTCGCTGCTCGAGGGTGAGTGTTACTCCGTTTATATCAAACCCAACAGCAATTGGGCTTCCAGGTGTTCCGGGCAGTACCGAAATGGTTTCTCACAGCCCCTCACTCCCGGTACAGAACTTGTTTTCTCTGCAAGTTCTCACTGTCACCGAACAGACGCAGGCAGCGCAGTGTCGTTACCTGCCCTGGGCTGTCATTAACGCTCTGTGGGGCGGGACCGGGGTGTCCTCAGCCCTGCTGCCCAGGAGAGGCTCTTTGTGCCCCCAGGTTCCTCTGTTTGGGGAGCGGCGGAAGCTCGGGTCTCCTCTGCTCCCCACTCCCACGTGTTTCCAAGGGTCACGTTGTGTCTCCTCCCCCAGCCCACTGCTCTGGGGATTCCTTCCGCCAGGAACGTGCGTGGGCAATGGGCACCGCGGAGCGCCCTGTCTGTGGGGTCCCTGCACCCCCCGGAGGTCCCTGCAGCGGGCAGTGGGTACCGAGAGGCTGCCGGGTTTGTTCTGTCCCTGTGTCCGCGCACACGCGGTCACGCAGCCCGTGCGGGGTAAGCTCTGCGGGGCGCCCACTGCCCACGCGTGTGCGGCTGCCGGGTGCCCCCACGTCCCACGGCTCCGCCCCGCCGGCTCCGCCCCGCCTCGCTATTGGCCGCTGCTGATTGGTGGCCGGGCCGCCCCGCGCGGCGGGTGGTGCCGCGGGCCGAGGGGTGAAGAGGCCCCGGGGCGCGGTACCGCCGGGCGCCGCCAGGGGGCGCCTCCGCCGCGGGAGCAGCGCGGGACCGGCGCAGGTAGCGGCGGGGCCGGGGGACCCTGCTGTGCTGGGGCCCTCAGGGCCCGTCACCGGGTGACCTGGAGGCCCCGCCGTGCTCCTGGCGAGCCCCGGGCCCGGTGAGGGCAGGAGGGGGGCGGTGGGGCCCGGCCGCAGCGCAGGGAGGGGGTGCCGGGCCCGGGCGGGGTCTGAGGGGGTGCCCGGTGTCGGGGATGTTCGGGCCCCCCCGGGTCGGGGCGGTGGGGACGGGCAGCGCTGTCCCGGAGCAGCCCCGTGGGGCTCCGCCGGGCGGTGCGGGGTCCCCGTGCGCAGGGAGTGACCCCGGGGGTGCCGCCTGCGGGGGGCTGCGGGGGACGGGGGGGCTGTGCACCGTGTGCTGCCCCTCTGCTGTGGGGGCGGCAGGGATTGGGGCACCGCTCCCGGGGCCGGGACACGGGCGTCCCCCCGGGCGGGCTCCGACTGCTGTGGGGTGCGGGCCACGACTGCGGGTGCTGCCGTGCCGGGAGGGCTCGGGCGGGCTGGCGGGTGCAGGGGGGCGCAGGCTCTGCAGCAGCGCTGGAGCCGCCTCGGAGGGCGCCTCGGGTGGAGTTACCGTGGGTTTGGCGGGGACGTGCCGGTCCCCGTGTGATGGAAGTGCTGCGGGATGTGCCCCGGCCCCACCGGGAGACGTTCCACCGGGATGGCTCCGGGCTGCGCCCCTTCCCAGCCCCGGACAGGCTGGGATGCTTTGGGCTGCGCCGGCGGGGCGTTGCCTGCACCCCGGGGCATGGTCTGGGCACCCCGACCCCCCGACGGGGTGGCCGAGGGACTGTTCCCATTCCCTGGGGCTCTCCAGGGAGGGGCAGCAGGGATGCTCGTTACTGCCCTCATCACGGGGAGCACCGGGGGGCACCGGGAGAGCCCCCGGAGCCGGAGGCACCTGCACGGGCTCCACCGGTCTCCTGCTCCCTGGCTTTGTCCCCAGTTTCTCCTGGCTCTCAGCCTCAGGTGTGGGCAGTGACTGGGAAGGATGGGTTTTGTCTCTCCCTTCCCAGGCCCCCGAGCTGCAGCTGCTCCCAGCAGGGCCGGGGCTGGGGGGGATCCTGTCCCCGGCGCTGCTGGGGGCAGCAGAGCTGGGACCAGAGCTGCTGCAGCGGTTCTTCAGGTCCCCCCAGCCAGAACAGCCTTTGTGCAGCAGTGCTGGGGAGCTCGGGGGTGATGGATGCATTGCTGTTTCCTTTTGGTTAACGCACTTCATTAGCTCATGTGATTCAGCAGCCGTTTGCCAGTCCCCTGTGTGTGCTTGTTAGCCATGGTTAAAATTAAAGGTTCATATTTTGGCTTCACATAGCAATTGTTTGACCCCACCTGGACAAGGGGACAGAGTGTATTCTCAGCAAGTTCACTGCTGATCCCAAGCCGGGAGGGGTGGTGACACGCCAGAGGGCTGTGCTGCCATCCAGTGTGACCTGGACAGGCTGGAGAGCTGGGCAGAGAAGAACCTCATGGGGTTCAATAAGGGCAAGTGCAGGGTGCTGCCCCTGGGGAAGAAGAACGCCAGGCACCAGTATAGGTTAGGGGGGGAACCTCCTGGAAAGCAGTTCTGAGGAGAAGGATCTGGGCGTCCTGGCAGACAGTAAATTATCCATGAGCCAGCAATATGTCCGTGCCACCAAGAAAGCCAATGCCACCCTGGGCTGCACAGGGCAGTGTGTGGCCAGTAGGGCAAGGGAGGTCATTCTCCCCTCTGCTCTGCCCTGGTGAGGCTGCAACTGGAATACTGTGTCCAGTCCTGGGCTCCCCAGTTGAAGAGAGACAGGGAACTACTGGAGAGAGTCCAGCGGAGGGCAATGAGGATGAGTGGGGGATTGGAGCATCTTCCCTGTGAGGAAAGGCTGAGAGAGCTGGGACTCTTTAGCCTGGAGAGGAGAAGGCTGAGGGGTGATTTAATTAATGGTTACAAATACCTAAAGGGTGGGTTGAGGGAGGATGGAGCCAGACTCTTTTCAGTGGTTCCCAGTGACAGGATGAGGGGTAATGGGCACAAGCTGGAACACAGGAGGTTCCATTTGAATATGAGAAAAAACTTTAGGGTGAGGGTGCCAGAGCACTGGCACAGGCTGCCCAGAGAGGGGGTGGAGTCTCCTTCTCTGGAGATTTTCAAGACTCTCCTGGATGCAGTCCTGAGTGCTGTGCTCTAGGGGATCCTGCTTTAAAGCAAGAGAGTTGGACTAGGTGATCTCTGGAGGTCCCTTCCAACTCTGACAATTCTGTGATTCTGTGATATATCATACTACAGAAATCATAACTTGCCTTTGTAAACTCCTTTCTTCTGCAGAGCACAGGTTGCTGACCATTACACACCATCCCTCCTGATTGTGTCCTATGAATGAACTCCAGTTTGTGCCATTTTGGTAATGGTGAGCCTCTCTCCTTGATGAGGCAGCAGCTGGGGGATTTTCTTGGCTGTGAGACTTAGTTTTGCAAGGTGAAGCTTGATGTAGAGGTTGTGTTGAGACCAGATGGTACATTAGCCTTTGTCTCATCTGAAGTAATTCCCTAAGTAATTCTGGGACGTGGGATTGCTTGTACAGCGCATAAAATTGCGGCTTCCCTAATGCCTGCTCTATTGCAGCAGATGTTGCTTTCTACAAAGGCCACAAGATGTGTGAAAGCCACGTTGTGGGACTGAACATCCTTCTGCAGCCTTCACAACGTGCCGTTCTTCTCCTGACCCTGCTGCTTTTATTGTTAGTGTGTCAGTGACTGAACATCCTGTCACTGGCAGAGTTCTGATTGGCAGGTGAGAGTTTTGGCCTGCAGAGTGAGTTTGCTGTGACCGCAGACGCATCCTTTTCCCTCCAAGATGTTCTGGAGAACAGCATTTACTACTTCCAGAGCGTCCATGAAAGCATCGAGCCAACAAGTGATGTTTTCAGCTGTTATGTGAGCGATGGCTTCAGCCAGTCGGAGGTGCAGAGCGTTACCATCACAATTCAGGTGCCCTGCGCTCTCCTCTGTACCCCATGGGGAGGGGGTTAAGGGAGTTTCCTTCCTTCTGTTTCCTTCCCCTACTACAGGCACTTAATTCGCCTGTGGCACCAGAGAACATTGTGCACTGCAGCCTCTTCCCCAGGGCTTGTTTCTCTGGTGTCTCCTGTCTCTAGAAGCAGCCATGATGCTGGATAGATTTGGAGGGACTGGTGCAGCCCACTGATGGATATCAGCACCAGGACTGTCCTGTGGTAGCTTGTGTTTCATTTGGGTGGGCAGCGATCTTATCCCCTCGGCCATTTCCCTTGTTTGACTGTGTGCCTTTGGGACCTGTACAGCGACAGAACGATGAGCCCCCAGAGATGGTGCTGGAGCCTGTGGGAGTGCGTGAGGGCTCAGGGGTGGTCACTGCCAACACCTCCCTCAACCTGCAGGACTTGGACACCCAATACAGTGAGCTTGTCATCATGGTTACCAAAAGCCCTGACCATGGTAAGCCCTGACAAGCTGGGGGGTGAGGGAAAGACAGTATGTCTTTGTGCCTCTGTGGCTGTGTGTCTTTGTGTCTTTTGCTTCAGGACAGACCTGTTCTTTGAGAGTTGTCCCTCCTTATTTGTGGGAGAGGGGAAAGGGGGACTGCATGCATTTCCCTGGGAAGTTCCCTTGTGTGTTACCCCATTTCCTATGGTGGGGTTCAGTTCCAAAGCCCTGAGCAGCTAGCGTCGATCTGCAGTGATAAAGCAAGGCAGGGTGTCAGGTGAAGGCTAGTGTCCTGTTAAACTAGGGAGGGCTGTGTGCCCTTTCTCAGCTCTCATGTATGTAGCCAAATTCTTACCAGTTTTGGCAATAAGCAGATAATTTCCTTCGATTTTTCGGGTAAGGCTGTGTCCACCTCTGTGCATCCCAGTGGAAGCTGGCACGCAGAGTCCCCAGCAGGCTGGCTTCTCCCCACAGTTCTCACCCGTCTGTTGCAGGCGCTTAGCTGGATTGGCTGAAGCTCTTTGTGGACTTTCTTTCTCTGCTCCAGGCTCTGCAGCATACCTCACAAATCAGCACTTGAAAGCAGCAGCTGTTTAATCAGATGACACAACCATTAGATCTGTCATGAAGAGGGATCCCAGCACGGGCCATCTGCAGTTGACCAAAGGTGATAATCCAGTCCAGATCTCTCAACAGACCTGTCAAAAGTTCCACTCAGACTGATATAAATAAAGGTGAGTGAGGGTGCTTGTTTTTACATAGTCACAACAAGTAATATGTGACCATTTTAAGCAGTCCCGTGAGGAGTAGGGAGTTGGACTCAGTGATCCTTATGGATCCCTTCCAACTTGAGATATTCTGTGACTCTATGATCTTCACAAGAGGGGGGAGACTTGAAGAAGGGAAGGGAGAGGGAAAGAAGTCAGGTAAGGTTGTTATGTTACAGCAGAAACACATATCGTTGAGCAAGTGTTAAAAAGTCTTTCTTAGAGGGAGAAAAAGAATAAAGAGGAAAAAGTAATGAAACCCAAGTCCAGGAGCTCTGTCAAGCCCCACGTCCCTCAGCTTATAGTGCCAGCCTGGTTCCAAATTAAGAATTAAATGATGCAGCCTGTAATGAACCACCTCTTTTCTCCTGTCCCTCTCTCCAGGACAAGTGGTGTACAGTCACAAGAAAGGGGATCCTGCTGGAAACTTCGCCTGCACCTTTGATGTGATCGATGCAGATGGCACCAAACTGACGGACCAGGTTTTTTATATTAGTGTATTAGGTAAAAGATAGTGCTGAAGTTATATTTTCTTTGCTGCAGAGCTGAAGCCTTCATAGATTCCAGTCCTATGTGTACTGCAAATTCAGATGTAATTCCTGAAATGCAGGTTTTATTCGCTGTTAATTCAAAGGCCTTTGAAGTTTGGGGGAGAGTTCATGGATGTAAGAATTAGTTCTTTGGCTTCTGACAAACTCGCTGGAAAAGGCAGAAAAATTCCCCTTAATATCATCATGCTGTCTAGGTTGTCCTTAAGACATAATGTTACCGTCCCCTCAACTCATGCCGAAGCGCAGATTACCTGTTTTGGAATTACCAGTCTGGGAGGTGTTTGTATTTGTCTTTTGCTTGAGCCCAAGTACTGAATTTGACACCAAGGAAAGGAGGGTGACTGTCTCCTAACTCAGCTTTGTATTTAACCCTTTCAGAGGACAGGTTTCCCCCCTCCATCATCGCCAACAAAGGACTGGTCTTGGACGAGAACTCGGCAAAGACAATCACAACCCCCCAGCTCTCTGCTGCTGACCAGGACAGTGAGCCAGCCCAGCTCCAGTACAAGCTCCCCAAGCAGCCACAGCTGGGGCACCTGGAGCGCGTGGCCTCCCCAGGTTAGCAGGGCAGCGTTAGGCTCGGTTGGGTACTCCTAGCAGCAAAGCACTTGGAGGGCTTTTGAGATTCACTGCAGGGAACATGTTCCTGGAGGCAGCAGCACAGAGTTATGT
This sequence comes from Podargus strigoides, assembly GCA_028020825.1. Taxonomy (NCBI): domain Eukaryota; kingdom Metazoa; phylum Chordata; class Aves; order Caprimulgiformes; family Podargidae; genus Podargus; species Podargus strigoides. The sequence continues at coordinate 117,049,738 of CM051619.1, read as the reverse complement.
TTCCTGTTAGAAATCAAATGGTCATTAGGCCAGAGAGCTGGAGAATAGGGTGAGTGGAGACGAGGCAGCCCGATAAGCACAGATGAGGATCTCTTCAGCCTCTGAGTGACTTTATGCCCCTTGCCTGGCGGACTTTGCAAATCCGTCCAGTTTGCTGCTGGGTGAATCTCCTCTTTCAGGGCCTATTGCTGCATCTGCATGACAGGCAAACCCTCAGCCTTTTCTGTGACCACATATAGTACGATGCCGAAAAGAATCCATCCCATAATGCCCCTTGGTAATAGAGCCCACCTTGGTGAACAGGCAACCTGCCTTCAGTCCCCCTTTTGGCCAGTATGTCCCTTGATCCCTGAACACCAGCCTCTTTTCCCAGCTCTGCTTTGGAGAGAGGAAGGCAACTACTTGCTGAGTTGCTTTAAAAGGAATCATAGAATCACAGAACAGCCTTGGTTGGAAGAGACCTCTAAGATCATCAAGTCCAACCATTAACCCAGTACTGCCAAGTCACCACTACCCCATGTCCCTCAGCACCACATCTACACGGCTCTGAAATCCCTCCAGGGATGGGGACTCCCCCATTGCCCTGAGCAGCCTATTCCAATGCTCTTTCAGTGAAGGATTTTTTTCCTAATATCCAATCTAACCCTCCCCTGACACAACTTGAGGCCTCTATCCCTCATCCTATCACTGTTGCCTGGGAGAAGAGACCAACCCCTTCCTCACTGCCCCCTTCTTTCAGGGAGTTGTAGAGAGCAATGAGGTCTCCCCTCAGCCTCCTCTTCTCCAGACTGAGCACCCCCAGTTCCCTGGAACTACGTTGTGGTGTGATGGCTATGCAGAGATCAGCTCCTGGGGGCAGTCAGCACTGCAAGAACAATGGTCTCCACCAGGCAGAGGAAGACCAAACTGGATGTGGGAACCCAGACAGAGCTCCCAGGAAAGGATGCAGTTGTGCAGGCAGCAGGCTGCAGGGAATGCCACAGCATCCCCCTGGGAACAGGGGGCTGTGCGCTGTGAGCAGGTGAATGATCTGCTCAGCCTGGGGATGGAGCTAAAGGAGGAGGTGGAAAGGCTGAGGACAATAAGGGAGTGTGAAAGGGAGATAGACTGGTGGAGTCAGGCCCTATCATCCTTGAGGACAGGGCAGTGGGTAGAGGCTCCCCTAGAGAGAGAGGATCCCCTCCTCCCTTGCCACCGGGTACAGGAAGAGGACCTAAGAGACGAGGGGGAATGGAAACAGGTCCCTGCCCAGCGAGGCAGGTGAAACCCCCCTCGGCCTCCGTCCCCTTCCCAGCTACCCTTGCAGAACAGGTATGGGGCTCTCGAAATGGAGGGGCAAATAGAGGGGCAAACAGACCAAAATGGAGACGAGGGTCCATCAGAGGAGTCACCCAAGGTAAGTTGGTCTCCCCCACGAGTTAGGACCAGCTCTAACAAAGGAAAAAGAAGGGTAATTGTAGTTGGTGACTCCCTTCTGAGAGGAACAGAAGCCCCCATATGCTGGCCGGATCCGCTCCACAGGGAAGTCTGCTGCCTCCCTGGGGCCAGGGTTAGGGATATCACTAAGAAACTCCCTAGTCTCGTCCGGCCTACGGACTACTACCCACTATTAGTTATCCAAGTCGGTAGTGATGAGGTTTCTGAGAGGAACCTGAAGACAATTAAAAAAGACTTCAGGGCCATGGGGGGATCACTTGAGGGATTGGGAGCCCAGGTGGTGTTCTCCTCAGTTCCTTTGGTGGAAGAGAGGAATACTGATAGAGGGAGGAAGACCCACCTGATAAACAAGTGGCTAAGAGACTGGTGCCACAGACAAAATTTTGGGGTTTTCTCACATAGGGAGCTTTATACTACGCGGGGTCTGCAAGTGGCAGATTGAGCTAATCTGTCTCAGGGGAAAAAGAATCCTAGCAAATGAGCTGGCTGGCCTCATTGAAAGGGCTTTAAACTAGCTTTGAAGGGGGAAGGGGATGAAACTGGGCCGGCTAGAGTTAACCCAAAGGGGGCAGACCACAGTTGGTAAGGAAGTCGTCAGCCCGGCTCAAGTGCTTCTACACTAATGCACGCAGCATGGGCAACAAACAGGAGGAGCTGGAAGCCATCGTTCAGCATGACAACTATGATGTAGTTGCCATCACGGAAACATGGTGGGATGACTCTCATGAATGGAGTGCTGCAATGGATGGCTACAAGCTCTACAGGAGGAAGAGTCAGGGTAGAAAGGGCGGTGGGGTGGCACTCTATATTAGGGAGTGTTTCGACTGTATGGAGATTGATAAGTGTGATAAGCCAGTCGAATGTTTATGGATAAAGTTGAGGAAGGCAAACGAAGCAGATATCCTGCTGGGAGTCTACTACAGGCCACCTGACCAAGGCGAAGAGGTCGATGAACTGTTCTGTAGGCAACTGGCTGAAGCTGCAAAGTCGCAGGCCCTTGTTCTTGTGGGGGACTTCAACTTACCAGACATCTGCTGGAAATATAACACAGCAGAGACAAAACAATCCAGGAAGTTCCTAGAGGGCGTGGAAGATAACTTCTTGACTCAGCTGATAAGTGAGCCCACCAGAGAAGGTGCCTTGTTAGACCCGTTACTCACAAACAGGGAAGGACTGGTAGGCGATGTGGTGGTCGGAGGCCGTCTTGGGCTGAGCAATCATGAAATGATGCAGTTCTCGATCCTTAGCCCAGTTAGGAGGGGGGGCAGCAAAACTCTCACCATGGACTTCCGAAGGGCAGACTTCAACCTGTTTAGAACACTGGTTGAGAAAGTCCCTTGGGGAACAGTCCTAGAGGGCAAAGGGATTCAGGAAGGATGGACTCTTTTCAAGAAAAAACTGTTAGAGATGCAGGAGCAGGCTGTCCCCAGGTGTCGTAAGACAAACTGGCGGGGAAAGCGACCGGCCTGGCTGAACAGGGAGCTCCTGCTGGGACTTGGTAGACTCTCTTCTTTCTCCTACCTTTGGAAGAAGGGGCAGGCTACTCGGGAAGAGTATAAGAATTTAGTTAGGCTGTGTAGGAAGAATATTAGGGAGGCAAAAGCTCAGCTAGAACTCAGCCTGGCCACTGCTGCAAGAGATAATAAGAAGAGTTTTTATAAATATATTAACAATAAAAAAAGATGCAGAGAGAATCTCCATCCCTTATTGGATGCGAAAGGGAACATTGTTACCAAGGACGAGGAAAAGGCTGAGGTCCTTAATGCCTTCTTTGCTTCGGTCTTTAATGGCCAGACCAGTTCTCTTCATGGTATTCAATTCCCTGAGCTGGAAGATGGGGATGGAGATCAGAATAAACCCCTCGTAATCCAGGAAATAGTAGTAAAGGACCTGCTGAGTCGATTAGACACCCATAAGTCTATGGGGCCGGATGAGATCCACCTGAGAGTGCTGAGGGAGCTGGCAGAGGAACTTGCCAAGCCGCTCTCCATCATCTGTCAGCAGTCCTGGTTATCAGGTGAGGTCCCAGATGACTGGAAACTTGCCAATGTGACCCCATCTACAAGAAGGGCAGGAAGGAGGATCCGGGGAACTCTAGGCCTGTCAGCCTGACCTCGGTGCCAGGGAAGATTATGGAAAGGTTCATCTTGGGGGAGATCATGCGGCAAGTGCAGGACAACAGGGGGATCAGGTCCACCCAGCATGGGTTCACGAAGGGCAAGTCCTGTTTAACCAACCTGATCTCCTTCTATGATCAGGTGACCCGCCTAGTGGGTGAGGGAAAAGCGGTGGATGTTGTCTACCTGGATTTCGGTAAGGCATTTGACACTGTCTCCCACAGCATTCTGCTGCAGAAGCTGGCGGCTCATGGTCTAGACGGGTGGAGTCTTCACTGGGTTAAAAACTGGCTGGATGGCCGAGCCCAGAGAGTTGTGGTGAATGGAGTTAAATCCAGATGGAGACTGGTCACAAGCGGTGTCCCTCAGGGCTCGGTCTTGGGGCCAGTCTTGTTTAATGTCTTTATTGATGACCTGGATGAGGGGATCGATGCACCCACAGTAAATTTGCAGATGACATGAAGTTGAGTGGGAGTGTCGATCTGCCTGAGGGCAGGGAGGCCCTGCAGCGTGATTTGGACAGGCTGGAGCGATGGGCTGAAGCCAATTGTATGAGGTTTAACAAGGGTAAGTGCCAGGTCATGCACTTCGGTCACAACAACCCCATGCAGCGCTCCAGGTTTGGGGAAGAGTGGCTGGAAAGCAGCCTGGCGGACAAGGACCTGGGGGTGTTGGTTGACAGCCGACTGAACGTGAGCCAGCAGTGTGCCCAGGTGGGCAAGAAGGCCAACAGCATCCTGGCCTGTATCAGAAACGGTGTGACCAGCAGGAGTAGGGAGGGGATCGTGCCCCTGTACTCGGCACTCGTGAGACCACATCTTGAGTACTGTGTCCAGTTCTGGGCACCACAGGATAAGAAGGACATTATGGTGCTGGAGCGAGTCCAGAGAAGGGCAACGAGGCTGGTGAGAGGTCTGGAAAACAGGCCTTATGAAGACTGGCTGAGGGAACTGGGGTTGTTTAGTCTGGAGAAGAGGAGACTGAGAGGAGACCTTATTGCCCTCTACAACTGCCTAAAAGGAAGTTGTAGTGAGGCTGGTGTTGGTCTCTTCTCCCAAATTGCTAATGACAGGACGAGAGGAAATGGCCTCAAGTTCCGTCAGGGGAAGTTTAGGTTGGATGTTAGGAAGAAGTTCTTTACTGAGAGGATGATTAGGCACTGGAACAGGCTGCCCAGGGAGGTGGTGGAGTCACCGTCCCTGGGGGTGTTCAAAAAACAGGTTGATGAGGCACTTGAGGCCATGGTCTAATGGTTAGGAATAGGATGGGATAAAGGTTGGACTTGATGACCCTGGAGGTCCCTTCCAACCATAATGATTCTATGATTCTGTGTATATCAGAAAGGAGCACTGAAGGGAAATATTCAGGAGATTCAGAAAAAGCCACTTTTTGCATGAGCTATACAGCACAGGTCTAACTGCTCCCGGTGAACTGCATTATCTGTAAGAAATCCTGATATACCATTAGATTTTGGGGTTGAGATTTGGCTTGGGGTTTGATCTTGGGCTCATCACAGTCTTCGTGAGAAGCAACACCTATCCAGCTCTTCAGTGTGTTAGAGGTGAGGTGTGAGACTTTTCCCTTTCTTTCCATTCAACATGTCCTTTCTCCTCTCCCCTTCTGGTTGCCCAGTCATTCTCAGTTTCCACACTGGTGTTCTGAGCCCCAGCCCTCTCCGCTCGATAAGCAAAGTGCCAAGCTGCTGCCCAAGCCAGGAGGAGAATGAAAAGGAGGGAATGAAAGCCCAGAGGTGGTGAGCTCTTTACTGAGTAAATGCCTAAGGAGTCAGAAGGATGGTTGAGACTTTCTGCTCACTGAAATTAATGTCACTTGAAAAAATGGGAAGGCCATGCCAAATCTTGCCACGTTTTCTCTTGTGTACATTTCATCCTCTCTCAATGTCCTGCTGGATGAGAAGGACCTGGGCTTTCGTTTGTGCAGTGGGTTTTTTGGTAATGTATTATAAATATGCTTCATAAGCCACTTACTATGTGGTCTTTTTTTCAAGTGACTCTTTTGGGCTGCAGCCCTGCACTCTGCTATGGCTATAATTTTGTTATGCAAGAAGGCTGAACTGTTAAATGAAGGGTGATCAGAACAGAGGAAGAAGCACTGGCTCTGGCAGGCAAGAGTAAAGTGTTCTTCAGAGGACGGAAGGCTCAGCAGAGACCTTTCAGGATCCAGTGCAACAGCTCAGACCATGTTGCTAGAGCAGGAAGCCCTCACCACACAGTTCTGCATACTGGTGTGAGAGAGCAGAGATGCTCACAGCAGGGGTGGGGATGTGCTTTGGTTCATAGATTTTTACTGCAGACAGCTAATACAAGACAGGCATTGTTAATCCTCGGATGGCATCTGCTAGTAAATCTATGGCCTGGTCAACTGGATCAGTTGTCATAGCTGGAGCTTTATGCATAGAGTAGACTCCTGTGTGGATGGGGCTAAATTATTGGTAGCAATGAGTGGTAATAAAATTTATAATGTGTATTTTATCATAATGTTTCAGTGGTCATAGCCTAGAGCAGCTGTGCAGGGTTTTTTATGAGAACTTCTGAGCAATATCCAAGGATGAATCAAGTTCTCTCTGTTTCTCTTGCATTTCCTCTCACAGGTGTTGACCACACCATGTTTAAGGTGGAGATCATGTCCAATGAAGACTGGGAGTGGCATGAGTCCTTTTCTCTGGTCTTGGGTCCAGATGACCCGGTGGAAGCTGTTCTTGGAGATACCAGCACTGCAGTAGTGACCATTTTGGACCAGGAGGCAGCAGGCAGCCTGATTCTACCAGCACCTCCCGTGGTAAGTGCCCATTGCAACGGGTTCAATTTAGTACCCTTCAAGTATAGAAACCCAGTGGGATAAAAATTAAGCAATAAAATGAGAGCTGCAATGATGTAGCAGGCTTGGAGCGCATGGGAAGGAGTGGCTTTTCTGGCCGTCCCCTCAGCCCCAGGCGAGTGCTGCCATCTTGCATCCCTACAGGTCGTCACCCTGGCTGATTATGACGGGGTGGAAGAAGTGACCAAAGGCGGTGCTAAGAAATCCCCTTCCCCAGGCTATCCGCTCATCTGTGTCGTCACTCCTTGTGACCCTCACTCCCCCCAGTACACAGTCATGAAGGAACGCTGCAGTGAGGCTGGGATCAACCAGTCTTCAATACAGTTCAGCTGGGAAGCAGCAACCCCTACGGATGGGAACGGAGCCAGGTCGCCTTTTGAAACCATCACTGACAACACCCCGTTCACTAGTGCCAGCCATAAGGTACGTGGCTGGGTACTGGCTAGCCAGGGCACAGCAGGAGGAGCGCGTGGCGTCAGTCGGCGAGGGCGTCGGCAGCTCTGTCACTCTGTGTCCTGTGTTTGACCGCTCACGGGTGAAATTGGGTTGTGTTCCTGCAGCTGAAAAGTCAGGCCCCTGAACAAGTGGCTGTGTCTAATGAAGAGCTCAGCACGCTGACGTGACCTGTGTTAACAGGGTTTGGGTTTGGATTGAGACCTCTCTGTCCCTGCACTGTTCACGTCCTGCCTCACAAGCAGAATTACTGCTTTCCTCTGGGGATTTTCCCAGGTGCCCCCAGCAGTGATGTCTCAGCTCTTCTCAGGCATCCAGGTGTGTTTCTAGACCATGCGTACTCGTGCATGAGTCTGAGACATTTTTAGTGTGCACACTGTAGTTAAATAGAGATTAAAGCTCAAAATCTCCTCAGATTTTGGAATTGACGTGAGACACAGTCATTCATTGCCACTCTGAAGTACTTGGATGTCAAGCACAAGGAGCATCCCAACAGGTGTGAGCCTGGAGAAGGGGAGAACACAGTCCTTCACCGGGTCCCCCAGAGTTACAGAGCTGGCTTGGGTCGAGAGGAGAGTGTGTGTGTGAAACCACATCCCTCCATAGGTTGTGCCCTCTTGAACAGCCAAGGGTGCTCAGGATGGTGCTCCCACTCTCCTCCTCGCACCCTGCTCTGCTGAGGGGGAGCCCTTCCCCTCAGGGAAACTCGAGTTGGTGGGACAGTTTGAGGAGCAGATGTATAGGTGGGGAAATCCAGCTGAAACTCAATATCCAGCTGCCACTCGCAGGCTCACCCTGCCTGTGCTGTGCTGCTGGGAGGGGTGGGGTAATGTGTCAGGCTCCCCTGCCTGCTAGGGCTGCTTCTTTCTGCTGTCTCATCCACTGGTTGTTCCAGAATCCACATCTGGGTGCAGATCCCCCATCAGGATGGCATGCTGCCCCTCATCTCCACCCTGCCACTGCACAATCTGAATTTCCTTCTCTCTCAGTCTGTCTGCAGGCACCAGCATGTCTGCTCAAACCTGGTCACCATCAGAGACCTCAGCGGCATCTCAGGTAATTGTTAAAGCCAACTTCTGTTCCCTGAACTTGGGGGTAGGGAGAAGCCAGTAAAGAAATGCAGAGAAGACAGCTTTGTCTTCCTCTGGGCAATCTTGACATTACATGAATAATAATTAATCTTCCTGTACTAACAGCAGGGAACAGAGCTGCCCCGTTGGAGGTGAGATGCAATGCACGGCAGTGTTTTCAAGATAATTCATGCTAGGGTAGGTCCTGCAGCCTTCTGCAGTTTAACAGCAACCCCCAGCCACCTTTTCTGACGGCGTGGTGGGACGCGCTGTCCTCACGGTCTCCGTGAAGTGAGGTGGCCTCACATACACGTGAGCGCCTGCATTGGCAGGTCGTACTGTCGCTGGCCTCTCCTTGATTTCCTGGCTATAAATGTGAGGAGAGAGACCAGAGTCCCTGTTGAGCAGAGGAGCACACACACAGTGCTGTCTCTTCTGCTGGAGGCAGCTGCAGCTCAGAGCTCTCCGCGCCCCTTCCCAAATACAGGGGCAGGCGACCTCTGGTTGTGCAGAGGCTGGCGAGGACGGGACTCACAGGAGCCGAGCAGCTCATGGCAGAAACAGGAGGGGGACAGAGCAAGCTCTCGATGGATTTTCTCTCCTCATTTCTGGGCTTTTTTGTCCCTCTTTGGAGAGAGGCCCTCTGTGCATCTCAGTGACCTCTGACTGCTTAAGGGGCTTCTTGGCATTGCTGGGACTGTACCGTAAATTAACAGTGGAGCAAACTCCAGCACTGAACATGGACATGAGGAATTTATTCCGACAATTAAGATTTTTTTTCCCCAAAGCACTCAGGTAAAATATATTTAAAACGTATTATTAACATGAATGAATTATTGCAGTTGCCAGAGATAGACAAGACCAAACCCTCCCCTTGGTGACAAATATTACTGCAGGTGCAATTTGCATGACGGAACAGAAGTTTAATGGAGCGCACGCGTGGGTTTGGTAAAAGCTTTTTATAAATTGTAAAAAAACCCCAAAGAAACAATAAAAAGCAGGGGGAAAAAAAGCTAAGAGAAGTGATGCTGGTATTTTTATACTCGTGTGGGAGGAAGGAGCGGCTCCAGCTCCCCCCTGCCTCCTCCCACAGCCCCGCTGGAGCCAGGCCGGGCAGGGGGGGTGCAGCTCTGTCCGTGCCCCCCTACATCCCATCAGCGGGGGGGAGCAGCGGGGACCCCCAACTCCCCCCCTGCAGGGCGCGGGGTCAGTTCTCCCCTCACGGGGGGATCGCACACGAAAAGCAGCAGCTCCTTGTCTCACACCCGAGGCCGGGGGTCTGGATTTGCCTCTGCAACAAAACCCTGTGGAAACCAAACTGCAGCCGCGGGCTGGAGAGAGGGGGACAGGGCCACGAATTGTCACCGCAGTGTGCGCTGTCCTGTCCGCCCCCGTGGCAGAGAGTAAAGTCGGAATATAAACCTGACAGCGAGCGGGACCAGGGTGTCCCTGCCCGGGGTCTCCCCGCACTCGGCCCCCGTGGTTCCCCCGCGGGCGCCGCGTCTCGGTGATGGGCACAGGGCGGCCCTGGGTGTCCTCCCCGCGAGGACTGGCCGATGGCTCGGGGGTGACCTCCTCTCGGCGTGCCAGCCGGAGCCACACCCGCGGTGCTGCCCGCCCGGCCCTGCAGCGCTTGCCGCGGGGGCGACCCCACCGCTGTCCCCGGTACCGGGGCTGCGGTACCGCCCCACGCCCACCGGGTGGCGCTGCGCTCAGCGCTGCTGCTGCGCGTCCGCCGGGGGGCGACACAGGGGCGGGGGCGCTGTGTATTATTCTGGGCACTGTGGCACAGAGCAGAAGGACCTGTTCGCCCAGAGACTGTCGCCTGCGTTTAACTCGGCCTGGTGCATGCCAGCGTCCCACGCTTCGGGGAACAACGCGACTGGACCCCCGCCTCCGGCAGGGGTCCACGCACCCTGCCCACCCCCCTCCCGCACACCCACACCCCAACGCCCTCCCGCCTCCCACCCCCCCAGCCACGGCCAACTCGGCCCCTGGCTCTGACCCCAGAGACAGCGACCGCGTCCCCGTCTCTGAGCCCAAAGGCGCAGGACTCGCTCTCTGCCCCCCCCAGCCCCTTTCCAGCCCCACAAACGCAGCCCCGGGCTCCGTTCGCAGCTCTGGGAAGGGCCCGGCTCCAGCGGGGCTGCTCAGCCCCAGCACTGCCCCGGGGGGAGTCCCCGCACCCCCCACCCCGCGTGTGGTGTCGGGACGGGCCCGGGAGCCCCGGCCGTGTCGGGCGGTGCTTGGGAACTGAATGGGGGGGACCCGCGGCGCGGATCCAGCCCCGTGTGGCCGCACGCGAGGACGGGGGCGCCGGGCTCCGGCCCTCAGGCTTTATTCCGCGGCGCCCCAAGACCCGCCGGCTCCTCCGCGGAGCCCCCGGCAGCGAGGCCGCCCGGGCACCGGCACTGCCCGCCCGCCTCCGCCCCGAGCCCCCTCCGGGGCCGCAGCACCGCTCGGCCGCGGCCCCTTCCCTGCTGCCGCTCCCGGCGGCTGCCCCAGCCTCGCGGCCCTCATCCGCGGCTCCGGCGGCCCCACCACACCGAGCCCCACCCAAGCCCGAACGGCTCCTCGGGGACGAGCTCCCCTCACCCCACCTGACCTCACCGCAGCAGCCGGGCCGGCACCCGCCACTCCCAAGGCGGCCGCGCGGCCACCGGCGGGGAGAAATACGGCGGCAGACGGCGGCCGTGAAGGGCCACAGCGCTGAGATCCCGCCCCGCGCAGGCGCACTGCGACCCCGCCTCCCGCCCGCGCCCCAGCCAGGCCCCGCCCTCGCGGCCGCCCCGCAGTCACGTGCCTCAGGCAGCGGCAGGTGCGCAGCGGCCACCGAGGCTTCAAAACCCCACGGCGGCCGCCAGGGGGCGCAAGCGGTGCGGGAGCGATGGCGGCGGGAGCGGGTCTGGTGCCGGGTCCCGGTTCCCCGGCCGGCTGCGGCTCTCTGCACTCCGGGCCGCCGCTCCACCGGCCCCGCAGGGAGGGAACCGCTGTGCCGGGCCCCGGCTGCGCCGTTTTCCCGGGGCAGCTCCGGGTGCTGCTCTCACGGTCCCGGCGTGGGGCAGGCGCAGCCGACGGGCGAGAAGCGGGGTCGGCGCCGTCTCCCGTCCGCCCCGGACGGCCTCGGGTCTGACCGGGGCTGTTTCCTTCCTTCTCCCCGCAGGCACCGGGTGCTCCCCCGTCCCCTCCCGGGGCCGGACCCCCCGGCTCGGGGCTGGCGGCTTTGGCCGGGACCCCCGGGCAGGCCCCGGCTGCTGCGGGCCCGGGTTTCCCAGCGCCGGGCGCTGCCGTCGCTGCCCTGCGTGGGCACTCACAGGTGAGGGGGCTGTTTCCCTCTCCCCGCGCGGGATCCCCGGGGACCTTCGCGGGGCTCTCGGCACCGACCCTCTGGGGTCCCGTCTCGGGGGGCAGCGGCTGCAGCCCGGCCCATGGCGGGGCCGGGGAGTGGCCCTGCTTTGACTGAAAACTTTCTTTTTCAGCTCAAACTGTGCTGCTGTGGACCCGCCCCGGCTCCTGCCGCCCCGTCCTTGAAGCCTGACCGTGTACAGGGAGCGACGGCCGTGCCGGTGCCCCCGGTCCCTCGGGAGGTGTCGGTGGCCCGGGCGATGCCGCGTGGCTGTGCCGACGCGTGGGGAAGGCCCATGGCGGTGCCCGGACGAGGAGCACGGCCCCGAGGCAGCGAGCGCCGGGGGACCCGGCGGGGAGGCCGTGCCCGGTGAGGTGAGTGCCCCGGGGCAGCGGCCGAGCGGAGCTGTGCGGTGGGACCGGGGCGCTCGGCTCCCGGGGCCGGCTGTGCCCGCGGGGATCTCCGGGTGCCGCGGGAGGCCCCGGGGTCCCCAGAGCGGGAGGGGCGGGCGGGGGCCGAGCCCCCTCCGGGCCGCGGGAGTGGGGTGCCGGCTCGTGGGTGGGTGCAGGGGCTGCCGTGGCCCGGGGGCTCGGGCGGTCGGGAGCTCTGCGGAGCGGTTTTGTTCTGGGGACACGTTGGCTGTGCCCCCATCCTGCTGGTGGGGCGGCCGAGGGACGGGGGTCAGCGCCGTACCCCGGCAGGGCTCCCCACGGGACCCTCTGGGGGAAGGGGGGGTCCCGGTGTCAGTGGGACAGTGCTGGGGTAGGTGCAGCGTGTGTCCCGCGGGGCTCCACACCGCAGGGCCAGGGCCTGCCCCGGCCAGGGCAGGGTCCCCCCGTGGCCACAGGCTGTTTGTGGGCGCAGGTGGGGGGTCCCGTGGTTCCCATCCCCCCAGCCCACCCTGAGCAGGGCCTGCCAAGTCTGGGTGCATGTTCTGGGGGGCTGTGGCTGTGAGGGGAGGTGGCAGTGGGTGCTGTCGGGGTCTGGCCCAGACCCCACTGGCACTGGTGCGGAGCCGGCCCCGTTCCCAGCCTGGGGCTGCTGCAGTCGGTCTGTGCCGCTGCTGCGCGGGTGGGTTTTCAGCCAGACCCTGGCCCTTTCCCACCCTTCTGGGGAGAAATGGGACATTTCTGGGGTCCCATCCCCGTTTATCCCTCTCCTCCCACCTCAGGGGCTCAGTGCTGGGTCGCTGCTGCCGAGGGGGCCGGGCAGAGCTGCCCGTGCCCGGGGGGCAGCAGGGGTTGCAGGGCAGCAGCTCGGGGGCTCTGTGGGCCGTGCTGCGCTGCCAGGAGCCGATTGTCTCACCTCTCTTCCTGCGCAGGGACGGACGGACGGACAGAGGAGCCCCAGCCCTGCCAGGTGCCACATGGGGTGTGGATCCCCAGGAAGAAGCCAGGCTGCCTGCGCCGAGGCCAACGCTGCCGCCTGCCCTGTGTGTGACACGGCTCCTGCCTGGGGACAGCCCTGCCTGCGCCCGCTCAGGGACTGCACTGCTCCAGGTCAGTTGTTCATGCCCTCGTTTGCTTCGGGTCCCGCTCGGTTTGGGCCCCCATCTCTTTGTTTCGTTTGTAGGTTCAGGCCCCCATTTATTTCAGGTCCGGCTCTGGGACGGCTCCAGTTCAGTTTTGGCTCCAGCTCATTTGCAGCTCCCGTTTGCTTCTGCTCTGGTTTCAGATCCACCTTACGGACACCTTCAGTGCATTTGTGGCTCTGTTGCGTCAATGCTCCAGCTCAATGACAGCTCTGGCCAGTTCCAGTTTATGGACAGCTCCAGCTCCTTTCATCTCCATTTCAGATCCAGCTCCAGCTCATTTGCACCTTTAAGTAATTTGTTTCTGTCCTCTCTCATTTCAGGTCCAGCTCATGCTTGATCCCAGCATGGTTTCACCTGCAGTCAGTTTCATCGTCTTGGGCTCATTTGTGGCTCCTGTTCCAGCTGGGTTCCATCTCCAGTGGATTTCCAACTCCAATTGGTTCCAGCATCTCCTCCAGTTCCAGTTCGTTTCCAATTTAAGCTCCTCTCCATCTCCAGTTGGTTCCAGCTCCACTTCTGCCTCAGCTCAATAAAGCTTCTGCTTGTTCAAACAATCTTGGCTTTGGCCCAAGTCGTAAATCAATCACTGCCATGACTTGTATATGAATATGACCTGTCATAATTGTACCCTGTCTAAAGATGGGATAACCAGTCCGGGGGTTGTACCCCCTCCAATAAAGAGTGTGAGAAGGACCTTTTCGCCCAGAGACTATCTCCTACGTTTAATTCGGCCTGGTGCATGCCAGCGTCCCAAGCTTTGGGGAACAACGCGACCGGACCCCCACCTCCGGCAGGGGTCCACGCACCCTGCCCACCCCCCTCCCGCACACCCACACCCCAATGCCCTCCCACCTCCCACCCCTCCCAGCCACGGCCAACCCGGCCCCTGGCTCTGACCCCAGAGACAGCGACCGCGTCCCCGTCTCTGAGCCCAAAGGCGCAGGACTCGCTCTCTGCCCCCCCCAGCCCCTTTCCAGCCCCACAAACGCAGCCCCGGGCTCCGTTCGCAGCTCTGGGAAGGGCCCGGCTCCAGCGGGGCTGCTCAGCCCCAGCACTGCCCCGGGGGGAGTCCCCGCACCCCCCACCCCGCGTGTGGTGTCGGGACGGGCCCGGGAGCCCCGGCCGTGTCGGGCGGTGCTTGGCAACTGAATGGGGGGACCCGCGGCGCGGATCCAGCCCCGTGTGGCCGCACGCGAGGACGGGGGCGCCGGGCTCCGGCCCTCAGGCTTTATTCCCCGGCGCCCCGAGACCCGCCGGCTCCTCCGCGGAGCCCCCGGCAGCGAGGCCGCCCGGGCACCGGCACTGCCCGCCCGCCTCCGCCCCGAGCCCCCTCCGGGGCCGCAGCACCGCTCGGCCGCGGCCCCTTCCCCGCTCCCTGCATCGCGCTCCCGGCCTGGAGCCGAGCCCCCCGCTCCTCACCTGGGCCCTGCCGGGGGAACCCGGCCCGGCCGCTGCCGCCCTGGAGCCGCGAGCCGAACCGCCCGGTGAGAACGGGAGAGAACGGGAGAAGGGACCGGCGGCGGCCGCGGGCGCTCAAATCTGCTCGGTCCCGCCCCGCGCACGCGCCCTGGGGCACCGCCCCGCCCCGCGCACCTGTGCCGGCCCCGCCCCGCGCACGCGCCGTGAGGCCGCGCACACCTGGGACAGATCCCGCGTGGGCGCTCTGGGGCCCCGCCCCGCGCAGGCGCAGTGTGGCCACGCCCCTCGCCCCACCCCTCACAGCTGTGCCGGCCCCGCCTCGCGCACGCGCACTGGGGCCCCGCCCACTCGCCCCGCGCACCTGTGCCGGCCCCGCCCCTCCGCGCCCCGCCCCGCGCGCGCGCACCCTCTTCTGCCGCCAGAACCGCAGCGGCCCCGCACGGGGCGGATGCGGTAACGGTGCCCGGCGGGATTCTTCGGTGGGGACGCGGCGCTGCAGCTCTGGCCCGGCTCGGGGTTTCTTCCAGGGCTGCGCGAGGCCCGGGGCCGGTGAGGGGAGGCGAGGCCGGGCAGCGGGTAGGGTCGGTGCTTTGCCGGTACGGGGCCTCGCGGGCGCGCTGTGCGGTGCTTTGCCGGTGCCGGCCGGGCAGTCCCGGCGGTGTTCGCTGCAGTGCAGGCGGGAGGGGTGCGGGTCCCAGGGTTGTGCCCGGCTTCACTCTCCTGTCCCGGGCCGGGCTTCGTCGCCTCTTTCCCGGCGCCGCGGCGGGACCTCGGGGCCCGCTCTTCAGCTCCTGCCGGCGGCTGCTGTCGGTGCGGGGCTGGGGCTACCCCGCCGGGACTGTGCTCACGGGTAACGACGGGGACTCCGTGCTGACACCGAATAAAAGCGGGGAAAAACCGGGGGTGGCGGGGGGGGGTACCCGGGACTCGGTCTGTGTGTGAGCCCCGACCCTGCCCCGCCGGGCTCTGCCCCACTCCCGCACCCGGCACGGGGGCTCTGCTCCGTCCCCCAGCACCGCACTGCGGCTCTCAGCGCTGACACTGCCCCGGGGAGCGCAGGGTCGCTTGGAGCCACACCATAGAGGACTCGGTCCCTGCTCCCAGCCCAGACACAGCGCTCGCTCTGCATTTCCCAGCCCTGACACCGCCCCAGTGCCCCCGCGGTGGAGCCCCCCGAGCCTGGGGCTGGGTCTCTGAATGTGAGCCCGAACACAAAGGCTCTGCCTCACCCCCCCAGCACCGCACTGGGGCTCTGCTCAGTGCTGACACAGCCCGGGGCAGAGCAGTGTCACCCCAGGAACCACAGCGCTCAGTCTCTGTGAGCCCCAACACAAGGGATGGGGGCTCTGCTCCACACCCCCAAAACACATGATTTATCTCTATTTCTGAGCCCAAACATGCAGTGCTCGGGCTCTCCTTCACCCCCTTCAAAATGCAGGACTCGGTCTCTATTCCAGAGCCCTAATTCTGGCCAAATGAGCCCAGTTTGGAGCCCCCAGGACACAGCACTCAGTCTCTGAGCCCACACACACTGACTCGGTCTCTGTTTTCACAACTTGACTGTGTGTGCCTGAGCCCCAAATCCCCCCGACCCCCATTCTGAGTCTGCAGAACACAGGACTTAGGAGCTGACTGAGCTCTGAGCCTGCATTTCTGCACCCACACCCCCAGCACTGGGTCTCTGCCTCTGGCCCCCAAAATGCACGACTTAGTCTCTGTTTCTCACCCCAAACATGTGGGCCTGGGCTCCAAGCCCTCATAACACAGAACTTAGTTTCTGTGTCCGAGGCCTAAATCTGGCCAAATGAGCCCAGTTTCACCCCTCCAAGATGCAGCACTTTTAGTCTGTGTTCCTCACCCCAAACCCACAGGACTCAGTCTCTGCTTAAGTGCCTGGAATGCAAGACTTAGTCTCCATTTCTGGGCCCCAAGTGTGGCCGTGTGAGCCCTGTTCCAAACCCCCTCAAAGCTCAGGGCTTAGTCTCTATTCCAGAGCCCTAACACTGCCCAAATGAACCCAGTTTGGAGCCCCCAGAATGCAGCACTTAGTCTCTGATTCTGAGCTCTGACATATAGGACTTGGTCTCTGCTTGAAGTGCGCAGAGCACAGGACTTGGTCCCCATTTCTGTGGCCATACAAGCCCTGTTCCAAGCCCCCCAAATGTAGCACTTAGTCTCTGAGCCCTGAACTGCCCGAGTGACCCCAGTTTCACACCCCCAAAAACACAGCACTTGGTCTCTGTTCCTCACCCAAACCCACAGGACTCGGTCTCTGTTTCCCAGACTCGAACACCTGTGCCTGAGCCCCAACACCCCCGGATTCACTCCCTGGTTTTGAGCCCCTGAGCCCTCTCTGGGTCCACAAAACCCAGGACTGACTGAATCTCCATTTCTGAGCCCAAACACACAGGACTCAGTCTGGGCTACAAACCCCCAAAACGTGTGACTTAGTCTCTGTGTCTGAGCCCGAAAACTGCCCAAATGAGCCCGGTTTGGAGCCCCCAGAATGCACAACTGAGTCTGTGATTTTGAGCCCAAACACCCAGAACTCGGTCTCTGCCCCCAAAACACAGCACTGAGTCTGTGCTCAACACTTGAACGTGTGTCCCTGCCTCAACCCCGTGTCCCTGAGCCCCACATCCCCCGGATTCACTCAGTTCGTGAGCCCCCAGCACCCCTGAGCCCCGGTCTGGGGCTGAATAACACAGGAACGAGTCTCTGAGCCCCACTGCCAGCTCCCACAGACAGGACTTGGTCTCCACTTCTGAGCCCCAAATTTGGCCAACGTGAGCCCCCGCCCCCCGCACGCACGACTTGGTCTCCCTGAGCCCTAAACTGCCCAAATGAGCCCCATTTCCAGCCCGAGACTTAGGGCTCGGTTTCTGTTTGGGACCCCCCAAGCCCAGGACTCGGTCTCAGTTCCCGAGAGGTGACAGCGTCTGGGGGGGTCGGAGCCCTCCGGCAGCCAAACCCCGCGCGGCCGCTCGCTCCCTCGGCCCGGGGAGCGGGGGCAGAACCGCAGAGGGGACGGCACAGAGACGGTGGGGGGAGAAAAACAGTTTAATGACGGAAATAAAGTACCGGAACGGAGCGTGCGAAGGAGTGCCGCGCAGTGCCGCTGCCCCCCGTGTGCCGGAGCCCGCACGCCCCTCCGCCCCCCGCCCGGTCCCGAGCCCCCACACCCGCGGGACGGGGGCTCTGCTCCACAGCCCCAGCACGGCACTGGGACCGCCCCGGGCTCTACTGCGGAGCCCCCCCACTGCCACGGGCAGGACCGCGGACCCGGCTCTCTGCCCCGCGGAGCCTCAGCCCCGTCTCTGCGTCCCCCGCCCCAGACCCCCGGCCGCCGCCCGCGGACCCGAACCGCTGGACCAGGGCTCCGGGTCCGCACCGGCCCCGGCAGCCCGGGGCTCGCTCCCTACCCTGCGCCCCGCCACAGCGCCCCGAGCCCAGCACGCAGCCGGTTCCCGAGCCCCGCAGGGGTCGCCGGATGGTGCTGGAGACCGGGCCGAGGACCCTACCGGCTGTCCTCCCCCCGCCCGCCGCAGCCCCGGGAGAGCCGCCCCCGGGCCGGGCCCCCCGCGCCGCCCGCACTCACCGCCCCGGAGCCGCCGCCGCTGCCCCGCCCCTCGCCCCGCCCCCTCCTTTTACGGGCTCGGCCCCGCCCGCTCCTCCCGCGGACCGCGGCGGCACCGCGGTCACCGCAGCGCCAGAGATCCCCCGCGGGGTGCGGGCTCTGACGGAACCCCCGGGTGTGCGGGGCGGGGAGCCCCGAGGGGAGCGGGGGGGTCCGGGTCACACAGCGCCGCCACCGCCCCCGGCAGTGCCGCACAGCTTTATTCAATACCGCGTCACGGGGAGCCACCGCAGCACCGCGCGGGAGGGCCGCGGCCAGCCCAGCCCCGGGGACACCGCCGACGGGGACAAGTGCCATGTCACCCCCCCTGTCCCGCCTGCAGCCACGGCCACGGGCAGCTCCGCGCGGCGCTGCTCTCCCGATGCCACCCGGGCCCCGTCCCGGGGGATGGGGGGACGTTATATGGCGTACATGGATAGAGCTGATGGATGTACCCCATGTTTGCAGTTCCCGACCCAAAATGCATCCCTGAGCTCTGGGGAAGGGGACACAGATGGGGTCCATCTGCCCCAGTGGGACTGAGCACACGGCCCCGCTGCTGCCCATCGCACCACCCCATACCTTTACATACCCCCCCAGACACAGCCCCCCCTCCATTCAAACCTGACCCCTCTGTGGGCTGGGGGTGCTCACACCCGGCACAGCACCGCGGGGGCCGCGGGCGGCTGAGGGGTCCCAAGGAACTCTTCTCCGCTCCAGCCCCGGGGGGAGGTGCGGGCCGGCGAGGCAGGGACCCCAGTGCTGGGCGGCCCCTGCAGCCGCAGCCCCCACCGACCCTTCGCCGGGGGCGGTCCTGAAGGTCCGGTCCGCGCGTGTCCCCGCTCCCGCAGCTCCTCGGCGCGGTGCCGGGGGGACCTGGAGGAGAATGCCGTGCCATGTGCCGCAGGAGCATCCCTGGGGCGCGGGGCCGGGGCCGCCCAGCGCTGCCTCTGGCCGGGGGACTCCATCCCCAGGCGCCACCACTGCCCACGGTCCCCCCCTCGCCGGAGGAATCCCCCTTCTCCCACCCTTTCGGTTCACGCACCGCGATGCGTTCCATGGCCAATACGAGCAGCGAGGTGCGGGTCTCCCCCCGCGGCTGCCCCACAGCCCCACCGCGCAGCCAAGGGAATCTGAGGGCCCCGGGACACCCCCGCAGCGAAGCACAAGCCCAGCAGCTCCGGGGACACTCACAGAGACGCCAGGACACGCAGCCCCACGCCGGGCACACACCCGTGGGCCAGGGCTGGCCCCGCAGCACGGCCAGGCTCCTCACAGCCCCTCCCCAGGGCAGCGCGGCCAGGCCCGCAGCTCCAGCCCCGCAGCGGGGAGGGGGGATCCCCACGGCGACCTCCACAGCCGGCCCTGGGGACTGGCTGCCCCGCGGAGCGCCGCAGGCTCTGCCCACCCCCGCCACCGAGAGCTGCCGGGGCTCAGGGACCCCCGGGCGAGGCGGGGGGGGGACAACAGCAACACCTCGACGGGACTTCCCCAATGCCCAGGTGGGATCAGCAGCACCCAACCCCCTCCCTGCACCCCAATGCTCTAAAAACATCCCCATCCCCTCGCCCCTATCGGCCCCCAGTCCGGCCCCCGCAGGTGCGGGTCTTTTCCCATCGGCCACGGACTGCCCACACCTGGGGGTGCCCCAGCTGCTGCTGCCCACCCCAGAGCGGGGGCGGGAACAGGGAACCGGGGGTTGGGGGGAGAAGAAAAAAAAAGAAAAAAAGAGGGGAATAAAAAGAAAAGAAGAAAAAAGGAGAAAAGGAGAAAAAAAGACATGAAAAAAGGAAAAAAAAATAAAACAACAGAAAACTCCAACCTTATCAAAAAAGAAAAAAGGGGGAAAAAGAGGGAAAAAAGAAAAAAATTAACAATTAAGGAAAAAATCCTGATAAAACAGATTTTAAAAAATAAGACAGAAAGATGATAAAAAAGAAGACAAACTGAAAAAAAAAGGAAAAGATTAAAAAAGAAAAAAGAAAAGGAATAAAATAATAGAGCACAGGAAAAAAAAGTAAATGTATAAAAGAGCAAGATGAACAGCAGCCCCCCACCCCATGGAGGGTGTGAAGCAGCAAAACTGCCCCTGCAAAGCTCCTGCCTGGAAAAAAAAACCCAAACACCAAACACACCATGAAAAAAAAAAAAAAAAAAAAAAAGAAAATCAGCAGGGAAGCACCCGGAACTGCTGAAAACCCGCAGAAGAACCAGTCCCTGCCAGCCCTGGCCCCTCAGGCCCCCCAGGCAGCCTGGGCAGCCCCCATGCCCTGGAGTGGGGGGTGTGAGGGACCCCCCAGCAGAGCGAGGGCCCTCAGGACTCTAAGGGGGGCAGCAGGAACCCCCAGGGCTGTCCCTGTGGGTGCTGGGGATTGGGGTGCTGTGGGGAGTGGGGCAGGGTCTGGGCACCCCCGTTTTGTTTGGAGGTGGCATCAGCAATGCCAAGGGGGTGGGTGGGGGGCAGCACAGGGGGGGTGTCATGGGAAATAGGCAGGATCAGGCAAAGAACTGCAATAAAATTAAGTTAATTTTAAAAATGAATCCCTTTTCCTGCAGCAGCTGTCCCTTTGTGAGCCTCTGTCTGGGGGTGATGTCCTGAGCGCCGCAGCACCTTTCCCAGTGCCATTTCCCCGGGGGTCGTGGGGGGGTCTCATTCTCCACAGGCTCCATCGCCGCTGGGCCGGGGGCTCCGGCTGAAACACCACACACAAATCAAAGCCAACCCCCCAAAATCCCCCAGCCGCCGGAGTGCCAGCTGCTGCTGGGGTGTGGGGCACCCCACTGTGAGCACACTGCAGGGACCCCTCACCACCCCAGGCCACAGGGGGGTCACGGTGGGAACAATGCCACGGACCGCAGTGGTGGGAGCTGCTCCCGCAGCATCCCCATCCCGCACCATCGTGGTACCCCGCTGGATGACCCATGGCACCGCCGGGGCAAACGCTGCACCTGGGCTGGGCCTTCCTTCTGGAGACCCCTCCTGGGGCAGCAACGTGTGCCCCCCACACCCTGGGCACGCTGCGGGGAAAGGCAGTGTTTGTGCTCCCCAAAAATATGGGAATTGCCCCCGCGCTGCGGAGCACATGGGCGTCTGGCCGGGACAAAAGGGCCTTTGGGTCCCCCTGGCCCAGGCGGGACTCTGGGGCTGTGTTCCCCATGGAGGTGGCCGTGGGGGGGGCGAGGAGCCCCCCGGGCTCAGGGCAGCCCAGGCCCCTCGCCCCTGGCTCCGGCGCAGCCCCTCGCCCTGCAGCCCCCAGCAAATGACCCGGCGAGACAGGAGTGCGGTCTCAGGAGTTTATTGCGGGCTGCGTGCGGAGAGGTGGGGGTGTCCTCGGGCAGGTGGCTCTGCTCCTTAGGGACGAGGTGTCACCTCACTGGGCAGGTGGCAGCTGATGGCCGGGATGCCCCTGTGCGGGAGGGCGCTGGTGGCATCAGCATGATGCCCTTCTTTTGCTCCTCCACATCCGAGATCGGCGACCTGGGGGGAATGAGTCCCCCTCTCGCTCCCTTCTGCCCCGCCACCCCTCCATGTGCCACCAACAGCATCCCCCAGCCATCGCTGTGGGGCCTGGGGACAGGCATTGCCCCCCGCTTTCGCCCCCCACCTCGTCCTTGTCCCCTCTGGCTGTAGGGTGACTGCCGCTGCCGCCGGGAGCGCCTAGAGCGGGGTCCCCTCCGGCGGCTGCTCCAGCGGGGGGCTGCGGCTGCGCCAGTACGCGGCCATGTCTGCTGCCCACGGTGGTCCTGGGCTCTGTGGGGGCCCCGCTGCACTCCCACCCCAGGTACAGAAGGTGGGTGGTTGTGATGTGTGATGACCTCATAGAGCTGGGTGGTGATGTGGATGGTGGCAGCCATCCCTCCCTCCCTCCCTCCCTCCCTCCCTCCCTCCCTCCCTCCATCCATCCATCCATCCATCCATCCATCTCTCCATCCACCCATCCATCCCTCCATCCCGCCATCCCTCCATCCCTCCATCCATCCCTCCATCCGTCGATCAGGGAGAAGGACACAACCCGATTTCTGCCCGTTTAAAGTCTTTTCCCAAAGGAAGTCAAATGCTTTGACTTCCTTTGGGAATGACAAAGGAAGTCATCAAAATGACACTGAGATGCTTTACTCAGTGTCTTCACAGCAGCAGGAATATTTTCAGGCTGAGTTATTTTAAGTGTGTTTTGAGTGCTTTAGGAAAATAAACATTATTGAGTAGTTTACAAGCAATAGCCATAAATATTTTTGTGGAAAGAAACAGGTTAGTGAGGAAATACGCAGGTACCACAGAGTGATTGCAGTGTATTGTTTAATAGGGAAGGGAGATTTCTTCTAGTAGCATGGGCTGTGCCAATTACACATGGATTTTCTAATTACTTATTGTCACCTGCACGTCCCACGCCTTCCACGCATGAAAAAGAAAGAACGCCCCGTATGCAGACCAGACCTGATTACCGAGACACGATTCTCTCTGATTGCAGAGCACTGCGGAACGTAACTGTGTGGGAACTTCCTAGAGGCAGCAGAGGGACACGAAACCACAGGCTGCAGAGGTTGTCCCCTGCGATGCCCTTGACCCACGGCGCTCCGGCACATCGTGCTGGGCTCAAGGCAGGGACAGGACTTTATTGTGAAGAGGGCAATGGATTCATTGGTGTCCTGCAGAAATCCTGCGTGCCGCTCACCAACGGGGCTGAGCGCACGGAGATGCTCCTCAGAGCAGGGCAGAAGCCTTGGGCACAGGGGACGGGGTCACCCCAGGGGAGAGGCTGCCCGTCCCCCTGGGCTGGTGGCAGGCTGGCTGTCCCCATGGGCACGGGCCTGTCCCTAATCCTGCCTGCACTGCCTGGCAGGACTGGTTCTCCTGGCTTTGTATCCTGCCAGGTCTCCCCAAACCAGGAACTGCCCTTGAAGCGGTGTCAGATGCACTGTCAGGAGACTCAAGTGCTCAGAGCTGGAGGGAGGTGACAGCGAGAGAGAAAGAGACAAATGCAGCAGCGCACATTTATTTCTGCAGCATCCAGAAAGCAAAGGCTGAGGCTCCCATGAAGATGCTTTTGGCCCTCACATTTGCACTGACTGCAGAGGTGCGGGCGAGCTGTTTCTCAGAAGGGAAATTATTGGGATAACTTTGCTTTGAGCCTCTCTTCACTGACGACCCGTTCCCCGTCCTCACCACGTCGGGACCCTTTGGACACATCCGGGTGGGTCGAGCCCACTGCATGTGGCAAGGGGGATCACAAAAGGCCCTTGGGACTCTCCGATGGCATTTGTGGAGGCTCAGCAATCACTCGGCAGCTCTAAACAGATGTCCTGTGCTACTGTCCGTGATGGAGAGCGGTCCCTTGTGCCCGAGCCACGGGACCCTGGAAGCACGTTAACCGCAGCACCCTGCAGGCACTTGCTGTTCCTCAGCAGCACAGACCTCCTCAGCTGGTACCCGAGTGACCTGAGCCACCTGTGCTGATGGGAAGCCCGAGGTGTAGGGGATGTAAAACCCTCAGGGAAAGGGAATTTGCTCCAGCAGCTTCCAACTACTTAATTCTAACCAGCATTCTGCAATGGGTTGTGCACACCCAGCCCGGGGAGGGAGGAGGCTGCCTGGGGACAGACGGCCATCCCACTGCTTCCGTGCTCTGACAGGGTTTCTTTACCTGTCCCTTATCCACCACAGCAAGAACGAAGCTCCTGGGCTACACGGTCAGTCTGTCCCGTGGGCCTGTCCCCACGCACAAGGGGTCCTAGCAAAGAAAAGGAGGACAACTCTGAGAACGTTAAGTTTGTAATTTTGTTTTATTTAATGCTGTTCTTATTAAAATGTGTTTGAGTTTCTACGTGGAGTTGTCTCCTCGAGCAGCTCTCCCATGGGAAGGGGCTCCCTGGTCCCCTGCAGCAGCACAGCAATGGTTTGGGACAGGCTGAGCGCAGGAAGGTCTGGGTGTTACTCACCTCAGTTTCTGTACAATTTAAATGTAAGTAGTTTGGGATTGGTAGGAGAATGTAGAAGATCCCCTTGCACCCTTTGGGGGATGATCAGAGTGTAGAAGTCTATGGGTATCGGGGCCCAGGACCTGAGTACCATGAAATACAGAAAATTAATTTATTTCAATGCGATATTCTAAGTTTGATTTCACGAATACCGATGCAATCTTTATGTTCAATGCAAAACCCTCATCCTAAAGGAGCAGCCATGACTCTTCCCTGCACAGTAAATCCCCGTTCTTGTATGTGTGTGTCCATTTGCATTGGTCACCCAGCAGATTTCAAAGGGGTTTTGCACTTTCCTTACACAAAACAAGGGTAGAAGTACCAGGCAAAAATACTGTGCATTGTACCCAAAAGAAATGGCATAAAGCCTGTGACTTGGTACTGCTTTTATAGCCAGAAAAGGCTCTTCCTCATCCTGCCCCCCCATCTCCTTCAGCAGCATCATGTCTCCCCCTCTGTCCCAGGTGCCCTGGGTGGCAGCACCCAGGGACCCCTCCAGACACCCCCATCGCCACGTTTGCCATTTGCTCAGTGAGAGCCCAAAGTCTTTGGCAGCTGTGTCCAGTTCCCAGCACTGTGGGCATCCCCAGCCTCGGGGTCTGCCTGGACTCCAAAGGAAACAGGGAATTCTTAGAGTCAGGTGAGTGATGGGAATAGTTGCCCATGCAAGTACCAAACTTGCTTGAGTGCTCCCTTCTGAAATGTGCATGGCTCTGGGTGCTGACAAGGAGCCACAGAAAGTAAGCAATAAAGGGATGTAAATGCTATTTAAGCAAATAAATGTAAATATTCCCAAAGTATTCTCATATCCTTATTGAAACCTTGGCTTGCCTGGCTCTTACCACTGCTATCGCAGGGCAGAGCTCTGTGGGTGTGTACGTGTGTAAACAGACTGCACACGTGCTTCAAGGTCTGCAACTTGGAATGAGAGGTGAGGAGTTTCTCGCCAGTGCTGGAGTTGCGGTGAATGGAGTTAAATCCAGCTGGAGGCCGGTCACAAGTGGTGTTCCCCAGGGCTCAGTGCTGGGGCCGCTCTTCTTTAATGTCTTTATCAGTGATTTGGATGAGCTGCTGGAGTGTGTCCAGAGAAGGGAACGGAGCTGGGGAAGGGTCTGGAGCACAAGTGTGATGGGGAGCGGCTGAGGGAACTGGGGGTGTTCAGTCTGGGGAAGAGGAGGCTGAGGGGAGACCTCATTGCTCTCTACAGCTCCCTGAAAGGAGGGGGTAGCGAGGGAGGGGGTCAGCCTCTTCTCCCAGGTAACAGTGACAGGACGAAGGGGTGGTGGGGAAAATTCCTTCACTGAAAGGGTTCCCCAGCACTGGCACAGGCTGCCCAGGGCAGTGGGGGAGTCCCCATCCCTGGAGGTGTTTAAGAAACGTGTAGATGAGGTGCTGAGTGCAGTGGTGACTGGGCAGTGCTGGGTTAATGGTTGGACTTGAGGATCCTAGAGGTCTTTTCCAACCAAGGCGATTCTGTGATTCAGAAATCTGGCCTCAGAAAGGTTCCACCTTTTATTTCAATTGCCCCCATTTCTGCCTGTGCCACAAGCACAGACTGCAAAACACGGACTGCTGGTGAATGAGAAAAAGGCTGGGACTGACTCCCTCTATTTCTCTATTTGCATTATTTCAGGGAACGGTCCTTTCAGTGTCATGGATTCACATGTGTCTCTAGATTGCTTTTCCTTCACCTTGATAATCTGCAACTCAGAGAGTTAAGATAGTGTCCTGTAGAGGAGGGATGACTGGTTGCACCAGTGAAGCATCGCTCCTGATCTGGTCGCTGGATGTTGTACATCCCTGAGGCATTACTCTAACCTGCTTGGGTCAAGTACCGTTGTCCTCTCGCAGCACCAGGGTGGTTTCAGCATCCTCTGTAACGGGAGCAAGCATTTTGTTGTAAGTGTCTGGTCACGGTGTCCTGCTGTATCCATGCTCACGGGTGAAGAACAGGCAGGGGTCTCAGCTGGGTTCACACTGCTGCCGCCTCTGTGCTGCTTATCCTTTGTTTGGCCTTCATCTTGCCAAGTTTGTGCAATAAATTGGAGCAAGAGACTGCATGAACAGCGTGTTGCCACTACAGCCACTGCTGACGCTCTACAGCTGACACATGCTCTGATGTGCATAGGTTGGAATAAAGAAAGACATTTTGTCTGCTCTGTGTGAATGCGGATATTTAATACATCTGCATGGGAAAATAAAAAATAGTGTGTTTTCATGGTTTGCAAATGCTGGTTTCAGCAATTATTCCCTATTTGCCCTCAGGCCAATGTCACAGCAGTGTGGCAGAGGGGTGATTTTTTAAGGTGGGGTTGTTGGCTTGTTGTGAGGGTTTTTGAGTTGGGTTTGTTGGTTTTGGTGGTGTTTTTTTTTATATACCTTTGTCTTCCATTGGGAAGAGGACAGAGAGGAAAAAATCAGGAGCTTTTGGCTTCGGTAGTCACCTTGAATGTGTCTGGCCTTGCTGAATTGTCACAACGGACCTGCAGTTTGGTCCCACACCTCCCACACCCCAGGTGCAAGCTCTGTCTGTCCCACGAGCATCCTTTGGTCTGGGCCGGGAGTACAAGTGTGTCTCTCCCTTTGTGTCCCTTAATCCAGGAGGTTCAATGCCTCTGAATTTTGGCAGATACAGAATCCGTTTAAACTGATGGTTTCTGAGCTACGTGGTATTTTGTGCTTCACAAAGACGTGAGAAGTGACAGAATTTCACCTTACACTTTTCTCCCCTATCTTTCCTCTGGTTGAGAAACCCTTGGTAGTGGGTGCTGAAAAAGCAATTGAGTGTAACAAAGAGTCTGGGCTGTATCTGAAGGAAAATCCCACAATTTCAGGTCCAATAAAATAACTAGAAAACATGGCCAGATACCCTTTGAAAAACTGTTAACAATGATTTAAAAAAAAATTGTATCTGTTCTAACAGACTGACACTTACCAATCAGTGCTGAAGAGCAGAATTGAAAAAAAAAACCCAAACAAATAATACATATCTTAGGGAGCTGGGTACAGAGGAATTGTAATTCTGGCAGTTCAGTTTAGGCACCCAGATGGGTGCTGTTCCTTTCTACGCTGCACTGGCAGTAAAAGAGAGTGAGCCATTATTTCTACATTTAACACTTGTACATTTTTATTTAGTTAAATCAGCCATTGTACACATTGCAGCTATGTATTGTTAGTGTTGGATTTATTTTTTTTTAATTTTTAACTAATACATGCCCTCATAGATATAGTCAATTAGTGTTATCACCATGGGAACAAGATGCTGATTCGTCAACTTAAAATTCACTTCTTCTCACAGTATTCAAGTTCTCTGATAACACAGCAAAAAAATCAAAATAAGAGGTGAATAACCATTATGTTGTTACACAGAACATCATCTGCACTGCAAATAACACAACAGAAACACATTTCTTTAGAGCCCCACCCTTGAAGATCACCCTGGGCTGTCTCTGACCAGAAGAAAGCCGTGATGCCTGGGGAAGCGTTTCATCATGGCTCTCACTTGGTTTGGCTGCCAAAACACTCTTGGGTCGGTTGGCTTTTTCCCTACCTGCCAAAAAAAAGGGTCAGCATGCCACCTTGGGTTGTTTTGCCTGCAGGAAGCCAGAATTCCCAAGATATTTGCATGCTTTTGGCATCATTACCTTAATGAGGAAGTGCCCTTGTTCTGAGCACTGAGGGAGTCATTAAAAAAATTAAATAACCCTGTAATTGTAGAAGGCCAGATAAGCTTGGAAATAATCTTATTCCTAGAGGAGAGGATTTGTTCGACTCTGGTTTTGAGGAATACTATCAAAAAATCACATAGCTGTTTAAAAACAGCTAATTAGTGTGTATGTGTGTATTATATACACTAAGACACTACAGAGCTCCCTCTGTTAAATATGAAGGTACACAACACCCAAAGTGACGGACCTCTATGTTCCCTTTTTGGAAAACAGAAGTGCAGACATGCTATTATGGTTTTCAGAGGGTCAGTTTAGAAATATATATATTATATAGAGAGAGATAGATAACAAAATATGAAGAGAAACTGGCTTTCCAGGCTTGTGAGGACTTTTCTCTTTGAAAAAACACTCGTTTGGAAGACAAAAACTGCTCGCTCAGTGCTAAGAGGGCCCAGAAGCTGACATGATTACTGGAGGGTTTGGTTCTGACCTTCCAATGCCACAGGCATGTTCTCGGATAAGAGGCCATCTTGATAAAACACGGGGAACTAATTACTGTCCTTGTCCAGCGGGTCACTCTTTCTCCCACAGTTCCCTACAGTGCAGTGGCCAGCAGCCAGCACCACCAAGCAGACAGTGTGGTTTGCTAAGCACTGATGGAACAGGAAACTACTAGGGGTTATAATTGTTTAATACACCCTGCCACATGTCCGGACCTAAAAGATTTTAATACCATATGCAAATGTGCCACAGATATAACTGCTAGCAAGTTGGTTCCCTTATTGGGTATTCTTTTTTTGTTTTCTTTTTTGTTTGTTTTTTCCTGGAAATCTTTTAAGTGGCTGTCCGAAGGTCTTAGAAGCATTAATGGCCACAGAGAGTTGTTCCTTCATGAGAACAGCTGAATTTCCAGGTTTTTCAGCCTGACTCTTAGAGCCTTTAACTTTAACATCCCCAAACTGGCCAAAGGGATATTCCATACTATAGAGAGTCATGCTCAGCAATAAAAACAGGGGGCAGAGGAAGAAGCTGGGGGGTCAGGGGATTCTATCTTCCAAGGTGACCATTGCCCAGCGACTTGGCTGGCTATCAGTCTGCCTGTGGGAGGTGGGGAGGGATTGCCTTTGTATCACAGGGTTGGTTGCTCTTCCCTCTTTCCTCCACTTATTAACTTGCCTTCATTCAACCCATGGGTTTTCTCCCTTTTGCTTTTCCTATTCTCTCCCCCGTTCCATGGTGGGAAAGGAGGCTCAGGAAACGGCTGCATGGTGCTTAGGGGCTGGCCAGTGTGAACCCACCACAATTCTATTCACCAACTTTTCAAGTGAATGGAGACCCTTCCCGTGCACATATCCCTTCCTCTAACAGAATGTTAGTAGCAATCTTGAGGGCGTTTGCAAATAAAGCTGTAGATGCTGCCAGTGGCTTCACTGCAGACACTCAAATCCACTCGTTTGTTATTCATTTGTTAATCCTTTTCTAGCAACAGTTCACTGACATGCCAAGCCAAACCTTTTAATAATTGATCCGTCCTCTTTCATGATTTCTTTCTCTACTAAAGCAGGGAGTTGGACTTTCATTTGGTTACCTGTATAGCTCAAAGCCTCAAATTAAAACATAAACTTCATATTAAAACAAACCCCAAAAACCTAGGACAGAAACCAATTGCTCTTCATACCTTAGTGCTTTATATTAATGAAATGATGTTTATATTAATGCTGAGAAAATGATGAAGAGATTTTAACAGCTTATACAATTAGCTCCACGTGGGGTAATATATGAATGCACTTTTTCTTTAATAGTAACCACACTCATGATTTCTAACAACTTTACTTACAGCCTCCATGGGTTTTTTTTGAATCCTAAAACTGGTTTAAAGCTAATTCTGTAATGTTAGCTTCCTCCCCGCCATACTTAAATATATTAATCCTTTTATAACATGGCTTGACGATCTTAGGGGTCTTTTCCAACCAAGGCTGTTGTATGTTTCTATGATTCTATGGCTGAGTATAACAACAGAGGTTTATACTCAGCAGTTGAGTCTCATGCTCCACCAACAAAACTTTCACTAGAAAAGCATTTGTCCCCAGGTATGTTGCGACACTTGTTTTAATATTTATATTTAAAAGGCATTTTTACCTCTTCGAAGTCCTCTTTGGCTGACGGAAGATCAGTGGCTAAGCTAGCATCCCCCAGGTGTTTCTCCATCCTCTCTCCTTGCACCACAGTGGTCTTGATGACTTTGCTGACCTTCCGGCCTTCCACTGGTTCAGACTGGAATTTGGAGGCACTAGGCAAAACGGCAGGTTCAGACAGGGTCACCTGTAAGGTTGGAAAGCAGAAGTATACTGGACATGAATTACATCATGGACACTAAGAAAGCTTTTAGTGACTCTAGCGTTCTTTCTTCATCATTGCCATGTAGAATAAGAATGTGTGTCTCACTTTCTATGTGAGACACATCAAAATAGTGAGTGTACATTTTATTATGCTATTTTACAACGAGACATTTTAAGATACGTGCCGGTGCAGACAGCAGGAACAGCCCTGGATAATTTATTCTGCTGAGAAGATTTATGTTGGCCGGGTGAAAACTGCTTTGGGAACCTAAAGTATCCTGAGGGCAGCGGGGATATCACTTCCCTCCACTCCACCCCAGGCTGTACTGGCTTACCTGCCCAGGCCACTGGGGTTATACCAAGCTGCAGGTGTATCTCTCACTGGATTCACACAGGTAATACGAATTAGTTCTATCAGTCCACATCTTAATTTTAAGAGATGCTTCTGAGAGATGAGTCACACTTGTAAAACCAAGGAACTCTTACAGAAGCAACAGACCAGAATACTGGAATACCATGAGAAAGTGACAAACATTATTTTATTTGGCAAAATACAGATTTACTGTCTATGGATTTGTCCATGGTTAGCCAGTGCTCAGGGCTAAACCGTAGCAGTCAGTCTGTTACCCAAGACTCTCCCCCCATATGGGAAGGAGAACTGGGGAAAAAAGGAGAAGGCCCATGAGCTGAAGTATAGACAGATTTAATAGAATGACAAAACAGGAAACAACAATCAACACAAAACATAAAGGGTTCTACTCAGCCTGGTTCAACGCTGATGGCAGGAACAGAGCACGGCCACCAAGGAGCATCAGGGAGAGGAGGAGGAGGAAGCCCACCCTCACTGATCTCCCTCCTTTTATCATGAGCATGATCAGGTGGTGTGGGATACACCTGGGAGTCAGCTGCCCTGATTGGAACTCTCAGCTGACTCAGGGTTACTCATGGCTGCCTGCATGGCTGGCCCATGGGGCTGTGCCTGGGGAACCAGGACTTGATTCCATATGATAAAGAGTAGCTCTGGTATGGTCTGCTAACTAAAAATCCCTTTCTTTTCTTGTTACCTTACTCCTAGAGAATTCTTTCGGATCATGAGAATGGCAATTATGTTCTTAGCATTTCTAATGATCACTTGTTAATGCTGCTTTCAACTGCAGATACACTGGAAAACCAGCAGATTTCTATTGATCGAGGTGCGTAAATAGAAATGGGATACCTAGACTTGAAATAAGCATTCCCCTTAGTGTACGCTATTTTCTTAGTTTACTACAGAGTCATGGACAATTCCAACCAGTCTGAAAAGCAGCTCTTTATGAATTACACGACATGGAGGACTTGGCTATTTTTCCCATTACCAGGATTGCAAAATACAAGCGTTGAGTAAATTGATGCTACATATAAACACACGTGGTTACTTAACAAAATACATGAAATAATTAGAAGGGCAATCGGGAAATGTTTGCAAAGCTCAGGGAAAAATACAATTTCCGATCTATTAAAATTCTTCTTGGCCTTGCTAAAGGAAGAAAATTAGAGCAAGCTCTCTGTGAATAAATTATTCGTAATTAGGAAGGTCATTCGGAAGAAAAGGTCATTATGTAATTCAAAGTCTCTCTCAAACATACGGTCCTAACTTCAGCATGAAGCTGTGTGTTTGCCTAGAATGTTGCCTGCTGAGTGTTGGAGGACAGTTTTGGTTTGCTTACCTGCTTCTCTGAAGCAATCGCAGATTCTAACTCTCCTCCCTGCTGAGTCACACAGACCTGCTTTGGACACTGGCCGTGTTCTCCACCACTTGAAGATGGCAGCTCGTCATCAAAGAAACACTCTGAAAATTAACAGTGCGTTTTCAAGAGGAACGAAGCATGTTAGCTCGAAAAGATTCAAAACAATTTTATTTTAAACAAAATGAAAATGCAAAACACAGATGATTTAACTTACCTGTTTTGTGTGTACTTTTATTTACTCAGCACTATCATCTACACAGTCTGCCATGAATTTCCACATCCTTCCTTTTTATAGATTTTTTTTCTGATCCTAATTTAATTTTTACAAGCCTCTTACCGTTATTTTTCCCCATACCCCTTCACTGCTTATCAATAATTTGTATGACTGCTAGTTGTAAATTTAATATTGTTTTCCTTCACAAAAAAGAGAGCACAGAGATTGTTACGTATTTCTATAAAGCACTAGAAACGTAATCCACATCTATGTAAATCCATACATGCATTAATGACTCGGTGCCTTAAAAACATAAGCGACTGCAACTTACATTAAAAAAAAAAGAAATCACAGCAACGTACTATTCTGACCCACGGTCGCAAAAGCCAGTTAAGAGTTGGAAGGATTACATCCAGAAACAAAAGAGTCAAGACCTGTCATGTTCTCAGTACAAGCTGAACATGACACTCCTCTTAGGTGTTACCTGGCAATATACGGCTGGTAGTGGAAAACTCTTTAAAGCAACTTAATAATTAGTATAGAGCCCCGCGCCCAAACTGAGCGTTAATTAATTTGAACTAATCCTTTAGACGGGCAATATATAAATATAAATATATATCCTGTATAAATATACAGGATTCTTTTTACTACGTATAAACATTAAATAAAGAATAAAATTAGAATCCTCATCCCCGAGCTGTAAGTCTGTCATCTCTTCTAGGGAAGTTACGCTTAAAAATCCCAAGGGGCAGAAAAGGAAAATCTCGTTGATACAAAACAAGAGAAATTAATGTTCTAAGGATGTTCAGACTGTGCAAGTGTGGAAAAGGGATGGTGAAGTCACTCCAAAGCTGCGACTGCAGGTGCCCGTGGAACCACATCGCGGTCCATGCCATAGCCCAGGCTGCAGTGCCAGTGGCGCAGTTATTCAGGCAGTCCTAGCTGCTCTTTCAGAACCTCGCTGGGCACTATTGAACTCTTCTCACGGAGCGCAGTGCGGCTCCCGGGGCCGAGAACCCCCGCTGCGGGGCTGGGGGGTCCCGCCAGGGTTGCGGGCACGGCCCCGCTCACGGGGAGCGGCGGCGGCTCCATGCGGACGCCGAATAAAGGCGGGGCCGGCAGGGGGTCCCCGAGACTCGGACTGTGTGTGAGCCCCGACCCTGCCCCGGTGGGCTCCGTGCCCCACTCCCGCACACGGCACGGGGGCTCTGCTCCGCCCCCAGCACCGCACTGCGGCTCTCAGTGCTGACACTGCCCCGGGGAGCGCGGGGCACCCCGCACCGGGCATGGGCTGGGAGCCCGAAATGGAGGACTCGGCCCCTGCTCCCAGCCCCAAACACAGCGCTCGCTCTGCATTTCCCAGCCCTGACACCGCCCCAGTGCCCCCGGGGTGGAGCCCCCCGAGCACGGCACTGAGTCTCTGCCTCTGAGCCCGCACACGCGCCTTTGCCTCACCCCCCCGGCACGGCACGGCGGCTCCGCTCAGTGCTGACACAGCCCCGGGGGACAGCAGGGTCACCCCAGGAACCACAGCGCTCAGTCGCTGTCTCTCAGCCCCAACAAAAGGGGCGCGGGCTCTGCTCCATGCCCCCCAAAACACACGACTCGGTCTCTGTCTCGGTTCCACCCCCAAGAACACAGCACTTGCTCTCCGTTTCTGAGCCCGCCCCGCCCTCCCAGGTCGCAGCTCTCAGTGCCCAAACGAGCCTTGACCCCACCCCTGTACCACAGCACTCGCTCTCTATCTCTGAGCCTGCACAGTGGGCAGTGACCCTGGTTTGGAGCCCCCAGAACGCAGCACCCGGTCTCTGACTCTGAGCCCACACACTCAGGATGTGGTCTCTGTTTTCAAGACTTGACTGTGCGTGCCTGAGCCCCAACACCCCTGAGCCCCAGTCTGAGTCTGTAAAACACAGCACGTGGAAGCAGACTGAGCCCTGAGCCCCATTTCCAGCCCCAAACACAGGACGGAGCCTGCATTTCTGTGCCCAAACACCCAGGACCGGGTCTCTGCTCCAAGTCCCTGCAGAGACTTAGTCAGAGCCCAAATGAGCCCACAGAACACAGCGCTTACTCTGTGGTTGTGCACATGAAGGACTCGGTCTGTGCTGCAAGTGCCTGGAACGCAGGGAAGGTCTCCATTTCTGACCCCCCCCAAAAACAGGACTTATTTTCTGAGCCCTAAACTGCCCGAATGACCCCGGTTTCACACACCCAGAACGCAGCCTGGCAACCAAACGTACACTACCCAATCTACCAGGTAGGCAAATGAACCATAGCCAAGGTGCCAGGTAAGCAAAGGAACCCTAGGCAAGCTGCCAGGAAGACAAGGGAACCCTATCCAAGCTGCCAGGTAAGTGAAGGAACCCTAGCCAAGCTGCCAGGTAACCAAAAGAACCCTGTCCAACGTTTTAGGCAACCAAAGGAACCCTCGCCATGAGGCCAGGTAACCACAAGAACCCTAAGCCAAGTTGCCAGGTAAGCAAAGGAGCCCTAGGCAAGGTGCCAGGTAAGCCAAGGAACCCTAGCCAAGCTGCCAGGCAAGCACAAGAACCCTAGCCAAGCTGCCAGGTATACACAGCAACACAAGCCAAGCTGCCAGGTATGCACAGGAACAATACCCAAGCTGCCAGGTAACTACAAGAACCCTAGCCAAGCTGCCAGGTAAGCCAAGCAACCCTAGCCAAGCTGCCAGATAATAAGGGGAACCCTAGCCAAGCTGCCAGATAATAAGGGGAACCCTAGTCAAGCTGCCAGGTAAGCAAAGGAACCCTAGCCAAGTTGCAGGTAAGCAAAGGAACCCTAGCCAAGCTGCCCGTTAAGCACAGGAACCCGACCCAAGCTGCCAGGTAACCACAGGAACCCTAGCCAAGCTGACAGCTAGTAACAGGAACCCTAGTCAACACTCCAGGTATGTACAGGATCCCTAGCCAAGCTGCCAGGAACGCGAAGGAACCCTAGCCAAGGTGCCAGGTAATAAAGGGAACCCTAGACAAGCAGCCAGGTACGCAAAGGAACCCTAGGCAAGCAGCCAGGCAAGCAAAGGAACCCTAGGCAAGCGGCCAGGTAAGCAAACGAACCCTAGGCAAGCTGCCAAGTAAGCAAAGGAACACTAGGCAGGCTGCCAGGTAAGCAAAGGAGCCCTAGGCAAGATGCCAGGTAAGCAAAGGAACCCTAGGCAAGCTGCCAGGTAGACAAGTGAACCCTAGCCAAACTGCCAGGTAGACAAGGGAACCCTAGCCAAGCTGCCAGGTAAGCGAAGGAACCCTAGCCAAGCTGCCAGGTAAGCGAAGGAACCCTAGGCAAGCTGCCTGGTAAGCAAAGGAAGCCTAGGCAAGCGGCCAGGTAAGCAAAGGAAGCCTAGGCAAGCGGCCAGGTAAGCAAAGGAAGCCTAGGCAAGCGGCCAGGTAAGCAAAGGAACCCTAGCCAAACTGCCAGGTAGACAAGCGAACCCTAGCCAAACTGCCAGGTAAGCAAAGGAACCCTAGGCAAGCTGCCAGGTAAGCAAAGGAACCCTAGGCAAGCTGCCAGGTAAGCAAAGGAACCCTAGCCAAGCTGCCAGGTAAGAAAGGGAACCCTGTAAGGGGCTTTCAGGTAAAGATATGAGGAAATGGAAATAACAGTTTTTACTAATATATACAACAAAACAATAATACAGAGAAACTGGTTTAAAGCCTGACAGAGGCAGGGATACAACCTGGCCCCCTGCCGGGCAGGGTGCTGGTACCAGTCCGATTCGGTGGCAGCTGCAGTTCTCTTTGAAATGGTCCTGTTGAAGCGGTGATCTTGTAGAAAAGAGAACTGGTCCTCCTCCGAAAATCCGGTGGCGGTGTAGTCCTTGTCCTCTGGGATCCCAGCCGGTAAGGCTGCTCGTGCTGTTCGTAACCCCAGATTTTATCCCCGGTGGGAATGCTTGGCTCCCTCCCCCCTGGCCGGAGCATCTCACACAGGGATGGTGAGTCCTGGGGCAAGGCACTGATGGGCGCATTAACAGAAGAATAGTCCCGAGGGAGGAGGCAAGGAACATCGGCGCCTGGTTTCAACAGCTCATGGCAATAGAATATATTGTAACCCAGGACAGACCCCTAGAGAAGCTGCCAAGTAAATACAGGAACCCTGGCCAAGCTGCCAGGTAAGCAAACGATCCTCACGCAAACCCACAGGACTCGGTCTCTGTTCCCCAGACTCGAACACCTGTGCCTGAGCCCCAAACCTCCCCGGATTTGCTCCCTGTTTCTGAGCCCTCTCTGGGTCTGCAAAACCCAGGACTGACTGAATCTCCATTTCTGAGCCCAAACACACAGGACTCAGTCTGGGCTTCAAACCCCCCAAAACGTGTGACTTGGTCTCTGTGTCTGAGCCCGAAAACCGCCCAAATGAGCCCGGTTTGGAGCCCCCAGAAGGCACAACGGAGTCTCTGATTCTGAGCCCAAACACCCAGAACTGGGTTTCTGCCCCCAAAACACAGCACTGAGTCTGTGCCCAACACTTGAACGTGTGTCCCTGCCTCACCCCGTGTGCCTGAGCCCCACATCCCCCGGATTCACTCAGGGCGTGAGCCCCCAGCACCCCTGAGCCCCGGTCTGGGGCTGAACAACACAGGAACGAGTCTCTGAGCCCCACTGCCAGCTCCCAAAGGCAGGACTTGGTCTCCACTTCTCAGCCCCAAATTTGCCCAACGTGAGCCCCACACACACACGCACGACTTGGTCTCCCTGAGCCCTAAACTGTCCAAATGAGCCCCATTTCCAGCCCCTAGACTTAGGGCTCGGTTTCGGTTTGGGACCCCCCAAGCCCAGGACTCGGTCTCAGTGCCCGAGAGGTGACGGCGTCTGGGGGGGTCGGAGCCCTCCGGCAGCCAAACCCCGCGCGGCCGCTCGCTCCCTTGGCCGGGGAAGCACAAGACCAGCAGCTCCGGGGACACTCACGGAGACGCCGGGACACGCAGCCCCACGCCACACTGGCCCTCCCGGGGATGGCCGCAAGGCTCTGCCACACCCTCCCTCCCCTTCCCAAGAGCTGCCAGGGCGAGGGGTCCCTCGGGCTAGGGCAGCAGCACCCAACCCACTCCCTGCACCCCATCGCTCTACAAGCATCCATCCGCCATCCCATCCCCTCGCCCCTCTCTGCCCCCAGCCCAACCCCCCCGGATGCGGGTCTCTTCCCATCGGCCGCGGAGTGCCCACACCTGGCCGTGTCCCAGCTGCTGCTGCCCACCCCAGAGCGGGGGTGGGAACAGGGAACAAGGGGGAAAAAGAAGGGAAAAAACATAGGAAAAAAAGAAGTAGTAAAAAAAATATTTAAAAATAGAAAAAAATAGGAGAGAAAAAACCCAAGAAAAGAACAAATGTCCCTGTTGGGGATGGGGCTGGGGGTGCTGTGGGGAGCAGGGCAGGGTCTGGGGGCCTGAGGCTGCCACCCTGTCAAGGCAACACACTGTGAGACCGGAGCATCGGGGGATGTCATGGGAAGCAGGCAGGATCAGGCAAAGAACTGCAATGAATTTAAAATAATTTAAAAAACAAATCCCCTAACCCCCATGAGCCCCATTCTGAGCCTGCAAAACACAGCACTTGGAAGCAGACTGAGCCCTGAGCCCCATTTCCAGCCCCCAAACACAGGACGGAGCCTGCATTTCTATGCCCAAACACCCAGCACTGGGTGTCTGCTCCAAGTCCCCGCAGAGACTCAGTCGGAGCCCAAATGAGCCCCCAGAACACGGCGCTTACTCTCTGATTATGCACACGTAGGACTCGTTCTCTGCTTCAAGTACCCGGAACGCAGCTAAGGTCTCCAATTCTGAGCCCCCCCAAATGCAGCACTTAGTCTCTGAGCCCTGAACTGCCCGAATGACCCTGGTTTCACATACCCAGAACGCAGCACCTAGCCTGGCAACCAAAGGAACCCTAGCGAAGCTGCCAGGGCACCAAAGGAAGCCTAGCCAAGCTGCCAGTCAAGTAAAGGGATCACAGGTATGTTGCCAGGTAACCACAGGAAGTCTAGACAAGCTGCCAGGTAACAAAGAGAACCCTAGCAGCGCTGCCAGGTAAGAAAAGGAACATTAGCCAAGCTGCCCGGTAAGCAAGGGAACAGTAGCCAAAGTGCCAGGTAAGCAAACTAACCCTAGCCAAGCTGCCAGGCAACGGAAGGGATCACAGGTATGCTGCCAGGTAAGTAAAGGAACCCTAAGCAAGGAGCCAGATAAGCAAAGGAACCCTTGGTAAGCTGCCAGGTTAGCAAAGGAACCCTAGCCAAAACCAAGTAAGCAGAGAAACACAATCCAAGCTGCCAGGTAACCAAAGGAAGCCCAGGTAAGCATCCAGGTAAGCAAAGATACTCTAGCCAAGCTGCCAGGTATACAAGGGAACCCTAGCCAAACTGCCAGGCAACCGAAGGGGTCACAGGCATGCTGCAAGGTAAGCAAAGGACACCTAACCAAGCTGCTAAGTAAATACAGGAACCCTAGCCAAGCTGCCACGTAAGTTAAGAAACAGAAGCCAAGCTGCCAGGTAAGCAAAGGAAACCTAGGCAAGCTGCCAGGTAATAAAGGGAACCCTAGCCAAGCTGACAGGTAAGCAAAGGAACCCTAGGCAAGCTGCCAGGCAAGCAAAGGAACCCAAGGCAAGATGCCAGGCAAGCAAAG
Source organism: Podargus strigoides (assembly GCA_028020825.1). Lineage (NCBI taxonomy): Eukaryota > Metazoa > Chordata > Aves > Caprimulgiformes > Podargidae > Podargus > Podargus strigoides. The sequence goes on along the minus strand of CM051619.1, from coordinate 117,011,341 downwards.
GAACCCTAGGCAAGATGCCAGGCAAGCAAAGGAACCCTAGGCAAGATGCCAGGCAAGCAAAGGAACCCTAGGCAAGCTGCCAGGTAGACAAGGGAAACCTAGCCATGCTGCCAGGTAAGCGAAGGAACCCTAGGCAAGCTGCCTGGTAAGAGAAGGAACCCTAGAAAAGCTGCCAGGTAAGCAAAGGAACTCTAGCCAAGCTGCCAGGCAAACAATTGACCACTAGTTCAACGGACAGGCAACCAAGGGATAACAGGTATGCTGCCAGGTAAGCAAAGGACCCCTAGAGAAGCTGCCAAGTAAATACAGGAACCCTGGCCAAGCTGCCAGGTAATAAAGGGAACCCTAGCCAAGATCCAGGTAATAAAGGGAACCCTAGCCAAGCTGCCAGGTAATAAAGGGAACCCTAGCCAAGCTGCCAGGTAATAAAGGGAACCCTAGCCAAGCTGCCAGGCAATAAAGGGAACCCTAGCCAAGCTGCCAGGCAAGCAAAGGAACCCTAGGCAAGCAGCCAGGCAAGCAAAGGAACCCTAGGCAAGCAGCCAGGCAAGCAAAGGAACCCTAGGCAAGCAGCCAGGTAAGCACAGGAACCCTACCCAAGCTGCAAGGCAAGCAAGGGAACCCTAGCATTGTTACCAGGTAAGGAAAGGAACCCTAGCATAGCTGCCAGGTAACCACAGGAACCCTAGTTCAACTGCCAGGCAACCAAAGGGATAACAGGTATGCTGCCAGGTATGCAAAGGAACCCTAGAGAAGCTGCCAAGAAAATACAGGAACCCTGGCCAAGCTGAGAGGTAATAAAGGGAATACTAGCCAAGCTGCTAGGTAAGCAAAGGAACCCTTGCTAAGCTGCCAGGTAAGCAAAGGAACCCTAGCCAAGCTGCCAGGTATACAAGGGAACCCTAGCCAAGCTGCCAGGTATACAAGGGAACCCTAGCCAAGCTGCCAGGTATACAAGGGAACCCTAGCCAAGCTGCCAGGTAAGGAAGGGAACGGTAGCGTATCTGCCAGGTAAGCCAAGGCACCCTATCCAAGCTGCAGGGTAGACAAGGGAACACTAGCCAAGCTGCCAAGTAAGCAAAGGCTCCTTAGCCAAAACCAGGTAAGCAGAGAAACCAAATCCAAGCTGCCAGGTAACCAAAAAATCCCAGGTAAGCATTCAGGCACGCAAAGGAACCGTAGCCAAGGTACCAGGTAAGCAAAGGAACCTTAGCAAAGCTGACAGGTAAGCAAAGGAATCCTAGCCAAGCTGCCAGGTGAGCAAAGAAACCCTAGCCAATCTGCCAGGCAAACGAAGGGATCACAGGTATGCTGCCAGGTAAGCAAAGGACTCCTAGCCAACTAGCCAGGTAAGCAACAAAAACCCAGCCAAGCTGACAGGTAACCAAAGGAATCCCAGGTAAGTTGCCAGGTAAGCAAAGGAACCCTAGCTACGCTGCCAGGTAGACAAGGGAACCCTAGCCAAGCTGCCAGCTAAGCAAAGAAACCAGAGCAAAGCTGCCAGCTAAGCAAAGAAACCAGAGCAAAGCTGCCAGGTAATGAAAGGAACCCTAGCCAAGCTGCCAGGTAATGAAAGGAAACTCTAGGCAAGCTGCCAGGTATGCAAGGGAACTCTAGGCAAGCTACCAGGTAAACAAAGGAACCCTAGCCAAGATGCCGGGTAACCATAGGAACCCTAGCCAAGATGCCAGGTAAGAAAAGGAACCCTAGCCAAGATGCCAGGTAAGAAAAGGAACCCTAGCCAAGCTGCCAGTTAAGCAAAGGAACCCTAGCCAAGCTGCCAGGTAAAGAAAGGAACCCCAGCCAAGCTGCCAGGTATGCAATGGAACCCTACCGAAGCCGCCAGGTAATGTAAGGAACCCTAGCCAACCTGCCAAGTAAGCGATCGAACCCTAGCTAAGTTGCCAGGCAACCAAAGTAATCCCAAGTATGCTGCCAGGTAAGGAAAGGAACCCTATCCAAGCTGCCAGGTAACCAAAGGTGTCCCAGGAAGGTGTCAGGTAAGCAAAGTAACCCTAGCCAAGCTGCCAGGTAATAAACAGAACCCTAGCCAAGCTGCCAGGTAGACAAGGGAACCCTAGGCAAGCTGCCAGGTAAGCGAAGGAACCCTAGGCAAGCTGCCAGGTAAGAAGGTGAACCCTAGCCAAGCTGCCAGGTATGCAAAGGAACCCTAGCCAAGCTGCCAGGCAACCACAAGAACACTAGCCAAGCTGCCAGGTAAGCAAAGGAACCCTAGGCAAGCTGCCAGGTAAACGAAGGAACCCTAGCCAAGCTGCCAGGTAAGCGAAGGAACCCTAGTCAAGCTGCCAGGCAACCACAAGAACACTAGCCAAGCTGCCAGGTAAGCAAAGGAACCCTTGCTAAGCTGCCAAGTAAACAAAGGAAACCTAGCATAGCTGACAGGTAAGAAAGGGAACCCTAGCCAAGCTGCCAGGTAAGCAAAGGAACCCTAGCCAAGCTGCCAGGTAAGCAAAGGAACCCTAGCCACCTAGGACCAGTTCAGGAAGGCGCTGTGCTTGGTCCTGGGCTTTGTCAGCTTACCTTAACCCAAAAGATTTTGCAGTGTTAGGTTCTTTCTGTCAGGCTCTCTTTGATAACATAAAACAAGTTCCCGCAGTTGCTTTTTCCACATCCTTTGCCAAAGCACGTATTCTGCAGGGGAGAGGAGGCATTCCATAATATTCTTAATGTCACGTGGGACCAAGGTATTGGCGGTGAAGGTAGCCCGAATTAAGCTTTTAAAGTAGGGTGAATCTCGTCCAAAATCTTTCCCTGCTTTGCACAGTCCTTTCAGTTGTTGGAAAGAAATTGGTTCCCACCCAGCATTGCCCCCTCCCGTTCTGTCGTAAGCTACCGGAGCTACAGTGACATTTATCCTCGTAGCGACATCCCAGTGCCCTCCCTCTGCGACCTGGTGGCGTGTGTCAGCCCAAGGGTCTGCCGAACCTGAGAAATCACTTCCTCCCTCCCCCGAAAGCGGAGAGGGGGCTCTGGCACGGCTCCGCCGGGTTACCTGGGGCAGGTGGGGGGGGAAGGGGGGTGTGCGGGCACGCCGGCGCCGGGAAGCACAAGGGGCTGCGGTTCCCCGCCGCTACCCGCGGGGCGGTCCGCGCCGGGATGTGGCGGGGCCGGCCCCGGCCCCGTGCTGGCGGATCCGGAGGTCCAGCCCGGGGGAGGACAGGGCCCGGCACAGCCGCTGCCAGCAGGGTTCAGAGCGGCTGCAGTGGAAGCCGAGGGGGAAGGGGGCATCGGGGCGCGACCCGCGGGGAAGGGGGCGGGGGTAGGGGCGGGACCCGCGGCCGCAGGGGATGTCCCGGTGGGGAGGGGAGGGGCCGACGGCGTCACGGCCACGGCTGCGGGGGGAGGTTCAAGGGCGGAGAGCGGCGCAGGGGGCGGGGCTGCGGAGGGGCCGGGGGACCCCGTGGGCGCGGGTAGGTGCAAAGTAGCTCGAGACAGCTGTGCCGGGCTGCCGGCCATGCGGTCTGCGCCATCTTGGCTGGCACCGGACCCGAAGCAGAGGGGTACTGCAAGGTGGGGGGGAAGGTTAGGGGGGGTTGTGCACGGAGGGGGATCAGGCTCCGCGCGCCCCGGGGACCGGGAAAGCTCGGAAGAGACCGCGGGGCTGGTGCCCTGTCGTGGGGTTTCTTCCGAAATCTCCCGGGGGACAGGAAAGGCAGGAATGTAGGCAGGGGGGGAAGAAACGGGGGTGACAGACACATGCGGTCCCGAACCTCCCCAACCTCCCGACCCAGTTTCAGAAATTTGAACAGATTTATATATAACTGTCAATAGAGGGAAACATTTCTTTACAGAATTATCTCCTGATTGCCTGATTAAAGTTAGCTTTTCCCCGACTTTGTCCCAAAATTGAAGGGATCGGACAGAGGCTATCTGGGAAATATTTGAACAGCCAATGTACAAAACATTTTAAATTCCTTTTAGAAAAACATAATTTCCCCACTTTAAGATTGCTTTTAACTAGAGAATCCACCTCTGATTTGGGATAGGATAATCTACCACCCATCCTAACCCAAAGAACTCACCCAGCACTGAAAGGAAAAGAGAGAGAAAAAAAACCAAAAGGAGACACAAGCGAAGTTCCACTCACACTCCTGGGATCTTCGAAGGTCAAAAAAAACCTTTCAGGCCAGTCTTGTGATATTTTAGCTGGTTCCTTGCGTCCAAAACAGCAAAAGAGTATCGGCTACCCTGAAAAAAACCTAGATGGAACTGAGATCTGTTCTCAGGGGTGCAGCTGTCCCAGATACGGCACCCGGTCTCGAAAAGAGAAATCGGGGACGTTTCAATGGGGTGTACAGACAGCCCCACGTCTGAGCGCCACTTGCCGCTGTGATGCTTGGCTGGGGGTAAAGCTGTTGCTTTTCCCTAAGAATTCCAGGCTCAGGAACTCCTGGCGGTGCTCAGCACCTCGCGTACAGCTTTCTCTCACCCGTGCGATGGAAGCACGTGGCCAAGCCCACACAGAGCTTGCTAGCTCTGGTGCTATCAGAAGTAAAGAGTCCAGAGGAGGCCCTGCTAGGTGTCCGATGTTTATTAACCAAGCTGCCAGGTAAGCAAGGGAATGGTAGCCAAGCTGCCAGGTAATGAAAAGAACCCTTGGTATGCTGCCAGGTAACCACAGGAACCCTAGCCAATCGGGAAGGCAATCGAAGGGATCTCATGTATGCTGCCAGGTAAGCAAAGGAACCCTAAACAAGCTGCCAGGCAACCAATGGAAAACTAGCCAAGATGCCAGGTAACCAAAGAAACCCTAGACAAGCTGCCAGGTAAGAAAGGGAACCCTAGCCAAGATGCCAGGCAACCGAAGGGATCACAGGAATGCTTCCAGGTAAGCAAAGGAACCCTAACCAAGCTGCCAGGTAACCCAAGGAACCCTTGATATGTGGCCAGGTTAGCAAAGGAACCCTAGTCAAGCTGCCAGGTAAGCAAAGAAATCTTAGCCAAGCTGCCAGATAAGCAAAGGAACCCTAGCCAAGCTGCCAGGTAAGCAAAGGAACCCTAGCCAAGCTGCCAGGTAAGCAAAGGAACCCTAGCCAAGCTGCCAGGTAAGCAAAGGAACCCTAGCCAAGCTGCCAGGTAAGCAAAGGAACGCTAGTATAGCTGCCAGGTAAGCAAAGGAACCCGAGCCAAGCTGACAGGTATGCACAGGAACCATAGACAAGCTGCCAGGTAAGCAAAGGAACGCTAGTATAGCTGCCAGGTAAGCAAAGGAACCCGAGCCAAGATGTTAGGGAAGCAAAGGCACCCTAGCCAAGCTGCCAGGTAGACAAGGGAACCCTAGCCAAGCTGCCAGGTAGAGAAAGGAACCCTAGCCAAGCTGCCAGGTAGAGAAAGGAACCCTAGCCAAGCTGCCAGGTAGACAAAGGAACCCTAGCCAAGCTGCCAGGTAATAAAGGGAACCCTAGCAAAGGTGCCAGGTAAGCAAAGGAAACCGAGCCAAGCTGCCAGGTAATTAAGGCAACCCTAGCCAAGCTGCCAGGTAATAAAGGGAACCCTAGCCAAGCTGCCAGGTAAGCAAAGGAACCCGAGCCAAGCTGTTAGGCAAGCAAAGGAACCTGAGCCAAGCTGCCAGGTAGACAAGGGAACCCTAGCCAAGCTGCCAGGTAGAGAAAGGAACCCTAGCCAAGCTGCCAGGTAATAAGGGAACCCTAGCCAAGCTGCCAGGTAAGCCAAGGAACCCTAGACAAGCTGCCAGGTAAGCAAAGGAACCCTAGCCAAGCTGCCAGGTAGACAAAGGAACACTAGCCAAGCTGCCAGGTAGACAAAGGAACCCTAGCCAAGCTGCCAGCTAAGCAAAGGAACCCAAGTCAATGTGAGAAACAACTTGTGGTTTTGCAGTGTTGTGAGAATCACATTTTTGTAGAACCGAGAGAAACACCACGGCCTTGTGCATCCAGGTGCCAGATGGCATGGAAGGATGTAAGAACTGAGCGATGCTTTTTGTGCAGCACTACAGAAAGAAAAACACCAAGGCCTTGTACAAAAATACCAAACTAGAAAGGAGCCCAGGAGAAAGACTGTCTTGTTCAGTACCTCCTGCTACCAGATAATGGAGAAGGACAAGAGCTACGCATAACAACTTTTTCTTAGAATGTTGTGTCCTACAGGGATCAGGAGATAGGGTGCACCTGAGAAAATATTGCCATCATTCCACAACTCTGCATAAACAGCCGGCTGGGAAAAGAAAACCTAGTATGGAAACCGGAAAAACCTCTCATGGAACCTGATTGTAATAGAATGCGTCGGACAGGTTGTGAGCCTGGAGTATCCAACCAATGGAGAAACAGGAGAGGATAACCCGCGTCGGGATAAAATACTATAAAAATGCTTCCTTTTCTTTGTAACGGTGCGCGTTTCTACTCCGGCCATGGGGTGGCGCGCCCGCGATGGCACTCGCGAATAAACGGAGCTGCTTCACCGTGATCCTCGCCTGAGTAAACCTTTTCGGTGTAAAACTTCATTTCTCACAGTCAAGCTGCGAGGTAAGTAAAGGAACCCTAGCCAAAACCAGGTAAGCAGAGAAACCCAATCCAAGCTGCCAGGTAAGCACAGGAAGCCTAGCCAAGCTGCCAGGTAAGCACAGGAAGCCTAGCCAAGCTGCCAGGTAAGCACAGGAACCCTAGCCAAGCTGCCAGGTAAGCACAGGAACCCTAGCCAAGCTGCCAGGTAATAAAGGGAACACTAGCCAAACTGCCAGGTAATAAAGGCAACCCTAGCGAAGCTGCCAGGTAATTAAGGCAACCCTAGCCAAGCTGCCAGGTAATTAAGGGACCCCTAGCTGATCTGCCAGGTAATTAAGGGACCCCTAGCTGATCTGCCAGGTAATAAAGGGAACCCTCGCTAAGCTGCCAGGTAAGCAAAGGAACCCTAGCTAGCTGCCAGGTATGTACGGGAACCCTAGCCAAACTGCCAGGTATGTACAGGAACCCTAGCCAAGCTGCCAGGTAAGCAAAGGAACCATAGCCAAAAAAAGGAGGAAAGAAGAGAAACAGAATCAAAGCTGCCAGGTAACCAAAGGAATGCCAGGTAAGCTGCCAGGTAAGCAAAGGAACCCTAGGCAAGCTGCCAGGTAGACAAAGGGAGCCTAGCCAAGCTGCCAGGTAGACAAGGGAACCCTAGCTATGCTGCCAGGTAAGCAAAGGAATCCAAGGTAAGGGGTGAGGCAACCAAAGGTATATGACCAAACCTACCAGATAAACAAAGGAAGCCTAGCCAAGTTTCAGGTAAGCAAATCAACCCTAGCCAACCTGCCAGGAATGCTAAGGAACCCTAGCCAAGATGCCACTCAATAAAATGGATCGCAGGTATGGTGCCAGGTAAGCAAAAGACCGCTAGCCAAGATGCCAGGTAACCAAAGGTACCGTGTAGGAATGTATTTAAAAGAAAATGACCATATAGTGAACCAGCCATACGGGATGTTGGCCTAGGTACGCAGCTGCATTCTAGAAACTACTTCAAAGGAAGAAAAAATAAGAAAGAGAAATGAGAGCTTCCCTAAGGAATGCAGGAGTGAGCAGATAAGAGTGACCAATTGGACACTGCGGGAGAAGAACTTAAGAACCAACGGGAACTGAACTAAGCTGTATGTTTACCTTGTGCTAGAGACTTTTAACCAATTAAATGATGCGTGACCGGGTCTGGGGAAAGTAAGATTGTATAAAAGGGACAGACAAGGTAAATAAATAAAACGTCTTCAGTTTGATTCACACTGAATGGTGTGGAGTCCAGTTTTTTCTCCTCAGTACCCTAGACAACCTGCCAGGCATCTAAACGAGCCCTATTTAAGCAGCCAGGTAGGCAAAGGAACCCTAGCCAAGCTGCCAGGTAAGCAAAGGAACCCTAGCCAAGCTGCCAGGTAAGCACAGGAACCCTAGCCAAGCTGCCAGGTAAGCAAAGGAACCCTAGCCACCTAGGACCAGTTCAGGAAGGCGCTGTGCTTGGTCCTGGGCTTTGTCAGCTTACCTTAACCCAAAAGATTTTGCAGTGTTAGGTTCTTTCTGTCAGGCTCTCTTTGATAACATAAAACAAGTTCCCGCAGTTGCTTTTTCCACATCCTTTGCCAAAGCACGTATTCTGCAGGGGAGAGGAGGCATTCCATAATATTCTTAATGTCACGTGGGACCAAGGTATTGGCGGTGAAGGTAGCCCGAATTAAGCTTTTAAAGTAGGGTGAATCTCGTCCAAAATCTTTCCCTGCTTTGCACAGTCCTTTCAGTTGTTGGAAAGAAATTGGTTCCCACCCAGCATTGCCCCCTCCCGTTCTGTCGTAAGCTACCGGAGCTACAGTGACATTTATCCTCGTAGCGACATCCCAGTGCCCTCCCTCTGCGACCTGGTGGCGTGTGTCAGCCCAAGGGTCTGCCGAACCTGAGAAATCACTTCCTCCCTCCCCCGAAAGCGGAGAGGGGGCTCTGGCACGGCTCCGCCGGGTTACCTGGGGCAGGTGGGGGGGGAAGGGGGGTGTGCGGGCACGCCGGCGCCGGGAAGCACAAGGGGCTGCGGTTCCCCGCCGCTACCCGCGGGGCGGTCCGCGCCGGGATGTGGCGGGGCCGGCCCCGGCCCCGTGCTGGCGGATCCGGAGGTCCAGCCCGGGGGAGGACAGGGCCCGGCACAGCCGCTGCCAGCAGGGTTCAGAGCGGCTGCAGTGGAAGCCGAGGGGGAAGGGGGCATCGGGGCGCGACCCGCGGGGAAGGGGGCGGGGGTAGGGGCGGGACCCGCGGCCGCAGGGGATGTCCCGGTGGGGAGGGGAGGGGCCGACGGCGTCACGGCCACGGCTGCGGGGGGAGGTTCAAGGGCGGAGAGCGGCGCAGGGGGCGGGGCTGCGGAGGGGCCGGGGGACCCCGTGGGCGCGGGTAGGTGCAAAGTAGCTCGAGACAGCTGTGCCGGGCTGCCGGCCATGCGGTCTGCGCCATCTTGGCTGGCACCGGACCCGAAGCAGAGGGGTACTGCAAGGTGGGGGGGAAGGTTAGGGGGGGTTGTGCACGGAGGGGGATCAGGCTCCGCGCGCCCCGGGGACCGGGAAAGCTCGGAAGAGACCGCGGGGCTGGTGCCCTGTCGTGGGGTTTCTTCCGAAATCTCCCGGGGGACAGGAAAGGCAGGAATGTAGGCAGGGGGGGAAGAAACGGGGGTGACAGACACATGCGGTCCCGAACCTCCCCAACCTCCCGACCCAGTTTCAGAAATTTGAACAGATTTATATATAACTGTCAATAGAGGGAAACATTTCTTTACAGAATTATCTCCTGATTGCCTGATTAAAGTTAGCTTTTCCCCGACTTTGTCCCAAAATTGAAGGGATCGGACAGAGGCTATCTGGGAAATATTTGAACAGCCAATGTACAAAACATTTTAAATTCCTTTTAGAAAAACATAATTTCCCCACTTTAAGATTGCTTTTAACTAGAGAATCCACCTCTGATTTGGGATAGGATAATCTACCACCCATCCTAACCCAAAGAACTCACCCAGCACTGAAAGGAAAAGAGAGAGAAAAAAAACCAAAAGGAGACACAAGCGAAGTTCCACTCACACTCCTGGGATCTTCGAAGGTCAAAAAAAACCTTTCAGGCCAGTCTTGTGATATTTTAGCTGGTTCCTTGCGTCCAAAACAGCAAAAGAGTATCGGCTACCCTGAAAAAAACCTAGATGGAACTGAGATCTGTTCTCAGGGGTGCAGCTGTCCCAGATACGGCACCCGGTCTCGAAAAGAGAAATCGGGGACGTTTCAATGGGGTGTACAGACAGCCCCACGTCTGAGCGCCACTTGCCGCTGTGATGCTTGGCTGGGGGTAAAGCTGTTGCTTTTCCCTAAGAATTCCAGGCTCAGGAACTCCTGGCGGTGCTCAGCACCTCGCGTACAGCTTTCTCTCACCCGTGCGATGGAAGCACGTGGCCAAGCCCACACAGAGCTTGCTAGCTCTGGTGCTATCAGAAGTAAAGAGTCCAGAGGAGGCCCTGCTAGGTGTCCGATGTTTATTAACCAAGCTGCCAGGTAAGCAAGGGAATGGTAGCCAAGCTGCCAGGTAATGAAAAGAACCCTTGGTATGCTGCCAGGTAACCACAGGAACCCTAGCCAATCGGGAAGGCAATCGAAGGGATCTCATGTATGCTGCCAGGTAAGCAAAGGAACCCTAAACAAGCTGCCAGGCAACCAATGGAAAACTAGCCAAGATGCCAGGTAACCAAAGAAACCCTAGACAAGCTGCCAGGTAAGAAAGGGAACCCTAGCCAAGATGCCAGGCAACCGAAGGGATCACAGGAATGCTTCCAGGTAAGCAAAGGAACCCTAACCAAGCTGCCAGGTAACCCAAGGAACCCTTGGTATGTGGCCAGGTTAGCAAAGGAACCCTAGCCAAGCTGCCAGGTAAGCAAAGGAACCCTAGTCAAGCTGCCAGGTAAGCTAAAGAACCCTAGGGAAGCTGCCAGGTAAGCTAAAGAACCCCAGCCAAGCTGCCAGGTAAGCTAAAGAACCCCAGCCAAGCTGCCAGGTAACAAAAAGAACACTTGGTATGCTGCCAGGTAACCACAGTAACCCTAGCCAAGATGCCAGGTAAGCAAAGGAAGGCTAGTCAAGCTGCCAGGTAAGCAAAGGAACCAGAGCCAAGCCACCAGGTAAGCAAGGGAACCCTATCCAAGCAGCGAGGTAAGCAAAGGAACCCTAGCCAAGCAGCGAGGTAAGCAAAGGAACCCTAGCCAAGCAGCGAGGTAAGCAAAGGGATAACAGGTATGCTGCCAAGTAAGCAAAGGAACCCTAGCCAACCTGCCAGGTAAGCAAAGGAACCCAAGGCAAGCTGCCAGGTAAGAAAAGGAACCCCTGGTATGCTGCCAGGTAAGCAAAGGAACCCTAGCCAAGCTGCCAGGTAAGAAAGGGACCCCTATCAAAGCTGCCAGGTAAGCAAATGAACCCTAGCCAAGCTGCCAGCTAGACAAGGGAACCCTAGCCAAGCTGCCAGGTAAGCAAAGGAACCCTAGCCAAGGTGCCAGGTAAGCAAAGGAACCCTAGCCAAGCTGCCAGGTAAGAAAGTGAACCCCAGCCAACCTGCCAGGTAAGCAAAGGAACATTAGCCAAGCGGCCAGGTATACAAGGGAACCCTAGGCAAGCTGCCAGGTAAGAAAAGGAATACTAGCCAAGCTGCCAGGTAAGCAAGGGAATGGTAGCCAAGCTGCCGCGTAACAAAAAGAACCATTGGTATGCTGCCTGGTAACCACAGAAACGTTAGCCAAGCTGTCAGGTAAGCAAAGGAACCCTCGCGTAGCTGCCAGGTAATAAAAGGAACCCTAGCATAGCTGCCAGGCAAGCAAAGGAACCCTAGCCAAGATGGCAGGTAAGCAAAGGAACCCAAGCCAATCTGCCAGGCAACCAAAGGGATAACAGTTATGCTGCCAGGTAAGCAAAGGAACCCTAGCCAACCTGCCAGGCAAGCAAAGGAACCCTAGCCAAGTTGCCAGGCCGCCAAAGGAAGCCTAGAAAAGATGCCAGGTAATGAAAGGAACCCTAGCCAAGCTGCCAGGTAACCACAGGACACCTACCCAACCTGCCAGGTAAGAAAGGGAACCCTAGTGAAGCTGCCAATCCACCAAAGGAATAACAGCCAAGCTACCAGGAAACCAAAGAAATGCTAGCCAAGATGCCAAGTAACCACAGAAACCCTATCAAAGTTGCCAGGTAAGCAAAGGAACCCTAGCCAAGCTGCCAGGTAAGAAAGGGAAACCTAGACAAGCTGCCTGGCCACCAAAGTAATCCCAGGCATGCTGCCAGGTAAATAAAGGAACCCTAGCCAAGATGTCAGGTAAGGAAAGTAACCCTAGTCAAGCAGCCAGGTAAACACAGGAACCCTAGCGAAGATGTCAGGTAAGCAAAGGAACCCTAGCAAATCTATCAGGTAAGCAAAGGAACCCTAGCCAAGCTGCCAGGCAACCAAATGAACCCTAGCCAAGCTGCCAGGTAATAAAAGGAACCCTAGTCAAGGTGCCAGGTAAGCAAAGGAATAATAGCCAAGCTGCCAGGCAACCAACGTAAACTCAGGTATGCTGCCAGGTAAATAAAGGAACCCTAGCCAAGCTGCCAGTTAAGCAAAGAAACCCCAGCCAAGCTGCCAGGTAACCAAAGGAAACCTTGGTATGCTGCCAGGTAACCAAAGGAACCCTATGCAAGCTGACCAGGTAAACACAGGAACCCTAGCCAAGTTGTGAGGTAAGCAAAGGGATAACAGGTATGCTGCCAGGTAAGAAAGGAACCCTAGCCAAGCTGCCAGGCAAACGAAGGGATCACAGGTATGCTGCCAGGTAAGCAAAGGACTCCTAGCCAACTAGCCAGGTAAGCAACAAAAACCCAGCCAAGCTGACAGGTAACCAAAGGAATCCCAGGTAAGTTGCCAGGTAAGCAAAGGAACCCTAGCTACACTGCCAGGTAGACAAGGGAACCCTAGCCAAGCTGCCAGCTAAGCAAAGAAACCAGAGCAAAGCTGCCAGCTAAGCAAAGAAACCAGAGCAAAGCTGCCAGCTAAGCAAAGAAACCAGAGCAAAGCTGCCAGCTAAGCAAAGAAACCAGAGCAAAGCTGCCAGGTAATGAAAGGAACCCTAGCCAAGCTGCCAGGTAATGAAAGGAAACTCTAGGCAAGCTGCCAGGTATGCAAGGGAACTCTAGGCAAGCTACCAGGTAAACAAAGGAACCCTAGCCAAGATGCCGGGTAACCATAGGAACCCTAGCCAAGATGCCAGGTAAGAAAAGGAACCCTAGCCAAGATGCCAGGTAAGAAAAGGAACACTAGCCAAGCTGCCAGGCAAGAAGAGGAACACTAGCCAAGCTGCCAGGCAAACGAAAGGATCACAGGTAGGCTGCCAGGTAAGGAAACGAACCTTAGCCAAGCTGCCAGGAAAACACAGGAACCCTAGCCAAGCTGACAGGCAACCAAAGTAAGGCTAACCAAACTGCTAGGTAACCAGAAGAACCCTAGACAAGCTGCCAGGTAAGAAAAGGAACCCAAGCCAAGCTGCCAGGTAAGTAAAGAAACCCAAGTCCTGCTGCCAGGTAAGCAAAGGGACCCCAGAACAGCTGCCAGGTAAGCAAAGGAACACTAGCCAGGCAGCCAGGTAGACAAGGGAACCCTAGCCAAGCTGCCAGGTAAGCAAAGGAACCCTAGCAAAGCTGCCAGGGAAACGAAGGTATCACAGGTATGCTGCCAGGTAAGCAAAGGACTCCTAGCCAACCAGCCAGGTAAGCAACAAAAAACCAGCCAAGCTGCCAGGTAACCAAAGGAATCCCACGTAAGCTGCCAGGTAAGCAAAGGAACCCTAGCTAAGCTGCCAGGTAATAAAGCGAACCCTAGCCAAGCTGCCAGGTATGCAAGGAAACCCTAGCAAAGCTACCAGTTAACCAAAGGAAACCTAGCCAAGTTGCCAGGTAACCAAAGGAATCCCAGCCAAGTTGCCAGGCAACCAAAGGAATCCCAGCCAAGTTGCCAGGTAACCAAAGGAATCCCAGGTAAGGTGCCAGGTAACCAAAGGAACCCTAGCAAAGCTGGCAGGCCACCAAAGGAACCCATGGTATGCTGCCAGGTAAGCAAAGGAACCCTGGCCAAGATGCCAGGTAAGCGAGGGCACACTAGCCAAGCTACCAGGAGGATATGGAAGCCTAGCCAAGCTGCCAGTTAAGCAAAAAAACCCCAGCCAAGCTGCCAGGTAACCAAAGGAACCCTTGGTATGCTGCCAGGTAACCACAGGAACCCTAGTCAAGCTGGGAGGTAAGCAAAGGGATAACAGGTATGCTGCCAGGTAAGAAAGGAACCCTAGCCAAGCTGCCAGGCAAGCAAAGGAACCCTAGCCAAGCTGCCAGGTAACCACAGGAACCCTAGCCAAGCTGCCAGGTAACCACAGGAACCCTAGCCAAGCTGCCAGGTAAGAAAAGGAAAACTAGCCAAGCTGCCAGGCAAACAAAGGGATCACAGGTATGCTGCCAGGTAAGGAAAGGAAACTTAGCCAAGCTGCCAAGTAAGCAAACTAACCCTAGCCAAGCGGCAAGGTAAACACAGGAACCCTAGACAAGCTGCCAGCTAAGAAAAGGAACGCTAGCCAAGCTGCCAAGTATCAACAGCAACCCTAGACAAGCTGCCAGGTAAGAAAAGGAACCGTAAGCAAGCTGCCAAGTATAAACAGCAACCCTAGAAAAGCTGTCAGGTAACCAAAGGAACCCAAGCCAAGTTGCCAGGTAAGTAAAGAAACCCAAGTCATGCTGCCAGGTAATCAAACGAATCCCAGCATAGCTGCCAGGTAAGCAAAGGAACCCCAGAATAGCTGCCAGGTAAGAAAAGGAACCCTAGCAAAGCTGCCAGTCAAACGAAGGGATCAGAGGTATGCTGCTAGATAAGCAAAGGACTCCTAGCCAACCAGCCAGGTAAGCAACAAAAACCCAGCCAAGCTGCCAGGTAACCAAAGGAATCCCAGGTAAGCTGCCAGGTAAGAAAAGGAACGCTAGCTAAGCTGCCAGGTAGACAAGGGAACCCTAGCCAAGCTGCCAGGTAAGCAAAGAAACCAGAGCAAAGCTGCCAGGTAACCAAAGGAACCCTAGCCAAGCTGCCAGGTAACCAAAGGAACCCTAGCCAAGCTGCCAGGTAACCAAAGGAAACCTAGCCAAGATGCCAGGTAACCAAAGGAAACCTAGCCAAGATGCCAGGTAATAAAGGAAACCCTAGCCAAGCTGCCAGGTATGCAAGGGAACTCTAGGCAAGCTGCCAGGTATGCAAGGGCACCCTAGCCAAGCTACCAGGTAAGCAAAGGAAACCTAGCCAAGTTGCCAGGTAACCAAAGGAATGCCAGGTAAGATGCCAGGTAACCAAAGGAACCCTAGCAAAGCTGGCAGGCCACCAAAGGAACCCATGGTATGCTGCGAGGTAAACAAAGGAACCCTAGCCAAGATGCCAGGTAAGCGAGGGCACCCTAGGCAAGCTGCCAGTTAAGCAAAGAAACCCCAGCCAAGCTGCCAGGTAACCAAAGGAACCCTTGGTATGCTGCCAGGTAACCACAGGAACCCTAGTCAAGCTGGGAGGTAAGCAAAGGGATAACAGGTATGCTGCCAGGCAAGGAAAGGAACCCTAGCCAAGCTGCCAAGTAGGAAAGGGAACCCTAGCCAAGCTGTCACTCAACCAAAGGACCACTAGGAATGCTCTCAGGTAACCAAAGGAATCGCAATTCATCTGCCAGGTAAGCAAAGTAACCCTAGCCAAGCTGCTAGGTAACCAAAAGCACCCTGGACAAGGTGGCAGGTAAGCAAAGGAACCCTAGCCAAGCTGCCAGGTAAGCAAAGGAACTGTCTTGTTTCGAAAGACAGGTGTCTGCTAAGGAAGGCAGGAGCCCCTCTTGGAATGGAAAACACAACTCCCTTCCCTCCGAATTATTATTAAATTGAAATTAAGGGGTTTTCAGGCAAAGGTAGGAGGAAATGGGAATAACAGTTTTTACTGATATATACAACAAAACAGTAACACAGAGAAACTGGTTTGAAGCCTGACAGAGTCAGGGATACAACCTGGCCCCCTGCCGGGCAGGGTGCTGGTACCAGTCTGATGTAGTGGGAGCTGCAGTTCTCTTTGAAATGCTCCTGTTGAAGCGGTGATCTTGTAGAAAAGAGAACTGGTCCTCCTCCGAAAATCCGGTGGCGGTGTAGTCCTTGTCCTCTGGGATCCCAGCGGGTAAGGCTGCTCGTGCTGTTCCAAACCCCAAATGTTATCCCCGGTGGGAATGCTTGGCTCCCTCCCCCCTGGCCGGAGCATCTCACAAAGGGATGGTGAGTCCTGGGGCAAGGCACTGATGGGCGCATTAACAGAAGAATAGTCCCGAGGGAGGAGGCAAGAAACATCGGCGCCTGGTTTCAACAGCTCACGGTAATAGAATACATTGTAACCCAGGACAGGAGCCCTAGACAAGATGCCAGGTAAGCAAAGGAATCCCAGGTATGCTGCCAGGTAAGCAAAATAACGTCACCCACACCCACAGGACTCGGTCTCTGTTTCTAAGCCCAGACACAGGACTTAGTCTGGGCTTCAAACCCCCCAAAACGTGTGACTTAGTCTCTGTGTCTGAGCCCGAAAACCGCCCAAATGAGCCCGGTTTGGAGCCCCCAGAAGGCACAACGGAGTCTCTGATTCTGAGCCCAAACACCCAGAACTGGGTCTCTGCCTCTGCCCCCAAAACACAGCACTGAGTCTGTGTCCAACACTTGAACGTGTGTCCCTGCCTCACCCCGTGTGCCTGAGCCCCACATCCCCCGGGTTCACTCAGTTCGTGAGCCCCCAGCACCCCTGAGCCCCGGTCTGGGGCTGAACAACACAGGAACGAGTCTCTGAGCCCCACTGCCAGCACCCACAGACAGGACTTGGTCTCCTCTTCTGAGCCCCAAATTTGGCCATCATGAGCCCCCCCCACACGCACGACTTGGTCTCCCTGAGCCCTAAACTGCCCAAATGAGCCCCATTTCCAGCCCCTAGACTTAGGGCTCGGTTTCGGTTTGGGACCCCCCAAGCCCAGGGCCCGGTCTCAGTGCCCGAGAGGTGACGGCGACTGGGGGGGTCGGAGCCCTCCGGCAGCCAAACCCCGCGCGGCCGCTCGCTCCCTCGGCCCGGGGAGCGGGGGCAGAACCGCAGAGGGGACGGCACAGAGACGGAGGGGGGATAAAAACAGTTTAATAACGGAAATAAAGTACCGGAACGGAGCGTACGAAGGAGTGCCGCGCAGTGCCGCCGTCCCCCCGTGTGCCGGAGCCCGCACGCCCTCGCAGCCCCCCGCCCGGTCCCGAGCCCCCACACCGCAGGATGGGGGCTCTGCTCCGCAGCCCCAGCACGACCCCGGGGACCCCACTTCAGCCCCTCCG
Organism: Podargus strigoides; assembly: GCA_028020825.1. Classification (NCBI taxonomy): domain Eukaryota; kingdom Metazoa; phylum Chordata; class Aves; order Caprimulgiformes; family Podargidae; genus Podargus; species Podargus strigoides. The sequence continues at coordinate 116,994,456 of CM051619.1, read as the reverse complement.
CGCGCCGCCCTGGGCTCCGCTGCGGAGCATCCCCATCGCTACGGGCAGGACCGCGGGACCGGTTCTGCCCCGCGAAGCCTCAGCCCCCTCCCGCCTCGGCTCTGCGCCCCCCGCCCCGGACTCCCGCCACAGCCCGCGGCTGCCGCCCGCGGACCCGACCTACCGCACCGAGTGTCCGGCTCCTGGCAGGCTCCGGGCCCCGACCCCGGCCCCGGCCCACAGCCGGTCCCCGAGCCCCGCGGGGAGCGCCGGGGTGGCTCGGGCGGTGCCGGTGGGCTCCGGTCCTGCGGTCGCCGCTGCCCGAGCTCCTCGCGCCGCCCTCACTCCGCGCGCCGCGGCCACGCCCCGCCCACTCCTTTTATGGGCTTGGCCCCGCCCGCCGCGGCCGCCCCGGGTCCTGCCGCCCGCCCGCTGCCCGCTCGGCCCCCGGCGGCACCGCGGGCACCGCAGCGCCAGAGATCCGCGGCGGGTGCGGGCACTGACGGCATCCCCGGGTGTGCGGGCCGGGGAGCCCCGGGGGCAGCGGGGGGTCCGGGTCACACAGCCCAACTGTCGAACCGCACCACGGTCCATGCCATAACCCAGACTGCAGTGCCACTGCCAGTGCTGCAGTTATTCAGGCAGTCCTAGCTGCTGTTTCAGAACCTCGCCGTGCAGTATTTTCACTCTTCTCCCTGAGTCCGCACTCTCCAGCTGTTTGTTTCCCACAGAGGTGTTGCCAAGCCATGGAGCCAGGCTGACTTTGCCAAGGCTCAGGCCCCGTGCTGCTGGATGAAGTGCAGTGCCCGGGAAACGAACGATCGACAGCGCAGACAGGTGACAACAAAACTGCAAAGCAAAACACTCAAACCTGAGGACAGCAAACAAGCAGATTCTCCTCTTCACAGGCAGAGCTCTCCAGTACCTAAGAAAGAGTTACAAACAGTCCAATAACGCTACCCAAACAAAAAGAAACAATAGAACCTTCATAAAATATCAAGACGAACCAAAACAAAAAAAAATGCAACACAGGGAGCACTGAAGTGAGAAAGAAGCCCCCTGGCCTGGGCCTAAATACAGAGCTGGGGCCATTGGGGAAGGGTGGGTGGGGGCGGCCCCAGGTGAGGCCATGGGGGTGCTGGGGCACTCGGGTGCCTCCATCAGCAGCTGAGACCGAGCGGCTCTGCCATCTCCCCTGCCAGCTCCAGCACTGCGTCCCAGCAAGGCTGTGCATCCTTCGGAGAGAAGGGGGAGGCAGAACCGTCACCTCCACTGGGGATGGGCCACATCCCTTCTCTGCGGTGACATGCGGTGAGGGCGAGCAGTGAGCAGCGTGTGTGGCGTGGGGGCTGTGACAGTCACCCTGCGCCCATTTAAAATAACAACTGTGGGGACAGACAGACAAGAGAGAAGCGTTTTCAGCTTTTCCAGCAATCCAGGTCCATCCCAGCACAAAGTGTCGGAGCACTGCGGGGCTGTCGTGTGGGCTGATTTCTCCTCCGCATTTGAAAGTGTTTTAGTTGTTAAAGGGGAAGTTGCTGTGGAGGAGATGAACTACGCTTGGGCTTGCAGTCACAGGCTCGGTTTTGTTCTTGTCGGTCCTGAAGCAGACGGTGGCGTTGCTGCTGGGTGGGATGTCAGTGCAGACACTTGTGACAGCCTCAGAGGATAATGACCCCCTCTCCTCTGGATACCGGAGCAATCGTTCCCAAAATATATCAGCTCACGGGGAGTGCTTTTGTTTTTACCTCCTCTGTGTGTCTCTGTGTGTGTGTGTCTGCCTGCTTTCTGTCTGCACCCGCACCTATTCAAGGGGGACACCCGTCCCCTCCAGCACAGTGTCACAGACACGTGTGCCATCGCCACATGCTGTGAGAGGACTGGCAGGGAGGGCAGGGTGGCCTTGCCAGGTAAGAGAATAGAAAGGATACCAAACTCCATACCCAGCGTAAGGCCATGATTGGTGTCACAGCAGTGATTTCTGGCTGCTCCGTCTGGGAGCTCATCAGTCAGAAGTGCCGGGGAAGGAGGAAGCTCCGGGTTTATGAACCCAGGGAACGTAGGAGCGAGTTAGTGACTCGGTGGGACCTTAGGGCAGCACGACATGAAGTATTTCTGATGGAGGTGGTGGCACTGGAAGTTCCCTGGAGTATCAGAAAGCCTCCACCTGGAATAGCCTGTATTGAGTCAAACCCTTCCCGCCCAGGAAAGGTTAATTCAGAACACATTCCCAGCGGTGCTGCTGCAGGAGTGGGAGAGGACGCCCTGTGCAGAGGGGAGCTGCAGGCAGCGCCCCGCGGTGTGCCCGGACAGCACAGCTGAGGCACGGTCTCACCCGTCCCCCTTCTGGGATCTCCAGAGTAAAGCCCAGGGAACAAACCCAGCCAGTTCAGCTATAGGAAGGGACTTAAAGGTACCTATGGGGTATAAGCTGGCAGTGAGCAAATGTAGGAAGGAAATTAGAAAGCTTTTTCCTAGGAAAAACCTAAGCTGAATGTACCCTCAAATATTTTTAATATGGGATTTTTTCAGGATGATAGAAATGCTCCCTTGTGAAATCCGAACGTCCAGTGAAGCCCGTGAGATTCTTGGGCCCCATCCTGACACGGTGACATCAGCTGGGTGTGAGCAAAGACGCTCTGAGCGGGGCAGGCGAGAGCAGAGCAAACACTGGGAAAGGTTTCTGGAACGGCATTTCAAACCCTGACCGGCGCTTTTACCTCCGTGCTCCCCTCCTCCCGGGGGCGCAGCTGCCCTTTCTCTCCATCCTTTGTTAGATGGGAATTGAGAAGGACACTGTTCTTGGCCACAGCAGTGTTCCGTAGCCAGTGACAGCAGCTGTGAGTGGAGATTTATGTTGGGTGAGAGGAGTTGCTCAGGGCTGGGAGGAAGATGGGCCGGGGGTGACTCTGTTGGTGTCGGGGGGTACGGACGTTTTTAGGGGGGAAGGAGCTGAGGGCAGCGTTCCTTCTCGACACGGAGCCCAGCAGCTCCGGGGGCTGAGACGTGTGTTTGGGATGTCACACACAGTGCCACTGCAGAGCAGCAGAGGAGTTTGATCGGAGACACCCGAGACCTTCAGCATTTCACTCCATGGCCCCAGCGTGACACCGTGCCGGGCGGGAGCGGGAAAAGTGCATTTCAGCGACAGGGAGAGCGCGCCAGAGGTGCGGGTATGTCCTGGGTGCTCCCGAGCACATTTCTAACACCGCATCTTACAAAGCAGCCGGGGGTCAGCCTGAAGAGCCCGGGGGGCTGCTGCTGCCGCCGGCAATCCCGCTGGAACACCTTCAGCACGCGTGCATCCCGCCCGGGATTTCTGCCCAGGAAAGATGTTGGACTGACTGTGGCTGGGCAGGGAGTGAGCACGCACAGAGCTGCAGCTCGCTGCGATTGCCGGCCTGTGCTTTGGGTTCATTTCTGGGCTTCACCTCACTGCCGGCGGAGCCACACCGAGCTGCAGATTGGTTCTGTGACCGGCTCGCTCTGATCTGCAGGGCGGGCACCGCCATCTCCGGGGAATACGCCTCTCCTTCTCCCTCAGTCGGGGGAAAACTGACTTCTTCGTGTGTATTTCTGCTGCTGCGTCGCTGCTCGAGGGTGAGTGTTACTCCGTTTATATCAAACCCAACAGCAATTGGGCTTTCAGGTGTTCCGGGCAGTACCGAAATGGTTTCTCACAGCCCCTCACTACCGGTACAGAACTTGTTTTCTCTGCAAGTTCTCACTGTCACCGAACAGACGCAGGCAGCGCAGTGTCGTTACCTGCCCTGGGCTGTCATTAACGCTCTGTGGGGCGGGACCGGGGTGTCCTCAGCCCTGCTGCCCAGGAGAGGCTCTTTGTGCCCCCAGGTTCCTCTGTTTGGGGAGCGGCGGAAGCTCGGGTCTCCTCTGCTCCCCACTCCCACGTGTTTCCAAGGGTCACGTTGTGTCTCCTCCCCCAGCCCACTGCTCTGGGGATTCCTTCCGCCAGGAACGTGCGTGGGCAATGGGCACCGCGGAGCGCCCTGTCTGTGGGGTCCCTGCACCCCCCGGAGGTCCCTGCAGCGGGCAGTGGGTACCGAGAGGCTGCCGGGTTTGTTCTGTCCCTGTGTCCGCGCACACGCGGTCACGCAGCCCGTGCGGGGTAAGCTCTGCGGGGCGCCCACTGCCCACGCGTGTGCGGCTGCCGGGTGCCCCCACGTCCCACGGCTCCGCCCCGCCGGCTCCGCCCCGCCTCGCTATTGGCCGCTGCTGATTGGTGGCCGGGCCGCCCCGCGCGGCGGGTGGTGCCGCGGGCCGAGGGGTGAAGAGGCCCCGGGGCGCGGTACCGCCGGGCGCCGCCAGGGGGCGCCTCCGCCGCGGGAGCAGCGCGGGACCGGCGCAGGTAGCGGCGGGGCCGGGGGACCCTGCTGTGCTGGGGCCCTCAGGGCCCGTCACCGGGTGACCTGGAGGCCCCGCCGTGCTCCTGGCGAGCCCCGGGCCCGGTGAGGGCAGGAGGGGGGCGGTGGGGCCCGGCCGCAGCGCAGGGAGGGGGTGCCGGGCCCGGGCGGGGTCTGAGGGGGTGCCCGGTGTCGGGGATGTTCGGGCCCCCCCGGGTCGGGGCGGTGGGGACGGGCAGCGCTGTCCCGGAGCAGCCCCGTGGGGCTCCGCCGGGCGGTGCGGGGTCCCCGTGCGCAGGGAGTGACCCCGGGGGTGCCGCCTGCGGGGGGCTGCGGGGGACGGGGGGGCTGTGCACCGTGTGCTGCCCCTCTGCTGTGGGGGCGGCAGGGATTGGGGCACCGCTCCCGGGGCCGGGACACGGGCGTCCCCCCGGGCGGGCTCCGACTGCTGTGGGGTGCGGGCCACGACTGCGGGTGCTGCCGTGCCGGGAGGGCTCGGGCGGGCTGGCGGGTGCGGGGGGGCGCAGGCTCTGCAGCAGCGCTGGAGCCGCCTCGGAGGGCGCCTCGGGTGGAGTTACCGTGGGTTTGGCGGGGACGTGCCGGTCCCCGTGTGATGGAAGTGCTGCGGGATGTGCCCCGGCCCCACCGGGAGACGTTCCACCGGGATGGCTCCGGGCTGCGCCCCTTCCCAGCCCCGGACAGGCCGGGATGCTTTGGGCTGCGCCGGCGGGGCGTTGCCTGCACCCCGGGGCATGGTCTGGGCACCCCGACCCCCCGACGGGGTGGCCGAGGGACTGTTCCCATTCCCTGGGGCTCTCCAGGGAGGGGCAGCAGGGATGCTCGTTACTGCCCTCATCACGGGGAGCACCGGGGGGCACCGGGAGAGCCCCCGGAGCCGGAGGCACCTGCACGGGCTCCACCCGTCTCCTGCTCCCTGGCTTTGTCCCCAGTTTCTCCTGGCTCTCAGCCTCAGGTGTGGGCAGTGACTGGGAAGGATGGGTTTTGTCTCTCCCTTCCCAGGCCCCCGAGCTGCAGCTGCTCCCAGCAGGGCCGGGGCTGGGGGGGATCCTGTCCCCGGCGCTGCTGGGGGCAGCAGAGCTGGGACCAGAGCTGCTGCAGCGGTTCTTCAGGTCCCCCCAGCCAGAACAGCCTTTGTGCAGCAGTGCTGGGGAGCTCGGGGGTGATGGATGCATTGCTGTTTCCTTTTGGTTAACGCACTTCATTAGCTCATGTGATTCCGCAGCCGTTTGCCAGTCCCCTGTGTGTGCTTGTTAGCCATGGTTAAAATTAAAGGTTCATATTTTGGCTTCACATAGCAATTGTTTGACCCCACCTGGACAAGGGGACAGAGTGTATTCTCAGCAAGTTCACTGCTGATCCCAAGCCGGGAGGGGTGGTGACACGCCAGAGGGCTGTGCTGCCATCCAGTGTGACCTGGACAGGCTGGAGAGCTGGGCAGAGAAGAACCTCATGGGGTTCAATAACGGCAAGTGCAGGGTGCTGCCCCTGGGGAAGAAGAACGCCAGGCACCAGTATAGGTTAGGGGGGGAACCTCCTGGAAAGCAGTTCTGAGGAGAAGGATCTGGGCGTCCTGGCAGACAGTAAATTATCCATGAGCCAGCAATATGTCCGTGCCACCAAGAAAGCCAATGCCACCCTGGGCTGCACAGGGCAGTGTGTGGCCAGTAGGGCAAGGGAGGTCATTCTCCCCTCTGCTCTGCCCTGGTGAGGCTGCAACTGGAATACTGTGTCCAGTCCTGGGCTCCCCAGTTGAAGAGAGACAGGGAACTACTGGAGAGAGTCCAGCGGAGGGCAATGAGGATGAGTGGGGGATTGGAGCATCTTCCCTGTGAGGAAAGGCTGAGAGAGCTGGGACTCTTTAGCCTTTGGAGAGGAGAAGGCTGAGGGGTGATTTAATTAATGGTTACAAATACCTAAAGGGTGGGTTGAGGGAGGATGGAGCCAGACTCTTTTCAGTGGTTCCCAGTGACAGGATGAGGGGTAATGGGCACAAGCTGGAACACAGGAGGTTCCATTTGAATATGAGAAAAAACTTTAGGGTGAGGGTGCCAGAGCACTGGCACAGGCTGCCCAGAGAGGGGGTGGAGTCTCCTTCTCTGGAGATTTTCAAGACTCTCCTGGATGCAGTCCTGAGTGCTGTGCTCTAGGGGATCCTGCTTTAAAGCAAGAGAGTTGGACTAGGTGATCTCTGGAGGTCCCTTCCAACTCTGACAATTCTGTGATTCTGTGATATATCATACTACAGAAATCATAACTTGCCTTTGTAAACTCCTTTCTTCTGCAGAGCACAGGTTGCTGACCATTACACACCATCCCTCCTGATTGTGTCCTATGAATGAACTCCAGTTTGTGCCATTTTGGTAATGGTGAGCCTCTCTCCTTGATGAGGCAGCAGCTGGGGGATTTTCTTGGCTGTGAGACTTAGTTTTGCAAGGTGAAGCTTGATGTAGAGGTTGTGTTGAGACCAGATGGTACATTAGCCTTTGTCTCATCTGAAGTAATTCCCTAAGTAATTCTGGGACGTGGGATTGCTTGTACAGCGCATAAAATTGCGGCTTCCCTAATGCCTGCTCTATTGCAGCAGATGTTGCTTTCTACAAAGGCCACAAGATGTGTGAAAGCCACGTTGTGGGACTGAACATCCTTCTGCAGCCTTCACAACGTGCCGTTCTTCTCCTGACCCTGCTGCTTTTATTGTTAGTGTGTCAGTGACTGAACATCCTGTCACTGGCAGAGTTCTGATTGGCAGGTGAGAGTTTTGGCCTGCAGAGTGAGTTTGCTGTGACCGCAGACGCATCCTTTTCCCTCCAAGATGTTCTGGAGAACAGCATTTACTACTTCCAGAGCGTCCATGAAAGCATCGAGCCAACAAGTGATGTTTTCAGCTGTTATGTGAGCGATGGCTTCAGCCAGTCGGAGGTGCAGAGCGTTACCATCACAATTCAGGTGCCCTGCGCTCTCCTCTGTACCCCATGGGGAGGGGGTTAAGGGAGTTTCCTTCCTTCTGTTTCCTTCCCCTACTACAGGCACTTAATTCGCCTGTGGCACCAGAGAACATTGTGCACTGCAGCCTCTTCCCCAGGGCTTGTTTCTCTGGTGTCTCCTGTCTCTAGAAGCAGCCATGATGCTGGATAGATTTGGAGGGACTGGTGCAGCCCACTGATGGATATCAGCACCAGGACTGTCCTGTGGTAGCTTGTGTTTCATTTGGGTGGGCAGCGATCTTATCCCCTCGGCCATTTCCCTTGTTTGACTGTGTGCCTTTGGGACCTGTACAGCGACAGAACGATGAGCCCCCAGAGATGGTGCTGGAGCCTGTGGGAGTGCGTGAGGGCTCAGGGGTGGTCACTGCCAACACCTCCCTCAACCTGCAGGACTTGGACACCCAATACAGTGAGCTTGTCATCATGGTTACCAAAAGCCCTGACCATGGTAAGCCCTGACAAGCTGGGGGGTGAGGGAAAGACAGTATGTCTTTGTGCCTCTGTGGCTGTGTGTCTTTGTGTCTTTTGCTTCAGGACAGACCTGTTCTTTGAGAGTTGTCCCTCCTTATTTGTGGGAGAGGGGAAAGGGGGACTGCATGCATTTCCCTGGGAAGTTCCCTTGTGTGTTACCCCATTTCCTATGGTGGGGTTCAGTTCCAAAGCCCTGAGCAGCTAGCGTCGATCTGCAGTGATAAAGCAAGGCAGGGTGTCAGGTGAAGGCTAGTGTCCTGTTAAACTAGGGAGGGCTGTGTGCCCTTTCTCAGCTCTCATGTATGTAGCCAAATTCTTACCAGTTTTGGCAATAAGCAGATAATTTCCTTCGATTTTTCGGGTAAGGCTGTGTCCACCTCTGTGCATCCCACTGAAAGCTGGCACGCAGAGTCCCCAGCAGGCTGGCTTCTCCCCACAGTTCTCACCCGTCTGTTGCAGGCGCTTAGCTGGATTGGCTGAAGCTCTTTGTGGACTTTCTTTCTCTGCTCCAGGCTCTGCAGCATACCTCACAAATCAGCACTTGAAAGCAGCAGCTGTTTAATCAGATGACACAACCATTAGATCTGTCATGAAGAGGGATCCCAGCACGGGCCATCTGCAGTTGACCAAAGGTGATAATCCAGTCCAGATCTCTCAACAGACCTGTCAAAAGTTCCACTCAGACTGATATAAATAAAGGTGAGTGAGGGTGCTTGTTTTTACATAGTCACAACAAGTAATATGTGACCATTTTAAGCAGTCCCGTGAGGAGTAGGGAGTTGGACTCAGTGATCCTTATGGATCCCTTCCAACTTGAGATATTCTGTGACTCTATGATCTTCACAAGAGGGGGGAGACTTGAAGAAGGGAAGGGAGAGGGAAAGAAGTCAGGTAAGGTTGTTATGTTACAGCAGAAACATATATCATTGAGCAAGTGTTAAAAAGTCTTTCTTAGAGGGAGAAAAAGAATAAAGAGGAAAAAGTAATGAAACCCAAGTCCAGGAGCTCTGTCAAGCCCCACGTCCCTCAGCTTATAGTGCCAGCCTGGTTCCAAATTAAGAATTAAATGATGCAGCCTGTAATGAACCACCTCTTTTCTCCTGTCCCTCTCTCCAGGACAAGTGGTGTACAGTCACAAGAAAGGGGATCCTGCTGGAAACTTCGCCTGCACCTTTGATGTGATCGATGCAGATGGCACCAAACTGACGGACCAGGTTTTTTATATTAGTGTATTAGGTAAAAGATAGTGCTGAAGTTATATTTTCTTTGCTGCAGAGCTGAAGCCTTCATAGATTCCAGTCCTATGTGTACTGCAAATTCAGATGTAATTCCTGAAATGCAGGTTTTATTCGCTGTTAATTCAAAGGCCTTTGAAGTTTGGGGGAGAGTTCATGGATGTAAGAATTAGTTCTTTGGCTTCTGACAAACTCGCTGGAAAAGGCAGAAAAATTCCCCTTAATATCATCATGCTGTCTAGGTTGTCCTTAAGACATAATGTTACCGTCCCCTCAACTCATGCCGAAGCGCAGATTACCTGTTTTGGAATTACCAGTCTGGGAGGTGTTTGTATTTGTCTTTTGCTTGAGCCCAAGTACTGAATTTGACACCAAGGAAAGGAGGGTGACTGTCTCCTAACTCAGCTTTGTATTTAACCCTTTCAGAGGACAGGTTTCCCCCCTCCATCATCGCCAACAAAGGACTGGTCTTGGACGAGAACTCGGCAAAGACAATCACAACCCCCCAGCTCTCTGCTGCTGACCAGGACAGTGAGCCAGCCCAGCTCCAGTACAAGCTCCCCAAGCAGCCACAGCTGGGGCACCTGGAGCGCGTGGCCTCCCCAGGTTAGCAGGGCAGCGTTAGGCTCGGTTGGGTACTCCTAGCAGCAAAGCACTTGGAGGGCTTTTGAGATTCACTGCAGGGAACATGTTCCTGGAGGCAGCAGCACAGAGTTATGTTTCCTGTTAGAAATCAAATGGTCATTAGGCCAGAGAGCTGGAGAATAGGGTGAGTGGAGACGAGGCAGCCCGATAAGCACAGATGAGGATCTCTTCAGCCTCTGAGTGACTTTATGCCCCTTGCCTGGCGGACTTTGCAAATCCGTCCAGTTTGCTGCTGGGTGAATCTCCTCTTTCAGGGCCTATTGCTGCATCTGCATGACAGGCAAACCCTCAGCCTTTTCTGTGACCACATATAGTACGATGCCGAAAAGAATCCATCCCATAATGCCCCTTGGTAATAGAGCCCACCTTGGTGAACAGGCAACCTGCCTTCAGTCCCCCTTTTGGCCAGTATGTCCCTTGATCCCTGAACACCAGCCTCTTTTCCCAGCTCTGCTTTGGAGAGAGGAAGGCAACTACTTGCTGAGTTGCTTTAAAAGGAATCATAGAATCACAGAACAGCCTTGGTTGGAAGAGACCTCTAAGATCATCAAGTCCAACCATTAACCCAGTACTGCCAAGTCACCACTACCCCATGTCCCTCAGCACCACATCTACACGGCTCTGAAATCCCTCCAGGGATGGGGACTCCCCCATTGCCCTGAGCAGCCTATTCCAATGCTCTTTCAGTGAAGGATTTTTTTCCTAATATCCAATCTAACCCTCCCCTGACACAACTTGAGGCCTCTATCCCTCATCCTATCACTGTTGCCTGGGAGAAGAGACCAACCCCTTCCTCACTGCCCCCTTCTTTCAGGGAGTTGTAGAGAGCAATGAGGTCTCCCCTCAGCCTCCTCTTCTCCAGACTGAGCACCCCCAGTTCCCTGGAACTACGTTGTGGTGTGATGGCTATGCAGAGATCAGCTCCTGGGGGCAGTCAGCACTGCAAGAACAATGGTCTCCACCAGGCAGAGGAAGACCAAACTGGATGTGGGAACCCAGACAGAGCTCCCAGGAAAGGATGCAGTTGTGCAGGCAGCAGGCTGCAGGGAATGCCACAGCATCCCCCTGGGAACAGGGGGCTGTGCGCTGTGAGCAGGTGAATGATCTGCTCAGCCTGGGGATGGAGCTAAAGGAGGAGGTGGAAAGGCTGAGGACAATAAGGGAGTGTGAAAGGGAGATAGACTGGTGGAGTCAGGCCCTATCATCCTTGAGGACAGGGCAGTGGGTAGAGGCTCCCCTAGAGAGAGAGGATCCCCTCCTCCCTTGCCACCGGGTACAGGAAGAGGACCTAAGAGACGAGGGGGAATGGAAACAGGTCCCTGCCCAGCGAGGCAGGTGAAACCCCCCTCGGCCTCCGTCCCCTTCCCAGCTACCCTTGCAGAACAGGTATGGGGCTCTCGAAATGGAGGGGCAAATAGAGGGGCAAACAGACCAAAATGGAGACGAGGGTCCATCAGAGGAGTCACCCAAGGTAAGTTGGTCTCCCCCACGAGTTAGGACCAGCTCTAACAAAGGAAAAAGAAGGGTAATTGTAGTTGGTGACTCCCTTCTGAGAGGAACAGAAGCCCCCATATGCTGGCCGGATCCGCTCCACAGGGAAGTCTGCTGCCTCCCTGGGGCCAGGGTTAGGGATATCACTAAGAAACTCCCTAGTCTCGTCCGGCCTACGGACTACTACCCACTATTAGTTATCCAAGTCGGTAGTGATGAGGTTTCTGAGAGGAACCTGAAGACAATTAAAAAAGACTTCAGGGCCATGGGGGGATCACTTGAGGGATTGGGAGCCCAGGTGGTGTTCTCCTCAGTTCCTTTGGTGGAAGAGAGGAATACTGATAGAGGGAGGAAGACCCACCTGATAAACAAGTGGCTAAGAGACTGGTGCCACAGACAAAATTTTGGGGTTTTCTCACATAGGGAGCTTTATACTACGCGGGGTCTGCAAGTGGCAGATTGAGCTAATCTGTCTCAGGGGAAAAAGAATCCTAGCAAATGAGCTGGCTGGCCTCATTGAAAGGGCTTTAAACTAGCTTTGAAGGGGGAAGGGGATGAAACTGGGCCGGCTAGAGTTAACCCAAAGGGGGCAGACCACAGTTGGTAAGGAAGTCGTCAGCCCGGCTCAAGTGCTTCTACACTAATGCACGCAGCATGGGCAACAAACAGGAGGAGCTGGAAGCCATCGTTCAGCACGACAACTATGATGTAGTTGCCATCACGGAAACATGGTGGGATGACTCTCATGAATGGAGTGCTGCAATGGATGGCTACAAGCTCTAAAGGAGGAAGAGTCAGGGTAGAAAGGGCGGTGGGGTGGCACTCTATATTAGGGAGTGTTTCGACTGTATGGAGATTGATAAGTGTGATAAGCCAGTCGAATGTTTATGGATAAAGTTGAGGAAGGCAAACGAAGCAGATATCCTGCTGGGAGTCTACTACAGGCCACCTGACCAAGGCGAAGAGGTCGATGAACTGTTCTGTAGGCAACTGGCTGAAGCTGCAAAGTCGCAGGCCCTTGTTCTTGTGGGGGACTTCAACTTACCAGACATCTGCTGGAAATATAACACAGCAGAGACAAAACAATCCAGGAAGTTCCTAGAGGGCGTGGAAGATAACTTCTTGACTCAGCTGATAAGTGAGCCCACCAGAGAAGGTGCCTTGTTAGACCCGTTACTCACAAACAGGGAAGGACTGGTAGGCGATGTGGTGGTCGGAGGCCGTCTTGGGCTGAGCAATCATGAAATGATGCAGTTCTCGATCCTTAGCCCAGTTAGGAGGGGGGGCAGCAAAACTCTCACCATGGACTTCCGAAGGGCAGACTTCAACCTGTTTAGAACACTGGTTGAGAAAGTCCCTTGGGGAACAGTCCTAGAGGGCAAAGGGATTCAGGAAGGATGGACTCTTTTCAAGAAAAAACTGTTAGAGATGCAGGAGCAGGCTGTCCCCAGGTGTCGTAAGACAAACTGGCGGGGAAAGCGACCGGCCTGGCTGAACAGGAAGCTCCTGCTGGGACTTGGTAGACTCTCTTCTTTCTCCTACCTTTGGAAGAAGGGGCAGGCTACTCGGGAAGAGTATAAGAATTTAGTTAGGCTGTGTAGGAAGAATATTAGGGAGGCAAAAGCTCAGCTAGAACTCAGCCTGGCCACTGCTGCAAGAGATAATAAGAAGAGTTTTTATAAATATATTAACAATAAAAAAAGATGCAGAGAGAATCTCCATCCCTTATTGGATGCGAAAGGGAACATTGTTACCAAGGACGAGGAAAAGGCTGAGGTCCTTAATGCCTTCTTTGCTTCGGTCTTTAATGGCCAGACCAGTTCTCTTCATGGTATTCAATTCCCTGAGCTGGAAGATGGGGATGGAGATCAGAATAAACCCCTCGTAATCCAGGAAATAGTAGTAAAGGACCTGCTGAGTCGATTAGACACCCATAAGTCTATGGGGCCGGATGAGATCCACCTGAGAGTGCTGAGGGAGCTGGCAGAGGAACTTGCCAAGCCGCTCTCCATCATCTGTCAGCAGTCCTGGTTATCAGGTGAGGTCCCAGATGACTGGAAACTTGCCAATGTGACCCCATCTACAAGAAGGGCAGGAAGGAGGATCCGGGGAACTCTAGGCCTGTCAGCCTGACCTCGGTGCCAGGGAAGATTATGGAAAGGTTCATCTTGGGGGAGATCATGCGGCAAGTGCAGGACAACAGGGGGATCAGGTCCACCCAGCATGGGTTCACGAAGGGCAAGTCCTGTTTAACCAACCTGATCTCCTTCTATGATCAGGTGACCCGCCTAGTGGGTGAGGGAAAAGCGGTGGATGTTGTCTACCTGGATTTCGGTAAGGCATTTGACACTGTCTCCCACAGCATTCTGCTGCAGAAGCTGGCGGCTCATGGTCTAGACGGGTGGAGTCTTCACTGGGTTAAAAACTGGCTGGATGGCCGAGCCCAGAGAGTTGTGGTGAATGGAGTTAAATCCAGATGGAGACTGGTCACAAGCGGTGTCCCTCAGGGCTCGGTCTTGGGGCCAGTCTTGTTTAATGTCTTTATTGATGACCTGGATGAGGGGATCGATGCACCCACAGTAAATTTGCAGATGACATGAAGTTGAGTGGGAGTGTCGATCTGCCTGAGGGCAGGGAGGCCCTGCAGCGTGATTTGGACAGGCTGGAGCGATGGGCTGAAGCCAATTGTATGAGGTTTAACAAGGGTAAGTGCCAGGTCATGCACTTCGGTCACAACAACCCCATGCAGCGCTCCAGGTTTGGGGAAGAGTGGCTGGAAAGCAGCCTGGCGGACAAGGACCTGGGGGTGTTGGTTGACAGCCGACTGAACGTGAGCCAGCAGTGTGCCCAGGTGGGCAAGAAGGCCAACAGCATCCTGGCCTGTATCAGAAACGGTGTGACCAGCAGGAGTAGGGAGGGGATCGTGCCCCTGTACTCGGCACTCGTGAGACCACATCTTGAGTACTGTGTCCAGTTCTGGGCACCACAGGATAAGAAGGACATTATGGTGCTGGAGCGAGTCCAGAGAAGGGCAACGAGGCTGGTGAGAGGTCTGGAAAACAGGCCTTATGAAGACTGGCTGAGGGAACTGGGGTTGTTTAGTCTGGAGAAGAGGAGACTGAGAGGAGACCTTATTGCCCTCTACAACTGCCTAAAAGGAAGTTGTAGTGAGGCTGGTGTTGGTCTCTTCTCCCAAATTGCTAATGACAGGACGAGAGGAAATGGCCTCAAGTTCCGTCAGGGGAAGTTTAGGTTGGATGTTAGGAAGAAGTTCTTTACTGAGAGGATGATTAGGCACTGGAACAGGCTGCCCAGGGAGGTGGTGGAGTCACCGTCCCTGGGGGTGTTCAAAAAACAGGTTGATGAGGCACTTGAGGCCATGGTCTAATGGTTAGGAATAGGATGGGATAAAGGTTGGACTTGATGACCCTGGAGGTCCCTTCCAACCATAATGATTCTATGATTCTGTGTATATCAGAAAGGAGCACTGAAGGGAAATATTCAGGAGATTCAGAAAAAGCCACTTTTTGCATGAGCTATACAGCACAGGTCTAACTGCTCCCGGTGAACTGCATTATCTGTAAGAAATCCTGATATACCATTAGATTTTGGGGTTGAGATTTGGCTTGGGGTTTGATCTTGGGCTCATCACAGTCTTCGTGAGAAGCAACACCTATCCAGCTCTTCAGTGTGTTAGAGGTGAGGTGGGAGACTTTTCCCTTTCTTTCCATTCAACATGTCCTTTCTCCTCTCCCCTTCTGGTTGCCCAGTCATTCTCAGTTTCCACACTGGTGTTCTGAGCCCCAGCCCTCTCCGCTCGATAAGCAAAGTGCCAAGCTGCTGCCCAAGCCAGGAGGAGAATGAAAAGGAGGGAATGAAAGCCCAGAGGTGGTGAGCTCTTTACTGAGTAAATGCCTAAGGAGTCAGAAGGATGGTTGAGACTTTCTGCTCACTGAAATTAATGTCACTTGAAAAAATGGGAAGGCCATGCCAAATCTTGCCACGTTTTCTCTTGTGTACATTTCATCCTCTCTCAATGTCCTGCTGGATGAGAAGGACCTGGGCTTTCGTTTGTGCAGTGGGTTTTTTGGTAATGTATTATAAATATGCTTCATAAGCCACTTACTATGTGGTCTTTTTTTCAAGTGACTCTTTTGGGCTGCAGCCCTGCACTCTGCTATGGCTATAATTTTGTTATGCAAGAAGGCTGAACTGTTAAATGAAGGGTGATCAGAACAGAGGAAGAAGCACTGGCTCTGGCAGGCAAGAGTAAAGTGTTCTTCAGAGGACGGAAGGCTCAGCAGAGACCTTTCAGGATCCAGTGCAACAGCTCAGACCATGTTGCTAGAGCAGGAAGCCCTCACCACACAGTTCTGCATACTGGTGTGAGAGAGCAGAGATGCTCACAGCAGGGGTGGGGATGTGCTTTGGTTCATAGATTTTTACTGCAGACAGCTAATACAAGACAGGCATTGTTAATCCTCGGATGGCATCTGCTAGTAAATCTATGGCCTGGTCAACTGGATCAGTTGTCATAGCTGGAGCTTTATGCATAGAGTAGACTCCTGTGTGGATGGGGCTAAATTATTGGTAGCAATGAGTGGTAATAAAATTTATAATGTGTATTTTATCATAATGTTTCAGTGGTCATAGCCTAGAGCAGCTGTGCAGGGTTTTTTATGAGAACTTCTGAGCAATATCCAAGGATGAATCAAGTTCTCTCTGTTTCTCTTGCATTTCCTCTCACAGGTGTTGACCACACCATGTTTAAGGTGGAGATCATGTCCAATGAAGACTGGGAGTGGCATGAGTCCTTTTCTCTGGTCTTGGGTCCAGATGATCCGGTGGAAGCTGTTCTTGGAGATACCAGCACTGCAGTAGTGACCATTTTGGACCAGGAGGCAGCAGGCAGCCTGATTCTACCAGCACCTCCCGTGGTAAGTGCCCATTGCAACGGGTTCAATTTAGTACCCTTCAAGTATAGAAACCCAGTGGGATAAAAATTAAGCAATAAAATGAGAGCTGCAATGATGTAGCAGGCTTGGAGCGCATGGGAAGGAGTGGCTTTTCTGGCCGTCCCCTCAGCCCCAGGCGAGTGCTGCCATCTTGCATCCCTACAGGTCGTCACCCTGGCTGATTATGACGGGGTGGAAGAAGTGACCAAAGGCGGTGCTAAGAAATCCCCTTCCCCAGGCTATCCGCTCATCTGTGTCGTCACTCCTTGTGACCCTCACTCCCCCCAGTACACAGTCATGAAGGAACACTGCAGTGAGGCTGGGATCAACCAGTCTTCAATACAGTTCAGCTGGGAAGCAGCAACCCCTACGGATGGGAACGGAGCCAGGTCGCCTTTTGAAACCATCACTGACAACACCCCGTTCACTAGTGCCAGCCATAAGGTACGTGGCTGGGTACTGGCTAGCCAGGGCACAGCAGGAGGAGCGCGTGGCGTCAGTCGGCGAGGGCGTCGGCAGCTCTGTCACTCTGTGTCCTGTGTTTGACCGCTCACGGGTGAAATTGGGTTGTGTTCCTGCAGCTGAAAAGTCAGGCCCCTGAACAAGTGGCTGTGCCTAATGAAGAGCTCAGCACGCTGACGTGACCTGTGTTAACAGGGTTTGGGTTTGGATTGAGACCTCTCTGTCCCTGCACTGTTCACGTCCTGCCTCACAAGCAGAATTACTGCTTTCCTCTGGGGATTTTCCCAGGTGCCCCCAGCAGTGATGTCTCAGCTCTTCTCAGGCATCCAGGTGTGTTTCTAGACCATGCGTACTCGTGCATGAGTCTGAGACATTTTTAGTGTGCACACTGTAGTTAAATAGAGATTAAAGCTCAAAATCTCCTCAGATTTTGGAATTGACGTGAGACACAGTCATTCATTGCCACTCTGAAGTACTTGGATGTCAAGCACAAGGAGCATCCCAACAGGTGTGAGCCTGGAGAAGGGGAGAACACAGTCCTTCACCGGGTCCCCCAGAGTTACAGAGCTGGCTTGGGTCGAGAGGAGAGTGTGTGTGTGAAACCACATCCCTCCATAGGTTGTGCCCTCTTGAACAGCCAAGGGTGCTCAGGATGGTGCTCCCACTCTCCTCCTCGCACCCTGCTCTGCTGAGGGGGAGCCCTTCCCCTCAGGGAAACTCGAGTTGGTGGGACAGTTTGAGGAGCAGATGTATAGGTGGGGAAATCCAGCTGAAACTCAATATCCAGCTGCCACTCGCAGACTCACCCTGCCTGTGCTGTGCTGCTGGGAGGGGTGGGGTAATGTGTCAGGCTCCCCTGCCTGCTAGGGCTGCTTCTTTCTGCTGTCTCATCCACTGGTTGTTCCAGAATCCACATCTGGGTGCAGATCCCCCATCAGGATGGCATGCTGCCCCTCATCTCCACCCTGCCACTGCACAATCTGAATTTCCTTCTCTCTCAGTCTGTCTGCAGGCACCAGCATGTCTGCTCAAACCTGGTCACCATCAGAGACCTCAGCGGCATCTCAGGTAATTGTTAAAGCCAACTTCTGTTCCCTGAACTTGGGGGTAGGGAGAAGCCAGTAAAGAAATGCAGAGAAGACAGCTTTGTCTTCCTCTGGGCAATCTTGACATTACATGAATAATAATTAATCTTCCTGTACTAACAGCAGGGAACAGAGCTGCCCCGTTGGAGGTGAGATGCAATGCACGGCAGTGTTTTCAAGATAATTCATGCTAGGGTAGGTCCTGCAGCCTTCTGCAGTTTAACAGCAACCCCCAGCCACCTTTTCTGACGGCGTGGTGGGACGCGCTGTCCTCACGGTCTCCGTGAAGTGAGGTGGCCTCACATACACGTGAGCGCCTGCGTTGGCAGGTCGTACTGTCGCTGGCCTCTCCTTGATTTCCTGGCTATAAATGTGAGGAGAGAGACCAGAGTCCCTGTTGAGCAGAGGAGCACACACACAGTGCTGTCTCTTCTGCTGGAGGCAGCTGCAGCTCAGAGCTCTCCGCGCCCCTTCCCAAATACAGGGGCAGGCGACCTCTGGTTGTGCAGAGGCTGGCGAGGACGGGACTCACAGGAGCCGAGCAGCTCATGGCAGAAACAGGAGGGGGACAGAGCAAGCTCTCGATGGATTTTCTCTCCTCATTTCTGGGCTTTTTTGTCCCTCTTTGGAGAGAGGCCCTCTGTGCATCTCAGTGACCTCTGACTGCTTAAGGGGCTTCTTGGCATTGCTGGGACTGTACCGTAAATTAACAGTGGAGCAAACTCCAGCACTGAACATGGACATGAGGAATTTATTCCGACAATTAAGATTTTTTTTCCCCAAAGCACTCAGGTAAAATATATTTAAAACGTATTATTAACATGAATGAATTATTGCAGTTGCCAGAGATAGACAAGACCAAACCCTCCCCTTGGTGACAAATATTACTGCAGGTGCAATTTGCATGACGGAACAGAAGTTTAATGGAGCGCACGCGTGGGTTTGGTAAAAGCTTTTTATAAATTGTAAAAAAACCCCAAAGAAACAATAAAAAGCAGGGGGAAAAAAAGCTAAGAGAAGTGATGCTGGTATTTTTATACTCGTGTGGGAGGAAGGAGCGGCTCCAGCTCCCCCCTGCCTCCTCCCACAGCCCCGCTGGAGCCAGGCCGGGCAGGGGGGGTGCAGCTCTGTCCGTGCCCCCCTACATCCCATCAGCGGGGGGGAGCAGCGGGGACCCCCAACTCCCCCCCTGCAGGGCGCGGGGTCAGTTCTCCCCTCACGGGGGGATCGCACACGAAAAGCAGCAGCTCCTTGTCTCACACCCGAGGCCGGGGGTCTGGATTTGCCTCTGCAACAAAACCCTGTGGAAACCAAACTGCAGCCGCGGGCTGGAGAGAGGGGGACAGGGCCACGAATTGTCACCGCAGTGTGCGCTGTCCTGTCCGCCCCCGTGGCAGAGAGTAAAGTCGGAATATAAACCTGACAGCGAGTGGGACCAGGGTGTCCCTGCCCGGGGTCTCCCCGCACTCGGCCCCCGTGGTTCCCCCGCGGGCGCCGCGTCTCGGTGATGGGCACAGGGCGGCCCTGGGTGTCCTCCCCGCGAGGACTGGCCGATGGCTCGGGGGTGACCTCCTCTCGGCGTGCCAGCCGGAGCCACACCCGCGGTGCTGCCCGCCCGGCCCTGCAGCGCTTGCCGCGGGGGCGACCCCACCGCTGTCCCCGGTACCGGGGCTGCGGTACCGCCCCACGCCCACCGGGTGGCGCTGCGCTCAGCGCTGCTGCTGCGCGTCCGCCGGGGGGCGACACAGGGGCGGGGGCGCTGTGTATTATTCTGGGCACTGTGGCACAGAGCAGAAGGACCTTTTAGCCCAGAGACTGTCGCCTGCGTTTAACTCGGCCTGGTGCATGCCAGCGTCCCACGCTTCGGGGAACAACGCGACCGGACCCCCGCCTCCGGCAGGGGTCCACGCACCCTGCCCACCCCCCTCCCGCACACCCACACCCCAACGCCCTCCCGCCTCCCACCCCCCCAGCCACGGCCAACTCGGCCCCTGGCTCTGACCCCAGAGACAGCGACCGCGTCCCCGTCTCTGAGCCCAAAGGCGCAGGACTCGCGCTCTGCCCCCCCCAGCCCCTTTCCAGCCCCACAAACGCAGCCCCGGGCTCCGTTCGCAGCTCTGGGAAGGGCCCGGCTCCAGCGGGGCTGCTCAGCCCCAGCACTGCCCCGGGGGGAGTCCCCGCACCCCCCACCCCGCGTGTGGTGTCGGGACGGGCCCGGGAGCCCCGGCCGTGTCGGGCGGTGCTTGGGAACTGAATGGGGGGGACCCGCGGCGCGGATCCAGCCCCGTGTGGCCGCACGCGAGGACGGGGGCGCCGGGCTCCGGCCCTCAGGCTTTATTCCCCGGCGCCCCAAGACCCGCCGGCTCCTCCGCGGAGCCCCCGGCAGCGAGGCCGCCCGGGCACCGGCACTGCCCGCCCGCCTCCGCCCCGAACCCCCTCCGGGGCCGCAGCACCGCTCGGCCGCGGCCCCTTCCCCGCTGCCGCTCCCGGCGGCTGCCCCAGCCTCGCGGCCCTCACCCGCGGCTCCGGCGGCCCCACCACACCGAGCCCCACCCAAGCCCGAACGGCTCCTCGGGGACGAGCTCCCCTCACCCCACCTGACCTCACCGCAGCAGCCGGACCGGCACCCGCCACTCCCAAGGCGGCCGCGCGGCCACCGGCGGGGAGAAATACGGCGGCAGACGGCGGCCGTGAAGGGCCACAGCGCTGAGATCCCGCCCCGCGCAGGCGCACTGCGACCCCGCCTCCCGCCCGCGCCCCAGCCAGGCCCCGCCCTCGCGGCCGCCCCGCAGTCACGTGCCTCAGGCAGCGGCAGGTGCCCAGCGGCCACCGAGGCTTCAAAACCCCACGGCGGCCGCCAGGGGGCGCAAGCGGCGCGGGAGCGATGGCGGCGGGAGCGGGTCTGGTGCCGGGTCCCGGTTCCCCGGCCGGCTGCGGCTCTCTGCACTCCGGGCCGCCGCTCCACCGGCCCCGCAGGGAGGGAACCGCTGTGCCGGGCCCCGGCTGCGCCGTTTTCGCGGGGCAGCTCCGGGCGCTGCTCTCACGGTCCCGGCGTGGGGCGGGCGCAGCCGACGGGCGAGAACCGGGGTCGGCGCCGTCTCCCGTCCGCCCCGGACGGCCTCGGGTCTGACCGGGGCTGTTTCCTTCCTTCTCCCCGCAGGCACCGGGTGCTCCCCCGTCCCCTCCCGGGGCCGGACCCCCCGGCTCGGGGCTGGCGGCTTTGGCCGGGACCCCCGGGCAGGCCCCGGCTGCTGCGGGCCCGGGTTTCCCAGCGCCGGGCGCTGCCGTCGCTGCCCTGCGTGGGCACTCACAGGTGAGGGGGCTGTTTCCCTCTCCCCGCGCGGGATCCCCGGGGACCTTCGCGGGGCTCTCGGCACCGACCCTCTGGGGTCCCGTCTCGGGGGGCAGCGGCTGCAGCCCGGCCCATGGCGGGGCCGGGGAGTGGCCCTGCTTTGACTGAAAACTTTCTTTTTCAGCTCAAACTGTGCTGCTGTGGACCCGCCCCGGCTCCTGCCGCCCCGTCCGTGAAGCCTGACCGTGTACAGGGAGCGACGGCCGTGCCGGTGCCCCCGGTCCCTCGGGAGGTGTCGGTGGCCCGGGCGATGCCGCGTGGCTGTGCCGACGCGTGGGGAAGGCCCATGGCGGTGCCCGGACGAGGAGCACGGCCCCGAGGCAGCGAGCGCCGGGGGACCCGGCGGGGAGGCCGTGCCCGGTGAGGTGAGTGCCCCGGGGCAGCGGCCGAGCGGAGCTGTGCGGTGGGACCGGGGCGCTCGGCTCCCGGGGCCGGCTGTGCCCGCGGGGATCTCCGGGTGCCGCGGGAGGCCCCGGGGTCCCCAGAGCGGGAGGGGCGGGCGGGGGCCGAGCCCCCTCCGGGCCGCGGGAGTGGGGTGCCGGCTCGTGGGTGGGTGCAGGGGCTGCCGTGGCCCGGGGGCTCGGGCGGTCGGGAGCTCTGCGGAGCGGTTTTGTTCTGGGGACACGTTGGCTGTGCCCCCATCCTGCTGGTGGGGCGGCCGAGGGACGGGGGTCAGCGCCGTACCCCGGCAGGGCTCCCCACGGGACCCTCTGGGGGAAGGGGGGGTCCCGGTGTCAGTGGGACAGTGCTGGGGTAGGTGCAGCGTGTGTCCCGCGGGGCTCCACACCGCAGGGCCAGGGCCTGCCCCGGCCAGGGCAGGGTCCCCCCGTGGCCACAGGCTGTTTGTGGGCGCAGGTGGGGGGTCCCGTGGTTCCCATCCCCCCAGCCCACCCTGAGCAGGGCCTGCCAAGTCTGGGTGCATGTTCTGGGGGGCTGTGGCTGTGAGGGGAGGTGGCAGTGGGTGCTGTCGGGGTCTGGCCCAGACCCCACTGGCACTGGTGCGGAGCCGGCCCCGTTCCCAGCCTGGGGCTGCTGCAGTCGGTCTGTGCCGCTGCTGCGCGGGTGGGTTTTCAGCCAGACCCTGGCCCTTTCCCACCCTTCTGGGGAGAAATGGGACATTTCTGGGGTCCCATCCCCGTTTATCCCTCTCCTCCCACCTCAGGGGCTCAGTGCTGGGTCGCTGCTGCCGAGGGGGCCGGGCAGAGCTGCCCGTGCCCGGGGGGCAGCAGGGGTTGCAGGGCAGCAGCTCGGGGGCTCTGTGGGCCGTGCTGCGCTGCCAGGAGCCGATTGTCTCACCTCTCTTCCTGCGCAGGGACGGACGGACGGACAGAGGAGCCCCAGCCCTGCCAGGTGCCACATGGGGTGTGGATCCCCAGGAAGAAGCCAGGCTGCCTGCGCCGAGGCCAACGCTGCCGCCTGCCCTGTGTGTGACACGGCTCCTGCCTGGGGACAGCCCTGCCTGCGCCCGCTCAGGGACTGCACTGCTCCAGGTCAGTTGTTCAGGCCCTCGTTTGCTTCGGGTCCCGCTCGGTTTGGGCCCCCATCTCTTTGTTTCGTTTGTAGGTTCAGGCCCCCATTTATTTCAGGTCCGGCTCTGGGACGGCTCCAGTTCAGTTTTGGCTCCAGCTCATTTGCAGCTCCCGTTTGCTTCTGCTCTGGTTTCAGATCCACCTTACGGACACCTTCAGTGCATTTGTGGCTCTGTTGCGTCAATGCTCCAGCTCAATGACAGCTCTGGCCAGTTCCAGTTTATGGACAGCTCCAGCTCCTTTCATCTCCATTTCAGATCCAGCTCCAGCTCATTTGCACCTTTAAGTAATTTGTTTCTGTCCTCTCTCATTTCAGGTCCAGCTCATGCTTGATCCCAGCATGGTTTCACCTGCAGTCAGTTTCATCGTCTTGGGCTCATTTGTGGCTCCTGTTCCAGCTGGGTTCCATCTCCAGTGGATTTCCAACTCCAATTGGTTCCAGCATCTCCTCCAGTTCCAGTTCGTTTCCAATTTAAGCTCCTCTCCATCTCCAGTTGGTTCCAGCTCCACTTCTGCCTCAGCTCAATAAAGCTTCTGCTTGTTCAAACAATCTTGGCTTTGGCCCAAGTCGTAAATCAATCACTGCCATGACTTGTATATGAATATGACCTGTCATAATTGTACCCTGTCTAAAGATGGGATAACCAGTCCGGGGGTTGTACCCCCTCCAATAAAGAGTGTGAGAAGGACCTTTTCGCCCAGAGACTATCTCCTACGTTTAAGTCGGCCTGGTGCATGCCAGCGTCCCAAGCTTTGGGGAACAACGCGACCGGACCCCCACCTCCGGCAGGGGTCCACGCACCCTGCCCACCCCCCTCCCGCACACCCACACCCCAATGCCCTCCCACCTCCCACCCCTCCCAGCCACGGCCAACCCGGCCCCTGGCTCTGACCCCAGAGACAGCGACCGCGTCCCCGTCTCTGAGCCCAAAGGCGCAGGACTCGCGCTCTGCCCCCCCCAGCCCCTTTCCAGCCCCACAAACGCAGCCCCGGGCTCCGTTCGCAGCTCTGGGAAGGGCCCGGCCCCAGCGGGGCTGCTCAGCCCCAGCACTGCCCCGGGGGGAGTCCCCGCACCCCCCACCCCGCGTGTGGTGTCGGGACGGGCCCGGGAGCCCCGGCCGTGTCGGGCGGTGCTTGGCAACTGAATGGGGGGACCCGCGGCGCGGATCCAGCCCCGTGTGGCCGCACGCGAGGACGGGGGCGCCGGGCTCCGGCCCTCAGGCTTTATTCCCCGGCGCCCCGAGACCCGCCGGCTCCTCCGCGGAGCCCCCGGCAGCGAGGCCGCCCGGGCACCGGCACTGCCCGCCCGCCTCCGCCCCGAGCCCCCTCCGGGGCCGCAGCACCGCTCGGCCGCGGCCCCTTCCCCGCTCCCTGCATCGCGCTCCCGGCCTGGAGCCGAGCCCCCCGCTCCTCACCTGGGCCCCGCCGGGGGAACCCGGCCCGGCCGCTGCCGCCCTGGAGCCGCGAGCCGAACCGCCCGGTGAGAACGGGAGAGAACGGGAGAAGGGACCGGCGGCGGCCGCGGGCGCTCAAATCTGCTCGGTCCCGCCCCGCGCACGCGCCCTGGGGCACCGCCCCGCCCCGCGCACCTGTGCCGGCCCCGCCCCGCGCACGCGCCGTGAGGCCGCGCACACCTGGGACAGATCCCGCGTGGGCGCTCTGGGGCCCCGCCCCGCGCAGGCGCAGTGTGGCCACGCCCCTCGCCCCACCCCTCACAGCTGTGCCGGCCCCGCCTCGCGCACGCGCACTGGGGCCCCGCCCACTCGCCCCGCGCACCTGTGCCGGCCCCGCCCCTCCGCGCCCCGCCCCGCGCGCGCGCACCCTCTTCTGCCGCCAGAACCGCAGCGGCCCCGCACGGGGCGGATGCGGTAACGGTGCCCGGCGGGATTCTTCGCTGGGGACGCGGCGCTGCATCTCTGGCCCGGCTCGGGGTTTCTTCCAGGGCTGCGCGAGGCCCGGGGCCGGTGAGGGGAGGCGAGGCCGGGCAGCGGGTAGGGTCGGTGCTTTGCCGGTACGGGGCCTCGCGGGCGCGCTGTGCGGTGCTTTGCCGGTGCCGGCCGGGCAGTCCCGGCGGTGTTCGCTGCAGTGCAGGCGGGAGGGGTGCGGGTCCCAGGGTTGTGCCCGGCTTCACTCTCCTGTCCCGGGCCGGGCTTCGTCGCCTCTTTCCCGGCGCCGCGGCGGGACCTCGGGGCCCGCTCTTCAGCTCCTGCCGGCGGCTGCTGTCGGTGCGGGGCTGGGGCTACCCCGCCGGGACTGTGCTCACGGGTAACGACGGGGACTCCGTGCTGACACCGAATAAAAGCGGGGAAAAACCGGGGGTGGCGGGGGGGGGGTACCCGGGACTCGGTCTGTGTGTGAGCCCCGACCCTGCCCCGCCGGGCTCTGCCCTACTCCCGCACCCGGCACGGGGGCTCTGCTCCGTCCCCCAGCACCGCACTGCGGCTCTCAGCGCTGACACTGCCCCGGGGAGCGCAGGGTCGCTTGGAGCCACACCATAGAGGACTCGGTCCCTGCTCCCAGCCCAGACACAGAGCTCGCTCTGCATTTCCCAGCCCTGACACCGCCCCAGTGCCCCCGCGGTGGAGCCCCCCGAGCCTGGGGCTGGGTCTCTGAATGTGAGCCCGAACACAAAGGCTCTGCCTCACCCCCCCAGCACCGCACTGGGGCTCTGCTCAGTGCTGACACAGCCCGGGGCAGAGCAGTGTCACCCCAGGAACCACAGCGCTCAGTCTCTGTGAGCCCCAACACAAGGGATGGGGGCTCTGCTCCACACCCCCAAAACACATGATTTATCTCTATTTCTGAGCCCAAACATGCAGCACTCGGGCTCTCCTTCACCCCCTTCAAAATGCAGGACTCGGTCTCTATTCCAGAGCCCTAATTCTGGCCAAATGAGCCCAGTTTGGAGCCCCCAGGACACAGCACTCAGTCTCTGAGCCCACACACACTGACTCGGTCTCTGTTTTCACAACTTGACTGTGTGTGCCTGAGCCCCAAACCCCCCCGACCCCCATTCTGAGTCTGCAGAACACAGGACTTAGGAGCTGACTGAGCTCTGAGCCTGCATTTCTGCACCCACACCCCCAGCACTGGGTCTCTGCCTCTGGCCCCCAAAATGCACGACTTAGTCTCTGTTTCTCACCCCAAACATGTGGGCCTGGGCTCCAAGCCCTCATAACACAGAACTTAGTTTCTGTGTCCGAGGCCTAAATCTGGCCAAATGAGCCCAGTTTCACCCCTCCAAGATGCAGCACTTTTAGTCTGTGTTCCTCACCCCAAACCCACAGGACTCAGTCTCTGCTTAAGTGCCTGGAATGCAAGACTTAGTCTCCATTTCTGGGCCCCAAGTGTGGCCGTGTGAGCCCTGTTCCAAACCCCCTCAAAGCTCAGGGCTTAGTCTCTATTCCAGAGCCCTAACACTGCCCAAATGAACCCAGTTTGGAGCCCCCAGAATGCAGCACTTAGTCTCTGATTCTGAGCTCTGACATATAGGACTTGGTCTCTGCTTGAAGTGCGCAGAGCACAGGACTTGGTCCCCATTTCTGTGGCCATACAAGCCCTGTTCCAAGCCCCCCAAATGCAGCACTTAGTCTCTGAGCCCTGAACTGCCCGAGTGACCCCAGTTTCACACCCCCAAAAACACAGCACTTGGTCTCTGTTCCTCACCCAAACCCACAGGACTCGGTCTCTGTTTCCCAGACTCGAACACGTGTGCCTGAGCCCCAACACCCCCGGATTCACTCCCTGGTTTTGAGCCCCTGAGCCCTCTCTGGGTCCACAAAACCCAGGACTGACTGAATCTCCATTTCTGAGCCCAAACACACAGGACTCAGTCTGGGCTACAAACCCCCAAAACGTGTGACTTAGTCTCTGTGTCTGAGCCCGAAAACTGCCCAAATGAGCCCGGTTTGGAGCCCCCAGAATGCACAACTGAGTCTGTGATTTTGAGCCCAAACACCCAGAACTCGGTCTCTGCCCCCAAAACACAGCACTGAGTCTGTGCCCAACACTTGAACGTGTGTCCCTGCCTCAACCCCGTGTGCCTGAGCCCCACATCCCCCGGGTTCACTCAGTTCGTGAGCCCCCAGCACCCCTGAGCCCCGGTCTGGGGCTGAATAACACAGGAACGAGTCTCTGAGCCCCACTGCCAGCTCCCACAGACAGGACTTGGTCTCCACTTCTGAGCCCCAAATTTGGCCAACGTGAGCCCCCGCCCCCCGCACGCACGACTTGGTCTCCCTGAGCCCTAAACTGCCCAAATGAGCCCCATTTCCAGCCCGAGACTTAGGGCTCGGTTTCTGTTTGGGACCCCCCAAGCCCAGGACTCGGTCTCAGTGCCCGAGAGGTGACGGCGTCTGGGGGGGTCGGAGCCCTCCGGCAGCCAAACCCCGCGCGGCCGCTCGCTCCCTCGGCCCGGGGAGCGGGGGCAGAACCGCAGAGGGGACGGCACAGAGACGGTGGGGGGAGAAAAACAGTTTAATGACGGAAATAAAGTACCGGAACGGAGCGTGCGAAGGAGTGCCGCGCAGTGCCGCTGCCCCCCGTGTGCCGGAGCCCGCACGCCCCTCCGCCCCCCGCCCGGTCCCGAGCCCCCACACCCGCGGGACAGGGGCTCTGCTCCACAGCCCCAGCACGGCACTGGGACCGCCCCGGGCTCTACTGCGGAGCCCCCCCACTGCCACGGGCAGGACCGCGGACCCGGCTCTCTGCCCCGCGGAGCCTCAGCCCCGTCTCTGCGTCCCCCGCCCCAGACCCCCGGCCGCCGCCCGCGGACCCGAACCGCTGGACCAGGGCTCCGGGTCCGCACCGGCCCCGGCAGCCCGGGGCTCGCTCCCTACCCTGCGCCCCGCCACAGCGCCCCGAGCCCAGCACGCAGCCGGTTCCCGAGCCCCGCAGGGGTCGCCGGATGGTGCTGGAGACCGGGCCGAGGACCCTACCGGCTGTCCTCCCCCCGCCCGCCGCAGCCCCGGGAGAGCCGCCCCCGGGCCGGGCCCCCCGCGCCGCCCGCACTCACCGCCCCGGAGCCGCCGCCGCTGCCCCGCCCCTCGCCCCGCCCCCTCCTTTTACGGGCTCGGCCCCGCCCGCTCCTCCCGCGGACCGCGGCGGCACCGCGGTCACCGCAGCGCCAGAGATCCCCCGCGGGGTGCGGGCTCTGACGGCACCCCCGGGTGTGCGGGGCGGGGAGCCCCGAGGGGAGCGGGGGGGTCCGGGTCACACAGCGCCGCCACCGCCCCCGGCAGTGCCGCACAGCTTTATTCAATACCGCGTCACGGGGAGCCACCGCAGCACCGCGCGGGAGGGCCGCGGCCAGCCCAGCCCCGGGGACACCGCCGACGGGGACAAGTGCCATGTCACCCCCCCTGTCCCGCCTGCAGCCACGGCCACGGGCAGCTCCGCGCGGCGCTGCTCTCCCGATGCCACCCGGGCCCCGTCCCGGGGGATGGGGGGACGTTATATGGCGTACATGGATAGAGCTGATGGATGTACCCCATGTTTGCAGTTCCCGACCCAAAATGCATCCCTGAGCTCTGGGGAAGGGGACACAGATGGGGTCCATCTGCCCCAGTGGGACTGAGCACACGGCCCCGCTGCTGCCCATCGCACCACCCCATACCTTTACATACCCCCCCAGACACAGACCCCCCTCCATTCAAACCTGACCCCTCTGTGGGCTGGGGGTGCTCACACCCGGCACAGCACCGCGGGGGCCGCGGGCGGCTGAGGGGTCCCAAGGAACTCTTCTCCGCTCCAGCCCCGGGGGGAGGTGCGGGCCGGCGAGGCAGGGACCCCGGTGCTGGGCGGCCCCTGCAGCCGCAGCCCCCACCGACCCTTCGCCGGGGGCGGTCCTGAAGGTCCGGTCCGCGCGTGTCCCCGCTCCCGCAGCTCCTCGGCGCGGTGCCGGGGGGACCTGGAGGAGAATGCCGTGCCATGTGCCGCAGGAGCATCCCTGGGGCGCGGGGCCGGGGCCGCCCAGCGCTGCCTCTGGCCGGGGGACTCCATCCCCAGGCGCCACCACTGCCCACGGTCCCCCCCCTCGCCGGAGGAATCCCCCTTCTCCCACCCTTTCGGTTCACGCACCGCGATGCGTTCCATGGCCAATACGAGCAGCGAGGTGCGGGTCTCCCCCCGCGGCTGCCCCACAGCCCCACCGCGCAGCCAAGGGAATCTGGGGGCCCCGGGACACCCCCGCAGCGAAGCACAAGCCCAGCAGCTCCGGGGACACTCACAGAGACGCCAGGACACGCAGCCCCACGCCGGGCACACACCCGTGGGCCAGGGCTGGCCCCGCAGCACGGCCAGGCTCCTCACAGCCCCTCCCCAGGGCAGCGCGGCCAGGCCCGCAGCTCCAGCCCCGCAGCGGGGAGGGGGGATCCCCACGGCGACCTCCACAGCCGGCCCTGGGGACCGGCTGCCCCGGGGAGCGCCGCAGGCTCTGCCCACCCCCGCCACCGAGAGCTGCCGGGGCTCAGGGACCCCCGGGCGAGGCGGGGGGGGGACAACAGCAACACCTCGACGGGACTTCCCCAATGCCCAGGTGGGATCAGCAGCACCCAACCCCCTCCCTGCACCCCAACGCTCTAAAAACATCCCCATCCCCTCGCCCCTATCGGCCCCCAGTCCGGCCCCCGCAGGTGCGGGTCTTTTCCCATCGGCCACGGACTGCCCACACCTGGGGGTGCCCCAGCTGCTGCTGCCCACCCCAGAGCGGGGGCGGGAACAGGGAACCGGGGGTTGGGGGGAGAAGAAAAAAAAAGAAAAAAAGAGGGGAATAAAAAGAAAAGAAGAAAAAAGGAGAAAAGGAGAAAAAAAGACATGAAAAAAGGAAAAAAAAATAAAACAACAGAAAACTCCAACCTTATCAAAAAAGAAAAAAGGGGAAAAAAGAGGGAAAAAAGAAAAAAATTAACAATTAAGGAAAAAATCCTGATAAAACAGATTTTAAAAAATAAGACAGAAAGATGATAAAAAAGAAGACAAACTGAAAAAAAAAGGAAAAGATTAAAAAAGAAAAAAGAAAAGGAATAAAATAATAGAGCACAGGAAAAAAAAGTAA
Organism: Podargus strigoides; assembly: GCA_028020825.1. Taxonomy (NCBI): domain Eukaryota; kingdom Metazoa; phylum Chordata; class Aves; order Caprimulgiformes; family Podargidae; genus Podargus; species Podargus strigoides. Next base: position 116,964,832 of record CM051619.1, on the reverse strand, counting down.
ATGTATAAAAGAGCAAGATGAACAGCAGCCCCCCACCCCATGGAGGGTGTGAAGCAGCAAAACTGCCCCTGCAAAGCTCCTGCCTGGAAAAAAAAAACCCAAACACCAAACACACCATGAAAAAAAAAAAAAAAAAAAAAAGAAAATCAGCAGGGAAGCACCCGGAACTGCTGAAAACCCGCAGAAGAACCAGTCCCTGCCAGCCCTGGCCCCTCAGGCCCCCCAGGCAGCCTGGGCAGCCCCCATGCCCTGGAGTGGGGGGTGTGAGGGACCCCCCAGCAGAGCGAGGGCCCTCAGGACTCTAAGGGGGGCAGCAGGAACCCCCAGGGCTGTCCCTGTGGGTGCTGGGGATTGGGGTGCTGTGGGGAGTGGGGCAGGGTCTGGGCACCCCCGTTTTGTTTGGAGGTGGCATCAGCAATGCCAAGGGGGTGGGTGGGGGGCAGCACGGGGGGGTGTCATGGGAAATAGGCAGGATCAGGCAAAGAACTGCAATAAAATTAAGTTAATTTTAAAAATGAATCCCTTTTCCTGCAGCAGCTGTCCCTTTGTGAGCCTCTGTCTGGGGGTGATGTCCTGAGCGCCGCAGCACCTTTCCCAGTGCCATTTCCCCGGGGGTCGTGGGGGGGTCTCATTCTCCACAGGCTCCATCGCCGCTGGGCCGGGGGCTCCGGCTGAAACACCACACACAAATCAAAGCCAACCCCCCAAAATCCCCCAGCCGCCGGAGTGCCAGCTGCTGCTGGGGTGTGGGGCACCCCACTGTGAGCACACTGCAGGGACCCCTCACCACCCCAGGCCACAGGGGGGTCACGGTGGGAACAATGCCACGGACCGCAGTGGTGGGAGCTGCTCCCGCAGCATCCCCATCCCGCACCATCGTGGTACCCCGCTGGATGACCCACGGCACCGCCGGGGCAAACGCTGCACCTGGGCTGGGCCTTCCTTCTGGAGACCCCTCCTGGGGCAGCAACGTGTGCCCCCCACACCCTGGGCACGCTGCGGGGAAAGGCAGTGTTTGTGCTCCCCAAAAATATGGGAATTGCCCCCGCGCTGCGGAGCACATGGGCGTCTGGCCGGGACAAAAGGGCCTTTGGGTCCCCCTGGCCCAGGCGGGACTCTGGGGCTGTGTTCCCCATGGAGGTGGCCGTGGGGGGGGCGAGGAGCCCCCCGGGCTCAGGGCAGCCCAGGCCCCTCGCCCCTGGCTCCGGCGCAGCCCCTCGCCCTGCAGCCCCCAGCAAATGACCCGGCGAGACAGGAGTGCGGTCTCAGGAGTTTATTGCGGGCTGCGTGCGGAGAGGTGGGGGTGTCCTCGGGCAGGTGGCTCTGCTCCTTAGGGACGAGGTGTCACCTCACTGGGCAGGTGGCAGCTGATGGCCGGGATGCCCCTGTGCGGGAGGGCGCTGGTGGCATCAGCATGATGCCCTTCTTTTGCTCCTCCACATCCGAGATCGGCGACCTGGGGGGAATGAGTCCCCCTCTCGCTCCCTTCTGCCCCGCCACCCCTCCATGTGCCACCAACAGCATCCCCCAGCCATCGCTGTGGGGCCTGGGGACAGGCATTGCCCCCCGCTTTTGCCCCCCACCTCGTCCTTGTCCCCTCTGGCTGTAGGGTGACTGCCGCTGCCGCCGGGAGCGCCTAGAGCGGGGTCCCCTCCCGCGGCTGCTCCAGCGGGGGGCTGCGGCTGCGCCAGTACGCGGCCATGTCTGCTGCCCACGGTGGTCCTGGGCTCTGTGGGGGCCCCGCTGCACTCCCACCCCAGGTACAGAAGGTGGGTGGTTGTGATGTGTGATGACCTCATAGAGCTGGGTGGTGATGTGGATGGTGGCAGCCATCCCTCCCTCCTTCCCTCCCTCCCTCCCTCCATCCATCCATCCATCCATCCATCCATCTCTCCATCCACCCATCCATCCCTCCATCCCGCCATCCCTCCATCCCTCCATCCATCCCTCCATCCGTCGATCAGGGAGAAGGACACAACCCGATTTCTGCCCGTTTAAAGTCTTTTCCCAAAGGAAGTCAAATGCTTTGACTTCCTTTGGGAATGACAAAGGAAGTCATCAAAATGACACTGAGATGCTTTACTCAGTGTCTTCACAGCAGCAGGAATATTTTCAGGCTGAGTTATTTTAAGTGTGTTTTGAGTGCTTTAGGAAAATAAACATTATTGAGTAGTTTACAAGCAATAGCCATAAATATTTTTGTGGAAAGAAACAGGTTAGTGAGGAAATACGCAGGTACCACAGAGTGATAGCACTGTATTGTTTAATAGGGAAGGGAGATTTCTTCTAGTAGCATGGGCTGTGCCAATTACACATGGATTTTCTAATTACTTATTGTCACCTGCACGTCCCACGCCTTCCACGCATGAAAAAGAAAGAACGCCCCGTATGCAGACCAGACCTGATTACCGAGACACGATTCTCTCTGATTGCAGAGCACTGCGGAACGTAACTGTGTGGGAACTTCCTAGAGGCAGCAGAGGGACACGTAACCACAGGCTGCAGAGGTTGTCCCCTGCGATGCCCTTGACCCACGGCGCTCCGGCACATCGTGCTGGGCTCAAGGCAGGGACAGGACTTTATTGTGAAGAGGGCAATGGATTCATTGGTGTCCTGCAGAAATCCTGCGTGCCGCTCACCAACGGGGCTGAGCGCACGGAGATGCTCCTCAGAGCAGGGCAGAAGCCTTGGGCACAGGGGACGGGGTCACCCCAGGGGAGAGGCTGCTGGTCCCCCTGGGCTGGTGGCAGGCTGGCTGTCCCCATGGGCACGGGCCTGTCCCTAATGCTGCCTGCACTGCCTGGCAGGACTGGTTCTCCTGGCTTTGTATCCTGCCAGGTCTCCCCAAACCAGGAACTGCCCTTGAAGCGGTGTCAGATGCACTGTCAGGAGACTCAAGTGCTCAGAGCTGGAGGGAGGTGACAGCGAGAGAGAAAGAGACAAATGCAGCAGCGCACATTTATTTCTGCAGCATCCAGAAAGCAAAGGCTGAGGCTCCCGTGAAGATGCTTTTGGCCCTCACATTTGCACTGACTGCAGAGGTGTGGGCGAGCTGTTTCTCAGAAGGGAAATTATTGGGATAACTTTGCTTTGAGCCTCTCTTCACTGACGACCCGTTCCCCGTCCTCACCACGTCGGGACCCTTTGGACACATCGGGGTGGGTCGAGCCCACTGCATGTGGCAAGGGGGATCACAAAAGGCCCTTGGGACTCTCCGATGGCATTTGTGGAGGCTCAGCAATCACTCGGCAGCTCTAAACAGATGTCCTGTGCTACTGTCCGTGATGGAGAGCGGTCCCTTGTGCCCGAGCCACGGGACCCTGGAAGCACGTTAACCGCAGCACCCTGCAGGCACTTGCTGTTCCTCAGCAGCACAGACCTCCTCAGCTGGTACCCGAGTGACCTGAGCCACCTGTGCTGATGGGAAGCCCGAGGTGTAGGGGATGTAAAACCCTCAGGGAAAGGGAATTTGCTCCAGCAGCTTCCAACTACTTAATTCTAACCAGCATTCTGCAATGGGTTGTGCACACCCAGCCCGGGGAGGGAGGAGGCTGCCTGGGGACAGACGGCCATCCCACTGCTTCCGTGCTCTGACAGGGTTTCTTTACCTGTCCCTTATCCACCACAGCAAGAACGAAGCTCCTGGGCTACACGGTCAGTCTGTCCCGTGGGCCTGTCCCCACGCACAAGGGGTCCTAGCAAATAAAAGGAGGACAACTCTGAGAACGTTAAGTTTGTAATTTTGTTTTATTTAATGCTGTTCTTATTAAAATGTGTTTCTACGTGGAGTTGTCTCCTCGAGCAGCTCTCCCATGGGAAGGGGCTCTCTGGTCCCCTGCAGCAGCACAGCAATGGTTTGGGACAGGCTGAGAGTAGGAAGGTCTGGGTGTTACTCACCTCAGTTTCTGTACAATTTAAATGTAAGTAGTTTGGGACTGGTAGGAGAATGTAGAAGATCCCCTTGCACCCTTTGGGGGGTGATCAGAGTGTAGAAGTCTATGGGTATCGGGGCCCAGGACCTGAGTACCATGAAATACAGAAAATTAATTTATTTCAATGCGATATTCTAAGTTTGATTTCATGAATACGGATGCAATCTTTATGTTCAATGCAAAACCCTCATCCTAAAGGAGCAGCCATGACTCTTCCCTGCAGAGTAAATCCCTGTTCTTGTATGTGTGTGTCCATTTGCATTGGTCACCCAGCAGATTTCAAAGGGGTTTTGCACTTTCCTTACATAAAACAAGGGTAGAAGTACCAGGCAAAAATACTGTGCATTGTACCCAAAAGAAATGGCAGAAAGCCTGTGACTTGATACTGATTTTACAGCCAGAAAAGGCTCTTCCTCATCCTGCCCCCCCATCTCCTTCAGCAGCATCATGTCTCCACCTCTGTCCCCGGTGCCCTGGGTGGCAGCACCCAGGGACCCCTCCAGACACCCCCATCGCCACGTTTGCCGTTTGCTCAGTGAGAGCCCAAAGTCTTTGGCAGCTGTGGCCAATTCCCAGCGCTGTGGGCATCCCCAGCCTCAGGGTCTGCCTGGACTCCAAAGGAAACAGGGAATTCTTGGAGTCAGGTGAGTGATGGGAATAGTTGCCCATGCAAGTACCAAACTTGCTTGAGTGCTCCCTTCTGAAATGTGCATGGCTCTGGGTGCTGACAAGGAGCCACAGAAAGTAAGCAATAAAGGGATGGAAATGCTATTTAAGCAAATAAATGTAAATATTCCCAAAGTATTCTCATATCCTTATTGAAACCTTGGCTTGCCTGGCTCTTACCACTGCTATCGCAGGGCAGAGCTCTGTGGGTGTGTACGTGTGTAAACAGACTGCACACGTGCTTCAAGGTCTGCAACTTGGAATGAGAGGTGAGGAGTTTCTCGCCAGTGCTGGAGTTGCGGTGAATGGAGTTAAATCCAGCTGGAGGCCGGTCACAAGTGGTGTTCCCCAGGGCTCAGTGCTGGGGCCGCTCTTCTTTAATGTCTTTATCAGTGATTTGGATGAGGGGGTTGATTGCACCCTCAGTCAGTGTGCAGACAACACCAAGTCGGGTGGGAGTGTTGATCTGCCTGAGGGTAGGGAGGCTCTGCAGTGGGATCTGAACAGGCTGGAGGCCAATGGGATGAAGTTCAATAAGGCCAAGTGCCGAATCCTGCACTTGAGCCACAACAACCCCACGGAACACCACAGGCTTGGGGAGGAGTGGCTGGAAAGCTGCCCGGTGGAAAAGGACCTGGGGGTGCTGGTTGACAGCGGCTGAACATGAGCCAGCAGTGTGCCCAGGTGGGCAAGGTGGCCAACAGCATCCTGGCCTGTATCAGAAACAGTGTGACCAGCAGGAGTAGGGAGGTGATTGTCCCCTGTACTCAGCTCTGGTGAGACCACACCCCCAATACTGTGTTCAGTTTGGGCCCCTCACTCCAAGAAGGACACTGAGCTGCTGGAACGTGTCCAGAGAAGGGAACGGAGCTGGGGAAGGGTCTGGAGCACAAGTGTGATGGGGAGCAGCTGAGGGAACTGGGGGTGTTCAGTCTGGGGAAGAGGAGGCTGAGGGGAGACCTCATTGCTCTCTACAACTCCCTGAAAGGAGGGGGTAGCGAGGGAGGGTCGGTCTCTTCTCCCAAGTAACAGTGACAGGACGAGGGATGATGGCCTCAAGTTGTGCCAGGGGAGGGTTAGATTGGATATTAGGGAAAATCTCTTCACTGAAAGGGTTCCGCAGCACTGGCACAGGCTGCCCAGGGCAGTGGGGGAGTCCCCATCCCTGGAGGTGTTTAAGAAACGTGTAGATGAGGTGCTGAGTGCAGTGGTGACTGGGCAGTGCTGGGTTAATGGTTGGACTTGAGGATCCTAGAGGTCTTTTCCAACCAAGGTGATTCTGTGATTCCAAGAAAGCTGAGTGCACCTTGGTTGTATCCGGCCTCAGAAAGGTTCCACCTTTTATTTCAATTGCCCCCATTTCTGCCTGTGCCACAAGCACAGACTGCAAAACACGGACTGCTGGTGAATGAGAAAAAGGCTGGGACTGACTCCCTCTATTTCTCTATTTGCATTATTTCAGGGAACGGTCCTTTCAGTGTCATGGATTCACATGTCTCTAGATTGCTTTTCCTTCACCTTGATAATCTGCAACTCAGAGAGTTAAGATAGTGTCCTGTAGAGGAGGGATGACTGGTTGCACCAGTGAAGCATCGCTCCTGATCTGGTCGCTGGATGTTGTACATCCCCGAGGCATTACTCTAACCTGCTTGGGTCAAGTACCGTTGTCCTCTCGCAGCACCAGGGTGGTTTCAGCATCCTCTGTAACGGGAGCAAGCATTTTGTTGTAAGTGTCTGGTCACGGTGTCCTGCTGTATCCATGCTCACGGGTGAAGAACAGGCAGGGATCTCAGCTGGGTTCACACTGCTGCCGCCTCTGTGCTGCTTATCCTTTGTTTGGCCTTCATCTTGCCAAGTTTGTGCAATAAATTGGAGCAAGAGACTGCATGAACAGCGTGTTGCCACTACAGCCACTGCTGACGCTCTACAGCTGACACATGCTCTGATGTGCATAGGTTGGAATAAAGAAAGACATTTTGTCTGCTCTGTGTGAATGAGGATATTTAATACATCTGCATGGGAAAATAAAAAATAGTGTGTTTTCATGGTTTGCAAATGCTGGTTTCAGCAATTATTCCCTATTTGCCCTCAGGCCAGTGTCACAGCAGTGTGGCGGAGGGGTGATTTTTTAAGGTGGGGTTGTTGGCTTGTTGTGAGGGTTTTTGAGTTGGGTTTGTTGGTTTTGATGGTGGTTTTTTTTCAAATACCTTTGTCTTCCATTGGGAAGAGGACAGAGAGGAAAAAATCAGGAGCCTTTGGCTTCGGTAGTCACCTTGAATGTGTCTGGCCTTGCTGAATTGTCACAACAGACCTGCAGTTTGGTCCCACACCTCCCACACCCCAGGTGCAAGCTCTGTCTGTCCCACGAGCATCCTTTGGTCTGGGCTGGGAGTACAAGTGTGTCTCTCCCTTTGTGTCCCTTAATCCAGGAGGTTCAATGCCTCTGAATTTTGGCAGATACAGAATCTGTTTAAACTGATGGTTTCTGAGCTACGTGGTATTTTGTGCTTCACAAAGACGTGAGAAGTGACAGAATTTCACCTTACATTTTTCTCCCCTATCTTTCCTCTGGTTGAGAAACCCTTGGTAGTGGGTGCTGAAAAAGCAATTGAGTGTAACAACGAGTCTGGGCTGTATCTGAAGGTAAATCCCACAATTTCAGGTCCAATAAAATAACGAGAAAACATGGCCAGATACCCTTTGAAAAACTGTTAACAACGATTAAAAAAACATTTGTATCTGCTATAACAGACTGACACTTACCAATCAGTGCTGAAGAGCAGAATTAAAAAAACCCCAAACAAATAATACATATCTTAGGGAGCTGGGTACAGAGGGATTATAATTATGGGAGTTCAGTTTAGGCACCCAGATGGGTGCTGTTCCTTTTTACGCTGCACTGGCAGTAAAAGAGAGTGAGCCATTATTTCTACATTTAACACTTGTACATTTTTATTTAGTTAAATCAGCCATTGTACACATTGCAGCTATGTATTGTTAGTGTTGGATTTATTTATTTATTTTTAATTTTTAACTAATACATGCCCTCATAGATATATTCAATTAGTGTTATCACCATGGGAACAAGATGCTGATTCGTCAACTTAAAATTCGCTTCTTCTCACAGTATTCAAGTTCTCCGACAACACAGCAAAAAAATCAAAATAAGAGGTGAATAACCATTATGTTGTTACACAGAACATCATCTGCACCGCAAATAACACAACAGAAACACATTTCTTTAGAGCCCCACCCTTGAAGATCACCCTGGGCTGTCTCTGACCAGAAGAAAGTCGTGATGCCTGGGGAAGCGTTTCATCATGGCTCTCACTTGGTTTGGCTGCCAAAACACTCTTGGGTCGGTTGGCTTTTTCCCTACCTGCCAAAAAAAAAGGGTCAGCATGCCACCTTGGGTTGTTTTGCCTGCAGGAAGCCAGAATTCCCAAGATATTTGCATGCTTTTGGCATCATTACCTTAATGAGGAAGTGCCCTTGTTCTGAGCACTGAGGGAGTCATTAAAAAAATTAAATAACCCTGTAATTGTAGAAGGCCAGATAAGCTTGGAAATAGTTTTATTCCTAGAGGAGAGGATTTGTTCGACTCTGGTTTTGAGGAATACTATCAAAAAATCACATAGCTGTTAAAAAACAGCTAATCAGTGTGTATGTGTGTATTATATACACTAAGACACTACAGAGCTCCCTCTGTTAAATAGGAAGGTACACAACACCCAAAGTGACAGACCTCTATGTTCCCTTTTTGGAAAATAAAAGTGCAGACATGCTATTATGGTTTTCAGAGGGTCAGTTTAGAAATATATATATTATAGAGAGAGAGATAGATAACAATATATGAAGAGAAACTGGCTTTCCAGGCTTGTGAGGACTTTTCTCTTTGAAAAAACTCTCGTTTGGAAGATAAAAACTGCTCGCTCAGTGCTAAGAGGGCCCAGAAGCTGACATGATTACTGGAGGGTTTGGTTCTGACCTTCCAATACCACAGGCATGTTCTCGGATAAGAGGCCATCTCGATAAAACACGGGGAACTAATTACTGTCCTTGTCCAGCGGGTCACTCTTTCTCCCACAGTTCCCTACAGTGCAGTGGCCAGCAGCCAGCACCACCAAGCAGACAGTGTGGTTTGCTAAGCACTGATGGAACAGGAAACTACTAGGGGTTATAATTGTTTAATACACCCTGCCACATGTCCGGACCTAAAAGATTTTAATACCATATGCAAATGTGCCACAGATAGAGCTGCTAACAAGTTGGTTACCTTATTGGGTATTCTTTTTTTTGTTTTCTTTTTTGTTTGTTTTTTCCTGGAAATCTTCTAAGTGGCTGTCCGAAGGTCTTAGAAGCATTAATGGCCACAGAGAGTTGTTCCTTCATGAGAACAGCTGAATTGCCAGGTTTTTCAGCCTGACTCTTAGAGCCTTTAACTATAACAGATCCCTAAACTGGAAGTCTTACGGATGCAGATCTGCAGTGCTTCCTCCTCAGTCAGTCTGTGTTTGCAGTCGATTGTGTTAACGTTATTTTATCCATCACTCTTCAGCAGTGTCAACAGACAGACCTTGTAATCCATGATGCGAACTGCAGTCACAGGCAGTGTGTTCTCTGCAGTCTTGTAAGTCCAAATACTCTTGCTATGTACAGTTTACACCTTAACTCCCTTCACACTTGCAGAGCCCTGTAGATGAAGCTGGCTCGACAAACACGACTCCGTGAAGCTCGTGCAGAAGCAAAGGGACAGCGAGAAGTGGCGATGCTGAAGGAATTCCCAGCACAGCACAACGACGACGGGTCGGTGGATAAATCACCCCAAATGAAGGATGCTATCTTTGGTCATAAATTAGCTTACAGGGTAAAAAAAACCAACCAAAACCTCAAAATCAAATACAGGGTGGGGAGCAGGAGGCAGGGGGTGGGGGGGAAGAAATGAATTCACTGCATCTGCACAAGTAGAAATGGCAGTGTCTTCCAGTGATTGCGTAGGGAATGATGTTTACACCTAGAAAAGATGAATGCTGCATACGGGATGGATGGGTACATGGTGGTGTGCAGGGGTGGCAGCTTCTCACTTTGCCCCCTGTTTCCAGTCCTCTTTGCAGAAGTGTCTAAGAAGCTGCTGGAGGTCATGGTGGAGGTCATCCTGTGGTAGTGCTTCTGAGGTGTCTTCCAGCTCTTCTATGTGAACATGTTTTCCATACCCATTCTTCATCACAGTCCTCTTCTGTGTGCTGGCTTTACTCAGTGTTGCCCTACAACAAAATAAGTGAGAAAACTGTCTCAAAAGGCCCACAGTTTCTGAAGGTTTTAAAAAAACGCTCCTTTTCAGCTGCAGTTTTAAGGCTTTTTAATTTAAAACAACATGAGAAGAAGTGTAGCTGGCACTTCAAGCCAGCTACTGAGGTCAGCTATTCGTTAAGCATTCTGAATACAACACACACTGCTGCTTTAATTGGCTTTCATAATCTAAACTAATAACAATTAATCTCTATACTCTGATTAAGCATACAATTTTAGACACCCAGAAAAAACATGCTGCAACACACAGACATGCAACAGATGTTCCAATTCACAGAAGACCTTCCTATTTGCTGTATTTAACTCCAGCATATAGAGTTGTCCTGTACAACAGTAATTTAAGATTTTGAATTAAGAATTTGAAGATTAAGAATTCCTTGAACACTTCTGAACAAGTCCTACTTCTGATGGCCAATAAAACCACATTTGTGGTAGTCTCGTGTCCTGAACTATTCTGTTAATTACTCTCTTACCTCACTGGAACCATCTTGCTCTACTAGTCAGAACCTTGAACTTCACCAAGCCCCTTCCAGATCCAGGCAAATAAATGTAGTTGCCATAGGACAGCTGGGTGTCTCTTGCTTAGCCCAACTTTTGGTCAATGTCCTTGAGAGAGGACCATGGGAAGTCAAGCACACTTGGAAGTTCCTGCATGTTCAGCCAGAAATAGCTTCATTTTTAACAGACAGCTGACATTTCTTAATCTGACCTGGCTGACCACAAGGTCCCTCCGTTACATGGAGCACTTGGACAAGAACGTGCACCCTTCATCCTAAAGCAGATGCAGCAGCTCTCCCAGCTCTCAGTGTGTCCTGGTGCTGCCATCTCACTAACTCTGAAACTGGGACATGTCTTACAGCTCATTACCATTACACACACAGGTTGGCCAGGATGTTCTTTCAGATGCCAACACTGGTGTTAACACTCTGATGGCCACTATCACTTTAAAGAGAAGGTGTGTAAAAGGTACCTCTCCTGTAGCAGCCTTGGCTCAAGTTGTGTGTGGTGGGAATGGATACGCTTGCTGTACCTACAGTAGCCTTTTTTCCCCTCCCAAACATTTTCCTATCTGCCCTGCCTCATTCTTCATAAGACTCAACCGTCACATGCATCTATCTCATTCTTCATAAGACTCAACCGTCACATGCATCTATCTATCTATCTATCTATCTATCTATCTATCTATCTATCTATCTATCTATCTATCTATCTATATCTATCTATCTATCTATCTCCATATATCCTCTCATCTATTTTCATAATGTTCAAATTTTCAAATGATCACAGAGTCAGTTGGTATGAGAAAAAGACCAACGCTTGGATTACTGCTGAACAGTGCTTACACAGCATCGATACTTTCTCTTTTTTTCCCCCACTACCCGCCTCAGTGAGTAGGGTTGGGGTGGGCAAGAGACCGGCAGGGCACATGGCCAGGATATCCCTTTGGCCATCCCCAAACTGGCCAAAGGGATATTCCATACTATAGAGAGTCATGCTCAGCAATAAAAACAGGGGCAGAGGAAGAAGCTGGGGGGTCAGGGGATTCTATCTTCCAAGGTGACCATTGCCCAGCGACTTGGCTGGCTATCAGTCTGCCTGTGGGAGGTGGGGAGGGATTGCCTTTGTATCACAGGGTTGGTTGCTCTTCCCTCTTTCCTCCACTTATTAACTTGCCTTCATTCAACCCATGGGTTTTCTCCCTTTTGCTTTTCCTATTCTCTCCCCCGTTCCATGGTGGGAAAGGAGGCTCAGGAAACGGCTGCATGGTGCTTAGGGGCTGGCCAGTGTGAACCCACCACAATTCTATTCACCAACTCTTTTCAAGTGAATGGAGACCCTTCCCATGCACATATCCCTTCCTCTAACAGAATGTTAGTAGCAATCTTGAGGGCGTTTGCAAATAAAGCTGTAGATGCTGCCAGTGGCTTCACTGCAGACACTCAAATCCACTCGTTTGTTATTCATTTGTTAATCCTTTTCTAGCAACAGTTCACTGACATGCCAAGCCAAACCTTTTAATAATTGATCCGTCCTCTTTCATGATTTCTTTCTCTACTAAAGCAGGGAGTTGGACTTTCATTTGGTTACCTGTATAGCTCAAAGCCTCAAATTAAAACATAAACTTTATATTAAAACAAACCCCAAAAACCTAGGACAGAAAGTAATTGCTCTTCATACCTTAGTGCTTTATATTAATGAAATGATGTTTATATTAATGCTGAGAAAATGATGAAGAGATTTTAACAGCTTATACAGTTAGCTCCACGTGGGGTAACATATGAATGAACTTTTTCTTTAATAGTAACCACACTCATGATTTCTAACAACTTTACTTACAGCCTCCATAGGTTTTTTTTGAATCCTAAAACTGGTTTAAAGCTAATTCTGTAATGTTAGCTTCCTCCCCGCCATACTTAAATATATTAATCCTTTTATAACATGGCTTGATGATCTTAGGGGTCTTTTCCAACCAAGGCTGTTGTATGTTTCTATGGTTCTATGGCTGAGTATAAGAACAGAGGTTTATACTCAGCAGTTGAGTCTCATGCTCCACCAACAAAACTTTCACTAGAAAAGCATTTGTCCCCAGGTATGTTGCAACACTTGTTTTAATATTTATATTTAAAAGGCTTTTTTACCTCTTCAAAGTCCTCTTTGGCTGACGGAAGATCAGTGGCTAAGCTAGCATCCCCCAGGTGTTTCTCCATCCTCTCTCCTTGCACCACAGTGGTCTTGATGACTTTGCTGACCTTCCGGCCTTCCACTGGTTCAGACTGGAATTTGGAGGCACTAGGCAAAACGGCAGGTTCAGACATGGTCACCAGTAAGGTTGGAAAGCAGAAGTATACTGGACATGAATTACATCATGGACACTAAGAAAGCTTTTAGTGACTCTAGCGTTCTTTCTTCATCGTTGCCATGTAGAATAAGAATGTGTGTCTCACTTTCTATGTGAGACACATCAAAATAGTGAGTGTACATTTTATTATGCTATTTTACAACGAGACATTTTAAGATACATGCTGGTGCAGACAGCAGGAACAGCCCTGAATAATTTATTCTGCTGAGAAGATTTATGTTGGCCGGGTGAAAACTGCTTTGGGAACCTAAAGTATCCTGAGGGCAGCGGGGATATCACTTCCCTCCACTCCACCCAGGCTGTACTGGCTTACCTGCCCAGGCCACTGGGGTTATACCAAGCTGCAGGTGTATCTCTCACTGGATTCACACAGGTAATACGAATTAGTTCTATCAGTCCACATCTTAATTTTAAGAGATGCTTCTGAGAGACGAGTCACACTTGTAAAACCAAGGAACTCTTACAGAAGCAACAGACCAGAATACTGGAATACCATGAGAAAGTGACAAACATGATTTTATTTGGCAAAATACAGATTTACTGTCTATGGATTTGTCCATGGTTAGCCAGTGCTCAGGGCTAAACCGTAGCAGCCAATCTGTTACCCAAGACTCTCCCCCCATATGGGAAGGAGAACTGGGGAAAAAAGGAGAAGGCCCGTGAGTTGAAGTATAGACAGATTTAATAGAATGACAAAACAGGAAACAACAATCAACACAAAACATAAAGGGTTCTACTCAGCCTGGTTCAACGCTGACGGCAGGAACAGAGCACCGCCACCAAGGAGCCTCAGGGAGAGGAGGAGGAGGAAGCCCACCCTCACTGAGCTCCCTCCTTTTATCATGAGCATGATGAGGTGGTGTGGGATACAGCTGTGAGTCAGCTGCCCTGATTGGAACTCTCAGCTGACTCAGGGTTACTCATGGCTGCCTGCATGGCTGGCCCATGGGGCTGTGCCTGGGGAACCAGGACTTGATTCCATATGATAAAGAGTAGCTCTGGTATGGTCTGCTAACTAAAAATCCCTTTCTTTTCTTGTTACCTTACTCCTAGAGAATTCTTTCGGATCATGAGAATGGCAATTATGTTCTTAGCATTTCTAATGATCACTTGTTAATGCTGCTTTCAACTGCAGATACACTGGAAAACCAGCAGATTTCTATTGATCGAGGTGCGTAAATAGAAATGGGATACCTAGACTTGAAATAAGCATTCCCTTTAGTGTATGCTATTTTCTTAGTTTACTACAGAGTCATGGACAATTCCAACCAGTCTGAAAAGCAGCTCTTTATGAATTACACGACATGGAGAACTTGGCTATTTTTCCCATTACCAGGATTGCAAAATACAAGTGTTGAGTAAATTGATGCTACATATAAACACACGTGGTTACTTAACAAAATACATGAAATAATTAGAAGGGCAATCGGGAAATGTTTGCAAAGCTCAGGGAAAAATACAATTTCCGATCTATTAAAATTCACCTTGGCCTTGCTAAAGGAAGAAAATTAGAGCAAGCTCTCTGTGAATAAATTATTCGTAATTAGGAAGGTCATTCGGAAGAAAAGGTCATTATGTAATTCAAAGTCTCTCTCAAACATAAGGTCCTAACTTCAGCGGGAAGCTGTGTGTTTGCCTAGAATGTTGCCTGCTGAGTGTTGGAGGACAGTTTTGGTTTGCTTACCTGCTTCTCTGAAGCAATCGCAGATTCTAACTCTCCTCCCTGCTGAGTCACACAGACCTGCTTTGGACACTGGCCGTGTTCTCCACCACTTGAAGATGGCAGCTCGTCATCAAAGAAACACTCTGAAAATTAACAGTGCGTTTTCAAGAGGAACGAAGCATGTTAGCTCGAAAAGATTCAAAACAATTTTATTTTAAACAAAATGAAAATGCAAAACACAGATGATTTAACTTACCTGTTTTGTGTGTACTTTTATTTACTCAGCACTATCATCTACACAGTCTGCCATGAATTTCCACATCCTTCCTTTTTATAGATTTTTTTTCTGATCCTAATTTAATTTTTACAAGCCTCTTACCGTTATTTTTCCCCATACCCCTTCACTGCTTATCAATAATTTGTATGACTGCTAGTTGTAAATTTAATATTGTTTTCCTTCACAAAAAAGAGAGCACAGAGATTGTTACGTATTTATATAAAGCACTAGAAACGTAATCCACATCTATGTAAATCCATACATGCATTAATGACTCGGTGCCTTAAAAACATAAGCGACTGCAACTTACATTAAAAAAAAAATAAATCACAGCAACGTACTATTCTGACCCACGGTCGCAAAAGCCAGTTAAGAGTTGGAAGGATTACATCCTGAAACAAAATAGTCAAGACCTGTCATGTTCTCAGTACAAGCTGAACATGACACTCCTCTTAGGTGTTACCTGGCAATATACGGCTGGTAGTGGAAAACTCTTTAAAGCAACTTAATAATTAGTATAGAGCCCCGCGCCCAAACTGAGCGTTAATTAATTTGAACTAATCCTTTAGACGGGCAATATATAAATATAAATATATATCCTGTATAAATATACAGGATTCTTTTTACTACGTATAAACATTAAATAAAGAATAAAATTAGAATCCTCATCCCCGAGCTGTAAGTCTGTCATCTCTTCTAGGGAAGTTACGCTTAAAAATCCCAAGGGGCAGAAAAGGAAAATCTCGTTGATACAAAACAAGAGAAATTAATGTCCTAAGGATGTTCAGACTGTGCAAGTGTGGAAAAGGGATGTTGAAGTCACTCCAAAGCTGCGACTGCAGGTGCCCGTGGAACCACATCGCGGTCCATGCCATAGCCCAGGCTGCAGTGCCAGTGGCGCAGTTATTCAGGCAGTCCTAGCTGCTCTTTCAGAACCTCGCTGGGCACTATTGAACTCTTCTCACGGAGCGCAGTGCAGCTCCCGGGGCCGAGAACCCCCGCTGCGGGGCTGGGGGGTCCCGCCAGGGTTGCGGGCACGGCCCCGCTCACGGGGAGCGGCGGCGGCTCCGTGCGGACGCCGAATAAAGGCGGGGCCGGGCTGGGGGCAGCGGAGGGTCCCCGAGACTCGGACTGTGTGTGAGCCCCGACCCTGCCCCGGTGGGCTCCGTGCCCCACTCCCGCACACGGCACGGGGGCTCTGCGCCGCCCCCAGCACCGCACTGCGGCTCTCAGCGCTGACACTGCCCCGGGGAGCGCGGGGCACCCCGCACCGCACCGGGCATGGGCTGGGAGCCCGAAATGGAGGACTCGGCCCCTGCTCCCAGCCCCAAACACAGCGCTCGCTCTGCATTTCCCAGCCCTGACACCGCCCCAGTGCCCCCGGGGTGGAGCCCCCCGAGCACGGCACTGAGTCTCTGCCTCTGAGCCCGCACACGCGCCTCTGCCTCACCCCCCCGGCACGGCACGGGGGCTCCGCTCAGTGCTGACACAGCCCGGGGGACAGCAGGGTCACCCCAGGAACCACAGCGCTCAGTCGCTGTCTCTCAGCCCCAACACAAGGGGCGGGGGCTCTGCTCCATGCCCCCCAAAACACACGACTTAGTCTCTGTCTCAGTTCCACCCCCAAGAACACAGCACTTGGTCTCCGTTTCTGAGCCCGCCCCGCCCTCCCAGGTCGCAGCTCTCAGTGCCCAAACGAGCCCTGACCCCACCCCTGTACCACAGCACTCGGTCTCTATGTCTGAGCCTGCACAGTGGGCAGTGACCCTGGTTTGGAGCCCCCAGAACGCAGCACCCGGTCTCTGACTCTGAGCCCACACACTCAGGCTGTGGTCTCTGTTTTCAAGACTTGACTGTGCGTGCCTGAGCCCCAAACCCCCCTGAGCCCCATGTTGAGTCTGCAAAACACAGCACTTGGAAGCAGACTGAGCCCTGAGCCCCATTTCCAGCCCCCAAACACAGGATGGAGCCTGCATTTCTATGCCCAAACACCCAGGACCGGGGCTCTTCCTCCGGCCCCCAAAATGCACGACTTTTAGTCTCTCTTTCTCACCCCAGACATGTAGGACTGGGCTCCAGACCCCCACAACGCAGAACTTACTCTCCGTGTCTGAGCCCTAAATCTGGCCAAATGAGCTCAGTTTCAGCTCCCCAAAACACAGCACTTAGTCTGCGTTTCTGAGCCCAGACCCACAGGACTCGGTCTCTGCTTGAAGTGCCCAGGGCACGGGACTTGGTCTCTGTTTCTCTGGCCATATGAGCCCTGTTCCCTGCCTCAACCCCGTGTGCCTGTGCCCCACCTCCCCCGGGTTCACTCAGTTCGTGAGCCCCCAACACCCCTGAGCCCCGGTCTGGGGCTGCACAACACAGGAACGAGTCTCTGAGCCCCACTGCCAGCTCCCAAAGGCAGGACTTGGTCTCCACTACTGAGCCCCAAATTTGGCCAACGGGAGCCCCTCCCCCCCCCCACGACTTGGTCTCCCTGAGCCCTAAACTGCCCAAAGGAGCCCCATTTCCAGCCCCTAGACTTAGGGCTCGGTTTCTGTTTGGGACCCCCCAAGCCCAGGACTCGGTCTCAGTGCCCGAGAGGTGACGGCGTCTGGGGGGGTCGGAGCCCTCCGGCAGCCAAACCCCGCGCGGCCGCTCGCTCCCTCGGCCCGGGGAGCGGGGGCAGAACCGCAGAGGGGACGGCACAGAGACGGTGGGGGCATAAAAACAGTTTAATAAGGGAAATAAAGTACAGGAATGGAGCGTGCGAAGGAGTGCCGCGCAGTGCCGCCGTCCCCCCGTGTGCCGGAGCCCGCACGCCCTCGCAGCCCCCCGCCCGGTCCCGAGCCCCCACACCGCAGGACGGGGGCTCTGCTCCGCAGCCCCAGCACGACCCCGGGACCCCGCTTCAGCCCCCCCGAGCCGCCCTGGGCTCCGCTGCGGAGCATCCCCATCGCTACGGGCAGGACCGCGGGACCGGCTCTCTGCCCCGCGAAGCCTCAGCCCCCTCCCGCCTCGGCTCTGCGCCCCCCGCCCCGGACTCCCGCCACAGCCCCCGACTGCCGCCCGCGGACCCGACCTACCGCACCGAGTGTCCGGCTCCTGGCAGGCTCCGGGCCCCGACCCCGACCCCGACGCACAGCCGGTCCCCAAGTCCCGCGGGGAGCACCGGGGTGGCTCGGGCGGTGCCGGGTCGGGCCCTTCTCCGGAGCTCCTCGCGGGGACGGCGGGACCGGCTCTCTGCCCCACGGAGCCTCAGCCCCCCGCCGGGCCCGGATCTGCGACCCCCGACCCGGCCGCCGCCCCCGGACGCGACCCGCCGGACCAGGTCTGCAGCCCAGGGCTCGCTCCCTGCCCCGCGCGCCGCCACAGCGGCCGGCCCGCAGCCGGTTCCCGAGCCCCGCGGGGGGCGCAGGGCGGTGCTGGAGACCGGGCTGGGGGCCCTGCGCGCTGTCTTCCCGTCGCCCCCAGGCCGGGCCCCCCGCGCCGCCCGCACTCACCGCGCCGGAGCCGCTGCCACGCCCCGCCCGCCTGACCCCGCCCACTCTTTTTATCCTCTCGGCCCCGCCGGCCGCGGCCGCCCCGGGTCCTGCCGCCCGCCCGCTGCCGCTCGGCCCCCGCCGGCACCGGGCGGGGAGCCCCGGGGACAGCGGGGGGTCCGGCTCACACAGCGCCGCGACCGCCCCCGGAAGCCGCACAGCTTTATTCAATACCGCGTCGCCGGGAGCCACCGCAGCACCACGCGGGACAACCGCGGCCCGCCCAGCCCCGGGGGACACCGCCGGCGGGGACAAGTGCCATGTCACCCCCCCGCCCCGGCCCTGTCCCGCCCGCAGCCCCGGCGGGACGCAGAGCCAGGGCCACGGGCACCGACGGGGCCACCGGCTCCTCATCCCCGTCCAGTTCTGCACGGCCCCGCTCTCCCGGTGCCCCCCCGTCCCGGGGGATGGGGGGCGTTATACGGCACGCATGGATAGAGCTGATGGATGTACCCCATGTTTGCAGTTCCAGACCCAAAATACATCCCTGAGCTCTGGGGAAGAGGACAAAGGTGGGCCTCATCTGCCCCATCTGCCCCAGCGGAACTGAGCACACGGCCCCGCTGCTGCCCATCGCACCTTACCTCCTTCGGCTGGGGGTGCTCACACCCGGCACAGCACCGCGGGGGCCGCGGGCGGCTGAGGGGTCCCAAGGAACTCTTCTCTGCTCCAGCCCCGGTGGGAGGTGCGAGCCGGCGAGGCGGGGACCCCGGTGCTGGGCGGTCCCCGCAGCCGCAACCCCCACCGACCCTTCGCCGGGGGGCCCTGACGGTCGGTCCCCGCGTGTCCCCGCTCCCGCAGCTCCTCGGCGCGGTGCCGGGAGGACCTGGAGAATGCCGTGCCATGTGCCGCAGGAGCATCCCTGGGGCGCGGGGCCGGTGCTGCTGCCCAGCGCTGCCTCGGGCCGGGGGGCTTCACCCCCGCCGGAGGAATCCCCTCTCTCTCTCCCACCCCTGCGGCTGACGCACCCGCGATGCGGTCCATGGCCAACACGAGCAGCGAGGTGCAGGACGCCCCCCGCGCCTGCCCGACAGCCCCGGAGCTCTGGGACACCCCCGCAGCGAAGCACAAGCCCAGCAGCTCCGGGGACACTCACAGAGACGCCGGGACACGCAGCCCCACGCCGCACAGGCTGTCCCGGAGATGGCCGCAGGCTCTGCCACACCCTCCCTCCCCTTCCCAAGAGCTGCCAGGGGGAGGGGACCCCCGGCCGAGGGCGGCAGCAGCACCCAACCCACCATCCCCTCCCATGCATCCATCCGCCATCCCATCCCCTCGCCCCTCTCCGCCCCCAGCCCAACCCCCCCAGGTGCGGGTCTCTTCCCATCGGCCGCGGAGTGCCCACACCTGGCCGTGTCCCAGCTGCTGCTGCCCACCCCAGAGCGGGGGTGGGAACAGGGAACGAGGGGGAAAAACAAGGGAAAAAGACACAGGAAAAAAAGAAATAGAAAAAAAAAAATAATTTAAAAATAGAAAAAATAGGAGAGAAAAAACCCAATAAAAGAACAAATGTCCCTGTTGGGGATGGGGGTGCTGTGGGGAGCGGGGCAGGGTCTGGGGGCCTGAGGCTGCCACCATGTCGAGGCAACACGCTGAGAGACCAGAGCTGTTATTACGCACACGCAGGACTCGGTCTCTCCTTCAAGTGCCCGGAACGCAGCTAAGGTCTCCATTTCTGAGCCCCCCTAAACGCAGCACTTAGGCTCTGAGCCCTGAACTGCCCGAATGACCCCGGTTTCACATCCCCAGAACATAGCACTTAGCCTGGCAACCAAAGGAACGCTAGCGAAGCTGCCAGGCAAGCAAAGGAACCCAAGTCAAGGTGCCAGATAAGCAAAGTAACCCTAGCCAAGCTGCCAGGTAACCACAGGAACACTAGCCAAGCTGCCAGGTAAGAAAAGGAATCCCAGGTAAGGTGCCAGGTAAGCAAAGGAACCCAAGGTATGGTGCCAGGAAATGAAAGGAAGCCTATCCAAGCTGCCAGGTATCCAAAGGAACCCTAGGTATGCTGCCAGGTATCAACAGGAGCCCTGGCCAAGGTGCCAGGCAACCAAAGGAACCCTAGGCAAGCTGCCAGGAACGAAAGTAATCCCAGGTATGCTGCCAGGTAAAAAAAGGAACCCTAGGTAAGTTGCCAGATAACCACAGAAACCCTAGCCAAGCTGCCAGGTAAGCAAAGGAACCCTAAACCAAGCTGCCAGGTAACCACAGGAACCATAGCCAAGCTGCCAGGTAAGCAAAGGAACCCAAGGCAAGGTGCCAGATAAGCAAAGAAACACTAGCCAAACTGCCAGGTGACCACAGAACTACCAACCAAGCTGCCAGGTATTCTAAGGGACCCTAGCCGAGCTGCCAGGCAAACCAAGGGATCACAGGTATGCTGCCAGGTAAGGAAAGGAACCCTAGCGAAGCGGCCAGGTAAGCAAACTAACCCTAGCCAAGCGGCAAGGTAAACACAGGAACCCTAGCCAAGCTGCCAGGAAACCAACGTAATCTCAGGTATGCTGCCAGGTAAACAAAGGAACCCTAGCCAAGCTGCCAGGCATCCAAAGGAACCCAAGGCAAGCTGCCAGGTAAGCAAAGAAAACCTAGCCATGCTGCCAGGTAAGCACAGGAACCCCAGCGTAGCTGCCAGGTAAGCAAAGGAACAGTAGCCAACCTGCCAGGTAACCAAAGGAACCATTGGTATGCTGCCAGGTAACCAAAGGAACCCTAGCCATGACGTCAGGAAAAGAAAGGAACCTTAGGTATGCTGCCAGGTAAGCAAAGGAACCCTAGCCAAGTTGCCAGGCCGCCAAAGGAAGCCTAGAAAAGATGCCAGGTAATGAAAGGAACCCTAGCCAAGCTGCCAGATAACCACAGGACACCTACCCAACCTGCCAGGTAAGAAAGGGAACCCTAGTGAAGCTGCCAATCCACCAAAGGAATAACAGCCAAGCTACCAGGAAACCAAAGAAATGCTAGCCAAGATGCCGAGTAACCACAGAAGCCCTATCAAAGTTGCCAGGTAAGCAAAGGAACCCTAGCCAAGCTGCCAGGTAAGAAAGGGAAACCTAGACAAGCTGCCTGGCCACCAAAGTAATCCCAGGCATGCTGCCAGGTAAATAAAGGAACCCTAGCCAAGATGTCAGGTAAGGAAAGTAACCCTAGTCAAGCAGCCAGGCAAACAAAGGAACCCTAGCCAAGATGTCAGGTAAGCAAAGGAACCCTAGCAAATCTGTCAGGTAAGCAAAGGAACCCTAGCAAATCTATCAGGTAAGCAAAGGAACCCTAGCCAAGCTGCCAGGTAAGCAAAGGAACCCTACTTAAGCTGCCAGGTAGACAAGGGAATCCTAGGAAGGCTGAGAGACAACCAAAGGGATCACAGGTATGCTGCCAGGTAAGCAATCGAACCCTAGCCAAGCTGTCAGTCAACCAAAAGGAACCCTAGGCAAGCTGCCAGGTAAACACAGGAACCCTAGGCAAGCTGCCAGGTAAACACAGGAACCCTAGGCAAGCTGCCAGGTAAACACAGGAACCCTAGGCAAGCTGCCAGGTAATCAAATGAATCCCAGCATAGCTGCCAGGCAAGCGAAGGGATCACAGGTATGCTGCCAGGCAAACGAAGGGATCACAGGTATGCTGCCAGGCAAACGAAGGACTCCTAAGCCAACCAGCCAGGTAAGCAACAAAAACCCAGCCAAGCTGCCAGATAACCAAAGGAATCCCCGGTAAGCTGCCAGGTAAGCAAAGGAACCATAGCCAAGCTGCCAGGAAGCCACAGGAACCCTAGCCAAGCTGCCAGGTAAGCACAGGAACCCTAGCCAAGCTGCCAGGTAAGCAAGGACACCCTAGCCAAGCTGCCAGGAGGACATGGGAAGCCTAGCCGAGCTGCCAGTTAAGCAAAGAAACCCCAGCCAAGCTGCCAGGTAACCAAAGGAACCCTACGCAAGCTGACCAGGTAAGTAAAGGAATCCTAGCCAAGCAACCAGGTACCCAAAGGAGCCCTTGGTATGCTGTCAGGTAACCACAGGAACCCTAGCCAAGCTGCAAGGTAAGCAAAGGGATAACAGGTATGCTGCCAGGTAAGAAAGGAACCCTAGCCAAGCTGCCAGGTAACCACAGGAACACTAGCCAAGCTGGCAGGTAAGAAAAGGAAAACTAGCCAAGCTGCCAGGTAAGAAAAGGAAAACTAGCCAAGCTGCCAGGCAAACGAAGGGATCACAGGTATGCTGCCAGGTAAGGAAAGGAACCTTAGCCAAGCTGCCAGGTAAGGAAACTAACCCTAGCCAAGCTGCCAGGTAAACACAGGAACCCTAGCCAAGCTGCCAGGCAACCAAAGTAAGGCTAGCCAAACTGCTAGGTAACCACAAGAACCCTAGACAAGCTGCCAGGTAAGAAAAGGAACCCTAGCCACCCTAACTTGGCCAAGCTGCCAAATATAGACAGCAACCCTAGCGAAGCTGTCAGGTAACCAAAGGAACCCAAGCCAAGCTGCCAGGTAAGTAAAGAAACCCAAGTCATGCTGCCAGGTAATCAAACGAATCCCAGCATAGCTGCCAGGCAAGCAAAGGGACCCCAGAATAGCTGCCAGGTAAGCAAAGGAACAGTAGCCAAGCTGCCAGGTAGACAAGGGAACCGTAGCAAAGCTGACAGGCAACCAAAGGGATCACAGGTATGCTGCCATGTAAGTAATGGAAACCTAGGCATGCAGTCAGGCAACCAAAGGAACCCTAGTCAAGCTGCCAGGTAGACAAGGGAACTTTGGCCATGTTGCCAAGTAAGCAAAGGAAGCCTAGCCAAGGTGCCAGGCAACCACAGTAATCCCAGGTAGGCTGCCCGGTAAGCAAAAACCGTAGGGAAACTGCTAGGTGAGCAAAGGAACCCTAGCCAAGCTGCCAGGTAAGCAAAGGAACCCTAGCCAAGCTGCCAGGCAACCAAAGGAACGCTAGGAATTCTCCCAGGTAACCAAAGGAATCACAGGTAATCTGCCAGGTAAGCAAAGTAACCCTAGCCAAGCTGCCAGGTAGCCTAAAGCACCCTGGACAAGGTGGCAGGTAATGAAAGTAACCCTAGCCAAGCTGCCAGGTAACCAAAGCAATCCTAGCCAAGCTGCCAGGAATGCACAGGAACCCTGGGTATGACGCCAGGTATTCACAGGAAGCTTAGGCAAGCTGCCAGGCAAGCAAAGGAATACCAGGTAAGTTGCCAGGTAAGCAAAGAAACCCTAGGTATGATGCCAGGCAAGCAAATGAAGCCTAGGCAAGCTGCCAGGTAACAACAGGAACCGTACCCAAGCTGCCAGGCAACCAAAAGAACCCTTACCATGCTGCCAGGAAACCAAAGGAATCCCAGGTATACTTCCAGGTAAGGAAAGGAACCCTAGCCAAGCTGCCAGGCAAGCAAAGGCACCCTAGGCAAGCTGCCAGATAAGCAAGGGAACCATAGCCAAGGTACCAGGTAAGCAAAGGATCCCTAGTCAAGGTGCCAGGTCACCTCAGGAACCCGTGGTATGCTGCCAGGTAGACACAGGAAACCTAGCCAAGCTGCCAGGTAAGCAAAGGAACCCTAGCCAAGCTGCCAGGTAAGTGAAGGACCACTAGCCAAGCTGCCAGGTAAGCGAAGGACCACTAGCCAAGCTGCCAGGTAAGCGAAGGACCACTAGCCAAGCTGCCAGGTAAGCGAAGGACCACTAGCCAAGCTGCCAGGTAAGCGAAGGACCACTAGCCAAGCTGCTAGGTAACGAAAGGAACCCCAACCAAGCTGACACGTAACGAAAAGAACCCTAGCCAAGCTCCCAGGCAACAAAAGAAAGCCTAGCCAAGCTACCAGGTATCCACAGGAACCCTAGGTATGCTGCCAGATATCCACAGGAACTGTAGCCAAGGTGCCAGGCAACCAGAGGAACCCTAGCCAAGCTGCCAGGTAACAACAGAAACCCTAGCCAGGCTGCCAGGTAAGAAAGGGAAAACTAGCCTAGCTGCCAGGTAAGAAAGGGAACCCTAGCCAAGCTGCCAGGTAAGAAAGGGAAAACTAGCCTAGCTGCCAGGTAAGAAAGGGAAAACTAGCCTAGCTGCCAGGTAAGAAAGGGAAACCTACCCTAGCTGCCAGGTATGCAAAGGGGCCCTAGTCAAGCTGCCAGGTGTCTACAGGAGCCCTAGCCAAGCTGCCAGGTAACCAAAGAAATCCCAGGTAAGATGCCAGGTAAGCAAAGTAACCCTAGACAAGCTGTCAGGTAAGGAAAGGTACCCAAGCCAAGCTTCCAGGTAGACAAGGGAACTGTAGCCAACCTGCCAGGTAAGCAAAGGAACCCCCAACCAAGCTGCCAGGTAATCAAAGTGTCACTGCTGCTGAGGCGACAATCTCCGTGCGACGTGGTCTGGGATCCCGAAGGAGCTCATATTCATTAGCAGGCCGGGCACCTAAAATTAAATTTACTGTAACAATCCACTGAACAGCTTTGTCAATTGTCGAACACGGCAGGTTAATAACGATTGGTAAGCAACAAGCTGCACAAAGCAATCCGAACAAAACTAGTAACGCGCCGGTAACGAAGTTCTTTACCCAAGCAGGAATATTTAAAAGGCCATCTAACTCTGATCCCTACCCATCAGAGTATTGAAACTTATCTTGAGCAGCTATCATAAAACAGATTAATCGCCGTGTTTTCTCTGTTGCAGAGGTGACATTATCGCGAAAGTGCAAACAGCAATACCCGCCTAGTTGTAATTTGTTTTCTATTTCTTCGCATCTAATATGATGTTGCAAAAGCAAATAGTCTACAACAGCTTTGGTTTGTAGCAATTCTGTATCTAAGCCTACTAAAGCATCTGCTAGCGCTCCCAGGGCTTGGGAGGTGCGGTTTACTTGCTTCATGGTCCAACAGGTTAGTGCTTGCTGCCTTTTTGAAAACACAAGGTACAATCATTAATACAATAGTGACTAATAATAGGTAGAATTAACAAAGAAACAAAGTCTCTCACAGAAGAGATGGGAGATAACCAAGTCCATCGGCTGACCATATAGAAGTAGTCCCGTATTGTTTCCCCACAAAGCCCACATTTGCAAATGCCAAACCTGACCAGGGCCCAGTTGCGGGGGGAGTCTGGAGGTCCTTCCCCAACAGGAAAACTCTGCAAAGTGCGTCCACCTCACAGACAGACACTCCACCCTTCCGCAAGTGGTCCCAGCCCCCGTCCCCAAAACAGGACACCTGGCACTCATTTATCCAGTGTGGGGCACTTGGGGCTTGTTTACCCAAGGGCTCCCCCCACAAGGCCGGCCACACCTTGAAGGAAAGCCAAAAGGCAAACTCATCCCCTCCTTTTGCCTAACAAGGCCCAGGTGTATGGTCCTCGAATACCTAACATGCCAGTGGACCAAGGATCATCTATAAATGTGATACGGAGACAAAGTGCATCCGACCCGAATTGTTGAGCCAATTCCTGCCGGAAACTGGCCGACCGCAAGGGCTGGATCTGGATAAGGATCAATATTTTCATTTTTGTCTTGGGCGTCTTCATTCTTGTCTTGGACATACGGCTTGACCCATCGGGCAGGTACCCAGCGTGGGGGTCCATTTTCTGTGGAAACACAAGCATACCCTCGACCCCATGTTAGGAAACGATACGGCCCTTCCCAAATCCCACGATCACTGTCGCGAACCAAGACTAAGGGTAGTGCACGCCCCCCAAAAAGCAACTGACACGTAGAAAAATGACGTTGAACAGCATTAAGTGGTGTAGGCCCTGTACCACTCAAATTTACATGATTTAAAGCTACTACTGCCTTTAACACTAAATCTCCCGGGGCAAGACTCCCATCTCCCCCCTCTCTAAGACGATTTAACTGGGTTTTTAATGACCGATGAGTACGTTCAATGATGCTTTGTCCTTGGCAGTTGCCAGGAACTCCAGGAAGATGACGGATTCCCCACTTGCGAAGAAATGTCCCAAAGGCCTAGGATGTGTATCCTGAGCCATTGTCTGTTTTGATGACTTGAGGAATTCCTAAAATGGCAAAAACTGCAAGGCAATGTTTTATTACAGCTTTTGTAGCGGTGGTGGTTGCAGGTGTGTCCCAAAGCATGCCACTACAGGTGTCGATGGTAACATGAACGTGACGTTGACAGCCACAAGGCCCATAATCAGTGATGTCCATTTGATACAGTTCACGAGGGCTGAGTCCACGGGGATTAACACCTCCGGATGGGATCTGAAGGGAGTGACGCTGGCAAGCAGGGCATGCAGCAATAATTTGTCGGGCCACCGCCATAGGAAGCTGAAAGGATCGTGAGAGAGAGGTGGCACCTTGATGAAAAAAGGCATGGGATAGGCGAGCTTGATCAAAAAGGCTGACACCTACCAATGCGTCGGCTTTTGCATTGCCCTCGGCAATAACGCCAGGTAAATTGGAATGGCTATGAATGTGCTGAATATACCACGGTTCAGATCGTCCTTCCACGGCTGTGTGGATTGCTTGAGCTTCAGGAGTATGGCAAGCTAGGGCTATGGCTGCACGTTGTGTGACACACACTGAATAACAACTGTCTGATAGGATGTTCAACGGAAAATGGGACCAATGTAGCAAGGCTTGTAGAACGGCAAACAATTCCAGCCGCTGGACTGATAGGGAGGGGTTAGCCCATGTCTGGGAGTGCCACTGACCTTGTTCTTGCCACACCATTCCAGCTCGATTTGATCGTCCGGAAGCATCAGTGAAGACTGCAACAGCACCTACTATAGGACAGGAAGCAAACAAGGTTAGAGGTCGCAAATGCCAAGTCATTGTGGTCTGTAACAACGGATGTGGGCGAGGGGCTTTCGCTTGGCCTGGAAACCCTGCAAATGCTAGCTGGAGAGTTGAATGAGTCTGCAGTAGCAGGTCCCAAGCTTGACGAGGAACGTTTGTGGATAGCAAAGCGATATCTTGCCCACTAAATGCTAAAGCTCGCTTTCATGCCCGTGTTAGGACATCTATTATGCTTTCTGGGACTGTCTCTATTGTACGAGTGGAGCTGGCAGTGGTAGAGAACCACAGAAGGGCAATTAGTTCTTTAGGCTCGTTCCACTGGTGTAACAAACCAGGAGCGCCATCTGTTGAAAAATGCACGTGCGCTTTGAGGGGGAGGCCAGGTACCCATCTTCCAAGGTGAGAAGTTGTTACCTGTGCGATAATACATCGCAAAACTCTTTTCTGTTGGTCGGTGAGAGTCCGTGGTTCATCTAAGGTTGTTGAACCCCTAAGTCCTTCTAATAGGGGGTACATCAGATCATTGGAGATTCGAGCGAAGGAACGAAGCCATTGGATCTCCCCCACTAGCTGTTGCAAATCATTTAGGGTATGCACATTCTGGGACAGCGTGAGTCGCTGTGGTGTAATTGCAGTTGCTGTAATCCAGGTACCTAAAGAGGAAACAACTCCTTGTCGTTGAATTTTCTCTGGTGCAATTTGCAGACCTACTCAATTTAAGGTGGTGGTCAGTTGACCTTCTGTTTCAGAAGGCAATGTTCTTCCGGCGACAAGAATGTCGTCCATATAATGATAAATTAATAAGTCAGGATGTTCTTCTCTGAATGGTTTCAAGGCTGCTGCGACATATAGCTGACAAATAGTCGGAGAGTTCTTCATTCCTTGAGGCAGAACAGTCCATTCCTATCGCTCAGCTGGTCCGGTGTTATTGACAGCAGGAAGAGTCAGGGCGAACCTTTTACAGTCTTTTGGATGTAAAGGAAAGGTGAAAAAACAGTCTTTGAGATCAACAACGAGGAGATCCCAGTCTCTGGGAATCATTGAGGGCAGGGGCAGTCCAGGCTGTAAGGCACCCATGGTAATCATAGTATTGTTAACAGCACAAAGGTCATGGAGAAACCGCCATTTGCCTGATTTTTTCTGAATAACAAACACTGGACAGTTCCACGGACTCATAGAAGGACGGAGGTGACCGGCAGTTACTTGTTCTTGCACTAATTCACAGAGGTGGGCTAGCTTTTCTGTGCTAAGGGGCCACTGGGCAACCCACACCGGCTCATCAGAAGTCCATCGTAGCTGCATTGGACTAATTCCGGTGGCCCCTACTAAAAATCCACTTCTAATTTTGCACCAAGCTGCCCCAGCACATCTCGACCAAGTAAAGATACCGGCAACCCAGGTAACACATATGGGCGTGTTTTTGCTGTTCTCTGACCGCCATCTGTCATAATTGTCACCATGGCTGCACTGCGAGCCCCTCTTGTCTGACCTCCGACCCCCCTCAAGCGTCCAGTGGTCCTCTCAAGCGGCCATTGTTGAGGCCATTCGATCTCTGCAGTAACGGTAACATCAGCTCCACTGTCTAGCAGAGCAAAAATGTGTATTGAGCCCAAGGGATGAACAAGCATTACGGCCACTTGGGGGCGATCGTGCATTTGCCAGATAGCCAGAGCCACAGGGGCGTCTGCCGGGAGAAAAACTGACTCAGAAACAGGTCGAACAGGAATAGCCAGGAGCTCTTTTGGAGGTGGGCATAAAGTAGGTATTACTTCTAAGCCTTGAGCTGAAGCCCATGAGCTCGGAACAACAAGGGTTACGGGAGCATCTTGGAGAGAAAGATCGCTTGATTCTGTATTTGCTCTCCGTACCTGTAGCCACAAAGGCTCCGTTACCCAGTTTGCATCTCGGGTAAATACATTTACTGTGGTTCCGGTCCGGGCCAGGGGTTTCCCAGCGGAAGGGTGTCCCGCGGCATTGCTCCGGTGACAGGAGCTTGGGTGCCCCATACTTTGTCGTAGCGCGGGGGCGCGCGCTCAGCATCCCGTTTCCCTGAGCCCGACATTCCACCGCTCTATGCCCTAGCCTTCCACACCGAAAACAAGGACCTCCTCCTTTCAATCCTTCTTCCAGTGTCCTGTCCTTCCACACTTAAAACATTTACCTCCGGCTTTTTTCTCTCCTCCCATGGCTGCACACACAGCGGCCGCCACAGCCCCAGCCTGGGCATGGGCGGACTCCAAGCGCTCAGCTTTCGAGCACGCCTCGATCATCTGTGCCAATGAGGAGCTGCTGGGCAGGCGCTGCAAGAGCCGCGGGCACAGGGCATTTGCATGCTGTAAGGCAAGGTCTTTGCCCACCGCCTCCCGTGCTTCAGGAGCGAGTTCGGAGGCATCTAGCGCCACCCTCAGGCGCTCAATAAAGTCCACGAAAGACTCGTTCGGCTTCTGCCTAATGGAGGCACACGGGGCGGGTGGAGCCCCACCCATGTTTGCCACCGTGGCAAATGCCTTGAAAGCTAACGCAGTGGTTTGTCTCAGAATGGTGTCTGCCCAAGCTGCTTGCACTCGGGGGTCAGCATACCGACCGACACCCCGCAGCTGATCCGGTCCGATTCCATACTGAGCATCGTTAGGTTGCAAGTTTGTATTAGCAATAGCGGCACGCTCACAACGCGACTGCCAGGCCGACCGCCACAACAGATTTTGAGTGGGGGTCAGCAAAGTTTTAGCAAGTACATTACAGTCATAAGGTGTTAACGGTTCTGCCATAACCAACTGCAGCAAATTCATAGTCATCGGTCCCTTGAGTCCCCTGGCAGTAACAGCTGACCGCAATTCTTTCACCAAACGCCAGGCTAACGGAACCCATCCCCGACGCCCGCGCTGATCCAGCATGACTGGATAAGCCGCACTCTCTTCCTCAGGGGGACGAGAGGTAACCACAGGGACCCTAAAAACATGGCAGGTAAACAACAGAATCCTACAAAATCTGCCAGGTAAGCAAAGGAGTCCTAGCCAAGGTGTCAGGCAATGAAAGGAACCCTAGCCAAGCTGCCAGATAAGCAAAGGAACCCTTGGTACGCTGTCACGTAACCACAGGAACCCTAGCCAAGCTGCCAGGTAAGCAAAGGAACCCAAACCAAGCTTCCAGGTAACCAAAGGAACTGTAGACAAGCTGACAGGTAAGCAAAGGAACGCCACCAAAGGAAGCCTATAAGAGATGCCAGGGAATGAAAGGAACCCTAGCCAAGCTGCCAGGTAAGCAAAGTAGCCCTAGCCAAGATGCCAGGTAAGCAAAATAACCCTAGCAAAGCTGACAGGTAAGCAAAGCAACCCTAGCCAAGCAGCCAGGTAAGAAAGGGAACCCGAGCGAAGCGGCCAATCCACCTAAGGAAGCATAGCCAAGCTACCAGGAAACCAAAGAAAAGTTAGCAAAGATGCCAGGTAACCACAGGAATCCTAGCCAAGCTGCCAGGTAAGCAAAGGAACCACAGCGAAGCTGCCAGGTAAGCAAAGGAACCACAGCGAAGCTGCCAGGTAAGCAAAGGAACCACAGCGAAGCTGCCAGGTAAGCAAAGGAACCACAGCAAATCTGCCAGGTAAGCAAAGGAACCCTAGCCAAGCTGCCAGGTAACCAAAGGAACCCTTGGTATGCTGCCACGTAACCACAGGAACCCTAGCTAAGCTGCCACGTAGTCAAGGGAAACTTAGCCAAGTTGCCAGGTAAGCAAAGGAAAGCTAGCGAAGGTGCCAGGCAACCTAAGTAATCCCAGGTATGCTGCAAGGTAAATAAAGGAAACCTAGCCAAGCTTCCAGGTAAACACAGGAACCCTATCCAAGCTGCCAGGTAAGAAAGGGAACCCTATCCAAGCTGCCAGGTAGACAAGGGAACCCTAGCCAAGCTGAGAGATAAGAAAAGGAACCCTAGTCAAGGTGCCAGGCAAGCAAAGGAACCCTAGCCAAGCTGCCTAACAATGAAAGTAATCCCAGATAGGAGAGCAGGTAAATAAAGGAAACCTAGCCAAGCTGCCAAGAAAGCAAAGGAAACCTAGCCAAGCTGCCAGGCAACCAACGTAATCTCAGGTATGCGGCCAGGTAAGCAAAGGACTCCTAGCCAACTAGCCAGGTAAGCAACAAAAATCCAGCGAAGCTGCCAGGTAACCAAAGGAACCCTAGCCAAGCTGCCAGGTAACCAAAGGAACCCTAGCCAAGCTGCCAGGTAACCAAAGGAACCCTTGGTATGCTGCCAGGTAACCATAGGAACCCTAGTCAAGCTGCGAGGTAAGCAAAGGGATAACAGGTATGCTGCCAGGTAAGAAAGGAACCCTAGCCAAGCTGCCAGCCAAGCAAAGGAACCCTAGCCAAGCTGCCAGGTAAGAAAATGAACCCTAGCCATGATACCAGGTAAGCAAAGGAACCCTAGCCAAGCTTCCAGGAATGCTATTGAAATCTAGCCAAGCTGCCAGGTAAGCAAAGGAACCCTAGCCAAGCTGCCAGGTAAGCACAGGAACCCTAGCCAAGCTGCCAAGCAAGCACAGGAACCCTTGGTATGCTGCCAGGTAACCAACGGAACCCTACGCAAGCTGACCAGGTAACCACAGGAACCCTAGCCAAGTTGTGAGGCAAGCAAAGGGATAACAGGTATGCTGCCAGGTAAGAAAGGAACCCTAGCAAAGGTGCCAGGCAAGCAAAGGAACCCTAGCCAAGATGCCAGGTAACCACAGGAACCCTAGCGAAGATGCCAGGTAACCACAGGAACCCTAGCGAAGATGCCAGCTAAGAAAAGGAACACTAGCCAAGCTGCCAGGTAAGGAAAGGAACCTTAGCCAAGCTGCCAGGTAAGCAAACTTACCCTAGCCAAGCTGCAAGGTAAACACAGGAACCCTAGACAAGCTGCCAGCTAAGAAAAGGAACGCTAGCCAAGCTGCCAGGTAAGTAAAAAAACCCAAGTCATGCTGCCAGGTAATCAAATGAATCCCAGCATAGCTGCCAGGTAAGCAAAGGAACCCTTGCAAAGCTGCCAGGCAAACGAAGGGATCACAGGTATGCTGCCAGGTAAGCAAATGACTCCTAGCCAAGCTGCCAGGTAACCAAAGGAACCCTAGCCAAGCTGCCAGGTAGACAAGGGAACCCTAGCCAAGCGGCCAGGTAGACAAGGGAACCCTAGCCAAGCGGCCAGGTAGACAAGGGAACCCTAGCCAAGCGGCCAGGTAAACACAGGAACCCTAGGCAAGCTGCCAGGTAAACACAGGAACCCTAGGCAAGCTGCCAGGTAAACACAGGAACCCTAGGCAAGCTGCCAGGTAAACACAGGAACCCTAGGCAAGCTGCCAGGTAAGCAAAGGACGCATAGCCAACCAGCCAGGTAAGCAACAAAAACCCAGCCAAGCTGCCAGGTAACCAAAGGAATCCCCAGTAAGCTGCCAGGCAAGAAAGGAACCCTAGCCAAGCTGCCAGGCAAGAAAGGAACCCGAGCAAAGCTGCCAGGCAAGAAAGGAACCCGAGCAAAGCTGCCAGGTAAGCAAAGAAACCAGAGCAAAGCTGCCAGGTAGCCAAAGGAACCCTAGCCAAGCTGCCAGGTAGCCAAAGGAACCCTAGCCAAGCTGCCAGGTAATAAAGGGCACCCTAGCCAAGCTACCAGGTAAGCAAAGGAAACCTAGCCAAGTTGCCAGGTAAGCAAAGGAAACCCAGGTAAGGTGCCAGGTAACCAAAGGAACCCTAGCAAAGCTGGCAGGCCACAAAAGGAACCCATGGTATGCTGCCAGGTAAGTAAAGGAACCCTATCCAAGATGCCAGGTAAGCGACGGCACCCTAGCCAAGCTGCCAGGAGGACATGGGAACCCTAGCCAAGCTGCCAGTTAAGCAAAGAAACCACAGCCAAGCTGCCAGGTAACAGAAGGAACCCTTGGTATGCTGCCAGGTAACCACAGGAACCCTAGTCAAGCTGCGAGTTAAGCAAAGGGATAACAGGTATGCTGCCAGGCAAGCAAAGGAACCCTAGCCAAGCTGCCAGCCAAGCAAAGGAACCCTAGCCAAGCTGCCAGGTAAGCAAAGAAACCCTAGCCATGATACCAGGTAAGCAAAGGAACCCTAGCCAAGCTGCCAGGAATGCTATTGAAACCTAGCCAAGCTGCCAGTTAAGCAAAGGATCCCTAGCCAAGCTGCCAGGTAAGCAAAGGATCCCTAGTCAAGCTGCCAGGTAAGCACAGGAACCCTAGCCAAGCTGCCAGGTAAGCACAGGAACCCTAGCCAAGCTGCCAGGTAAGCACAGGAACCCTAGCCAAGCTGCCAGGTAAGCACAGGAACCCTAGCCAAGCTGCCAGGTAAGCACAGGAACCCTAGCCAAGCTGCCAGGTAACCAAAGGAACCCCAGCCAAGCTGCCAGGTAACCAAAGGAACCCTTGGTATGCTGCCAGATAACCACAGGAACCCTAGTCAAGGTGCGAGGTAAGCAAAGGGATCACAGGTATGCTGCCAGGTAAATAAAGGAACCCTAGCCAAGCTGCCAGGAAGCCACAGGACCCCTAGCCAAGCGGCCAGGAAGCCACAGGACCCCTAGCCAAGCGGCCAGGAAGCCACAGGACCCCTAGCCAAGCTGCCAGGTACTTAAGCGACCCCTAGCCAAGCTGCCAGGTACTTAAGCAACCCCTAGCCAAGCTGCCAGGTACTTAAGCAACCCCTAGCCAAGCTGCCAGGTACTTAAGCAACCCCTAGCCAAGCTGCCAGGTAATAAACGGAACCATAGCCAAGCTGCCAGGTAAGCAAATGAACCCCAGCCAAGCTGCCAGGTAAGCAAATGAACCCCAGCCAAGCTGCCAGGTAAGCAAATGAACCCCAGCCAAGCTGCCAGGTAAGCAAATGAACCCCAGCCAAGCTGCCAGGTAAGCAAAGAAACCCCAGCCAAGCTGCCAGGTAACCAAAGGAACCCTTGGTATGCTGCCAGTTAAGCATAGAAACCCCAGCCAAGCTGCCAGGTAACCACAGGAACCCTAGCCAAGCTGCGAGGTAAGCAAAGGGATAACAGGTATGCTGCCAGGTAAGAAAGGAACCCTAGCCAAGATGCCAGGCAAGCAAAGGAACCCTAGCCAAGATGCCAGGCAAGCAAAGGAACCCTAGCCAAGATGCCAGGCAAGCAAAGGAACCCTAGCCAAGATGCCAGGTAAGAAAAGGAACACTAGCCAAGCTGCCAGCCAAACAAAGGGATCCCCAGTAAGCTGCCAGGTAAGAAAAGGAACCCTAGCCAAACTGCCAGGAATGATATTGAAATCTAGCCAAGCTGCCAGGTAAGCACAGGAACCCTAGCCAAGCTGCCAGGAATGCTATTGAAACCTAGCCAAGCTGCCAGGTAAGCAAAGGATCCCTAGCCAAGCTGCGAGGTAAGCAAAGGGATAACAGGTATGCTGCCAGGTAAGAAAGGAACCCTAGCCAAGATGCCAGGCAAGCAAAGGAACCCTAGCCAAGATGCCAGGCAAGCAAAGGAACCCTAGCCAAGATGCCAGGTAAGAAAAGGAACACTAGCCAAGCTGCCAGCCAAACAA
Source organism: Podargus strigoides (assembly GCA_028020825.1). Lineage (NCBI taxonomy): Eukaryota > Metazoa > Chordata > Aves > Caprimulgiformes > Podargidae > Podargus > Podargus strigoides. The sequence continues at coordinate 116,930,330 of CM051619.1, read as the reverse complement.
AGGGATCACAGGTATGCTGCCAGGTAAGGAAAGGAACCTCAGCCAAGCTTCCAGGGAAGCAAACTAACCCTAGCCAAGCGACAAGGTAGACACAGGAACCCTAGCCAAGCTGACAGGCAACCAAAGTAAGGCTAACCAAACTGCTAGGTAACCACAAGAACCCTAGACAAGCTGCCAGGTAAGAAAAGGACCCCTAGCAAAGCTGCCAGGCAACCGAAGGGATCACAGGTATGCTGCCAGGTAAGCAAAGGACTCCTAGCCAACCAGCCAGGTAAGCAACAAAAACCCAGCCAAGCTGCCAGGTAACCAAAGGAACCCTAGCCAAGCTGCCAGGTAGACAAGGGAACCCTAGCCAAGCGGCCAGGTAGACAAGGGAACCCTAGCCAAGCGGCCAGGTAGACAAGGGAACCCTAGCCAAGCGGCCAGGTAGACAAGGGAACCCTAGCCAAGCGGCCAAGTAGACAAGGGAACCCTAGCCAAGCGGCCAGGTAAGCAAAGCAACCCTAGCCAAGCGGCCAGGTAAACACAGGAACCCTAGGCAAGCTGCCAGGTAAACACAGGAACCCTAGGCAAGCTGCCAGGTAAACACAGGAACCCTAGGCAAGCTGCCAGGTAAACACAGGAACCCTAGGCAAGCTGCCAGGTAAACACAGGAACCCTAGGCAAGCTGCCAGGTAAGCAAAGGACGCCTAGCCAACCAGCCAGGTAAGCAACAAAAACCCAGCCAAGCTGCCAGGTAAGCAAAGGACGCCTAGCCAACCAGCCAGGTAAGCAACAAAAACCCAGCCAAGCTGCCAGGTAATCAAAGGAATCCCCAGTAAGCTGCCAGGTAAGAAAAGGAACCCTAGCCAAGCTGCCAGGAATGATATTGAAATCTAGCCAAGCTGCCAGGTAAGCACAGGAACCCTAGCCAAGCTGCCAGGTAAGCACAGGAACCCTAGCCAAGCTGCCAGGCAAGAAAGGAACCCGAGCAAAGCTGCCAGGTAAGCAAAGAAACCAGAGCAAAGCTGCCAGGTAGCCAAAGGAACCCTAGCCAAGCTGCCGGGTAATAAAGGGCACCCTAGCCAAGCTGCCAAGTAATAAAGGGCACCCTAGCCAAGCTGCCAAGTAATAAAGGGCACCCTAGCCAAGCTGCCAGGTAATAAAGGGCACCCTAGCCAAGCTACCAGGTAAGCAAAGGAAACCTAGCCAAGTTGCCAGGTAAGCAAAGGAAACCCAGGTAAGGTGCCAGGTAACCAAAGGAACCCTAGCAAAGCTGGCAGGCCACAAAAGGAACCCATGGTATGCTGCCAGGTAAGTAAAGGAACCCTATCCCAGATGCCAGGTAAGCGAGGGCACCCTAGCCAAGCTGCCAGGAGGACATGGGAACCCTAGCCAAGCTGCCAGTTAAGCAAAGAAACCACAGCCAAGCTGCCAGGTAACAGAAGGAACCCTTGGTATGCTGCCAGGTAACCACAGGAACCCTAGTCAAGCTGCGAGTTAAGCAAAGGGATAACAGGTATGATGCCAGCCAAGCAAAGGAACCCTAGCCAAGCTGCCAGCCAAGCAAAGGAACCCTAGCCATGATACCAGGTAAGCAAAGGAACCCTAGCCAAGCTGCCAGGAATGCTATTGAAACCTAGCCAAGCTGCCAGGAATGCTATTGAAACCTAGCCAAGCTGCCAGGTAAGCAAAGGATCCCTAGCCAAGCTGCCAGGTAAGCAAAGGATCCCTAGCCAAGCTGCCAGGTAAGCAAAGGATCCCTAGCCAAGCTGCCAGGTAAGCACAGGAACCCTAGCCAAGCTGCCAGGTAAGCACAGGAACCCTAGCCAAGCTGCCAGGTAAGCACAGGAACCCTAGCCAAGCTGCCAGGTAAGCACAGGAACCCTAGCCAAGCTGCCAGGTAAGCACAGGAACCCTAGCCAAGCTGCCAGGTAAGAAAAGGAACCCCAGCCAAGCTGCCAGGTAACCAAAGGAACCCTTGGTATGCTGCCAGATAACCACACGAACCCTAGTCAAGGTGCGAGGTAAGCAAAGGGATCACAGGTATGCTGCCAGGTAAATAAAGGAACCCTAGCCAAGCTGCCAGGTAACCACAGGAGCCCTAGCCAAGCGGCCAGGTAACCACAGGACCCCTAGCCAAGCTGCCAGGTACTTAAGCGACCCCTAGCCAAGCTGCCAGGTACTTAAGCGACCCCTAGCCAAGCTGCCAGGTACTTAAGCGACCCCTAGCCAAGCTGCCAGGTACTTAAGCGACCCCTAGCCAAGCTGCCAGGTAATAAACGGAACCCTAGCCAAGCTGCCAGGTAATAAACGGAACCCTAGCCAAGCTGCCAGGTAAGCAAATGAACCCCAGCCAAGCTGCCAGGTAAGCAAATGAACCCCAGCCAAGCTGCCAGGTAAGCAAATGAACCCCAGCCAAGCTGCCAGGTAAGCAAAGAAACCCCAGCCAAGCTGCCAGGTAACCAAAGGAACCCTTGGTATGCTGCCAGTTAAGCATAGAAACCCCAGCCAAGCTGCCAGGTAACCACAGGAACCCTAGCCAAGCTGCGAGGTAAGCAAAGGGATAACAGGTATGCTGCCAGGTAAGAAAGGAACCCTAGCAAAGGTGCCAGGCAAGCAAAGGAACCCTAGCCAAGATGCCAGGTAACCACAGGAACCCTAGCGAAGATGCCAGGTAACCACAGGAACCCTAGCGAAGATGCCAGGCAACCGAAGGGATCACAGGTATGCTGCCAGGTAAGCAAAGGACTCCTAGCCAACCAGCCAGGTAAGCAACAAAAACCCAGCCAAGCTGCCAGGTAGACAAGGGAACCCTAGCCAAGCGGCCAGGTAGACAAGGGAACCCTAGCCAAGCGGCCAGGTAGACAAGGGAACCCTAGCCAAGCGGCCAGGTAGACAAGGGAACCCTAGCCAAGCGGCCAGGTAAACACAGGAACCCTAGGCAAGCTGCCAGGTAAACACAGGAACCCTAGGCAAGCTGCCAGGTAAACACAGGAACCCCAGAATAGCTGCCAGGTAAGCAAAGGACGCCTAGCCAACCAGCCAGGTAAGCAACAAAAACCCAGCCAAGCTGCCAGGTAAGCACAGGAACCCTAGCCAAGCTGCCAGGTAAGCACAGGAACCCTAGCCAAGCTGCCAGGTAAGCACAGGAACCCTAGCCAAGCTGCCAGGCAAGAAAGGAACCCTAGCCAAGCTGCCAGGCAAGAAAGGAACCCTAGCCAAGCTGCCAGGCAAGAAAGGAACCCTAGCCAAGCTGCCAGGCAAGAAAGGAACCCTAGCCAAGCTGCCAGGTAAGCAAAGAAACCCGAGCAAAGCTGCCAGGTAAGCAAAGAAACCCGAGCAAAGCTGCCAGGTAATAAAGGGCACCCTAGCCAAGCTGCCAGGTAATAAAGGGCACCCTAGCCAAGCTACCAGGTAAGCAAAGGAAACCTAGCCAAGTTGCCAGGTAAGCAAAGGAAACCCAGGTAAGGTGCCAGGTAACCAAAGGAACCCTAGCAAAGCTGGCAGGCCACAAAAGGAACCCATGGTATGCTGCCAGGTAAGTAAAGGAACCCTATCCAAGATGCCAGGTAAGCGACGGCACCCTAGCCAAGCTGCCAGGAGGACATGGGAACCCTAGCCAAGCTGCCAGTTAAGCAAAGAAACCACAGCCAAGCTGCCAGGTAACAGAAGGAACCCTTGGTATGCTGCCAGGTAACCACAGGAACCCTAGTCAAGCTGCGAGTTAAGCAAAGGGATAACAGGTATGATGCCAGCCAAGCAAAGGAACCCTAGCCAAGCTGCCAGCCAAGCAAAGGAACCCTAGCCATGATACCAGGTAAGCAAAGGAACCCTAGCCAAGCTGCCAGGAATGCTATTGAAACCTAGCCAAGCTGCCAGGTAAGCAAAGGATCCCTAGCCAAGCTGCCAGGTAAGCAAAGGATCCCTAGCCAAGCTGCCAGGTAAGCAAAGGATCCCTAGCCAAGCTGCCAGGTAAGCACAGGAACCCTAGCCAAGCTGCCAGGTAAGCACAGGAACCCTAGCCAAGCTGCCAGGTAAGCACAGGAACCCTAGCCAAGCTGCCAGGTAAGAAAAGGAACCCCAGCCAAGCTGCCAGGTAACCAAAGGAACCCTTGGTATGCTGCCAGATAACCACAGGAACCCTAGTCAAGGTGCGAGGTAAGCAAAGGGATCACAGGTATGCTGCCAGGTAAATAAAGGAACCCTAGCCAAGCTGCCAGGTAACCACAGGAGCCCTAGCCAAGCGGCCAGGTAACCACAGGAGCCCTAGCCAAGCGGCCAGGTAACCACAGGACCCCTAGCCAAGCGGCCAGGTAACCACAGGACCCCTAGCCAAGCGGCCAGGTAACCACAGGACCCCTAGCCAAGCGGCCAGGTACTTAAGCGACCCCTAGCCAAGCTGCCAGGTACTTAAGCGACCCCTAGCCAAGCTGCCAGGTAATAAACGGAACCATAGCCAAGCTGCCAGGTATGCAAGGGCACCCTAGCCAAGCTGCCAGGTAAGCAAATGAACCCCAGCCGAGCTGCCAGGTAAGCAAATGAACCCCAGCCAAGCTGCCAGGTAAGCAAAGAAACCCCAGCCAAGCTGCCAGGTAACCAAAGGAACCCTTGGTATGCTGCCAGTTAAGCATAGAAACCCCAGCCAAGCTGCCAGGTAACCACAGGAACCCTAGCCAAGCTGCGAGGTAAGCAAAGGGATAACAGGTATGCTGCCAGGTAAGAAAGGAACCCTAGCCAAGATGCCAGGCAAGCAAAGGAACCCTAGCCAAGATGCCAGGCAAGCAAAGAAACCACAGCCAAGCTGCCAGGTAACAGAAGGAACCCTTGGTATGCTGCCAGGTAACCACAGGAACCCTAGTCAAGCTGCGAGTTAAGGAAAGGGATCACAGGTATGCTGCCAGGCAAGCAAAGGAACCCTAGCCAAGCTGCCAGCCAAGCAAAGGAACCCTAGCCATGATACCAGGTAAGCAAAGGAACCCTAGCCAAGCTGCCAGGAATGCTATTGAAACCTAGCCAAGCTGCCAGGTAAGCAAAGGATCCCTAGCCAAGCTGCCAGGTAAGCAAAGGATCCCTAGCCAAGCTGCCAGGTAAGCACAGGATCCCTAGCCAAGCTGCCAGGTAAGCACAGGATCCCTAGCCAAGCTGCCAGGTAAGCACAGGAACCCTAGCCAAGCTGCCAGGTAAGCACAGGAACCCTAGCCAAGCTGCCAGGTAAGAAAAGGAACCCCAGCCAAGCTGCCAGGTAACCAAAGGAACCCTTGGTATGCTGCCAGATAACCACAGGAACCCTAGTCAAGGTGCGAGGTAAGCAAAGGGATCACAGGTATGCTACCAGGTAAATAAAGGAACCCTAGCCAAGCTGCCAGGAAGCCACAGGACCCCTAGCCAAGCGGCCAGGAAGCCACAGGACCCCTAGCCAAGCGGCCAGGAAGCCACAGGACCCCTAGCCAAGCGGCCAGGAAGCCACAGGACCCCTAGCCAAGCGGCCAGGAAGCCACAGGACCCCTAGCCAAGCGGCCAGGAAGCCACAGGACCCCTAGCCAAGCGGCCAGGAAGCCACAGGACCCCTAGCCAAGATGCCAGGTACTTAAGCGACCCCTAGCCAAGCTGCCAGGTAATAAACGGAACCATAGCCAAGCTGCCAGGTATGCAAGGGCACCCTAGCCAAGCTGCCAGGTAAGCAAATGAACCCTAGCCAAGCTGCCAGGTAAGCAAATGAACCCCAGCCAAGCTGCCAGGTAAGCAAATGAACCCCAGCCAAGCTGCCAGGTAAGCAAATGAACCCCAGCCAAGCTGCCAGGTAAGCAAATGAACCCCAGCCAAGCTGCCAGGTAACCAAAGAAACCCCAGCCAAGCTGCCAGGTAACCAAAGGAACCCTTGGTATGCTGCCAGTTAAGCATAGAAACCCCAGCCAAGCTGCCAGGTAACCACAGGAACCCTAGCCAAGCTGCGAGGTAAGCAAAGGGATAACAGGTATGCTGCCAGGTAAGAAAGGAACCCTAGCCAAGATGCCAGGCAAGCAAAGGAACCCTAGCCAAGATGCCAGGCAAGCAAAGGAACCCTAGCCAAGATGCCAGGCAAGCAAAGGAACCCTAGCCAAGATGCCAGGCAAGCAAAGGATCCCTAGCCAAGCTGCCAGGTAAGCAAAGGATCCCTAGCCAAGCTGCCAGGTAAGCAAAGGATCCCTAGCCAAGCTGCCAGGTAAGCAAAGGATCCCTAGCCAAGCTGCCAGGTAAGGAAAGGAACCTCAGCCAAGCTTCCAGGGAAGCAAACTAACCCTAGCCAAGCGACAAGGTAGACACAGGAACCCTAGCCAAGCTGACAGGCAACCAAAGTAAGGCTAACCAAACTGCTAGGTAACCACAAGAACCCTAGACAAGCTGCCAGGTAAGAAAAGGACCCCTAGCAAAGCTGCCAGGCAACCGAAGGGATCACAGGCACGCTGCCAGGTAAGCAAAGGACCCCTAGCCAACCAACCAGGCAAGCAAAGAAACCAGAGCAAAGCTGCCGGGTAATTAAGCGACCCCTAGCCAAGCTGCCGGGTAATTAAGCGACCCCTAGCCAAGCTGCCGGGTAATTAAGCGACCCCTAGCCAAGCTGCCGGGTAATTAAGCGACCCCTAGCCAAGCTGCCGGGTAATTAAGCGACCCCTAGCCAAGCTGCCGGGTAATTAAGCGACCCCTAGCCAAGCTGCCGGGTAATTAAGCGACCCCTAGCCAAGCTGCCGGGTAATTAAGCGACCCCTAGCCAAGCTGCCGGGTAATTAAGCGACCCCTAGCCAAGCTGCCGGGTAATTAAGCGACCCCTAGCCAAGCTGCCGGGTAATTAAGCGACCCCTAGCCAAGCTGCCGGGTAATTAAGCGACCCCTAGCCAAGCTGCCAGGTAATTAAGCGACCCCTAGCCAAGCTGCCGGGTAAGCAGAGTAACATGAGCCAAGCTGCCAGGTAAGCAAAGGAAACATAGCAAAGCTGCCAGGTAGACAAGGGACCCCTAGCCAAACTACCAGGTATACCAAAGGAAGCTGCCAGGTAAGCAATGGAATCCCAGGTATGCTACCAGGTAAACAAAGCTAACAGGTAAAAAACGGAACCCTAACCAAGCTGCGAAGTAAACAAAGGAACCCTAGCCATGATGTCAGGTAAGCAAAGGAACCATAACAAGCTGACAGGTAAGCAAAGGAACACTAGCCAAGCTGCCAAGTAAGAAAGGGAACCCTCGCCAAGCTGTCACGCAACCAAAGGACCACTAGGAATGCTCTCAGGTAACCAAAGGAATCGCAATTCATCTGCCAGGTAAGCAAAGTAACCCTAGCCAAGCTGCTAGGTAACCAAATGCACCCTGGAGAAGGTGGCAGGTAATGAAAGGAACCCGAGCCAAGCTGCCGGTTAAGCAAAGGAACTGTCTTGTTTCGAAAGACTGGTGTCTGCTAAGGAAGGCAGGAGCCCCTCTTGGAATGGAAAACACAACCCCCTTCCCTCCGAATTATTATTAAATTGAAATTAAGGGGCTTTCAGGCAAAGGTAGGAGGAAATGGGAATAACAGTTTTTACTACTATATACAACAAAACAGTAATACAGACAAACTGGTTTGAAGCCTGACAGAGTCAGGGATACAACCTGGCCCCCTGCCGGGCAGGGTGCTGGTACCAGTCTGATGTAGTGGTAGCTGCAGTTCTCTTTGAAATGCTCCTGTTGAAGCGGTGATCTTGTAGAAAAGAAGTCTGGTCCTCCTCCGAAAATCCGGTGGCGGTGTAGTCCTTGTCCTCTGGGATCCCAGCGGGTAAGGCTGCTCGTGCTGTTCGTAACCCCAGATTTTATCCCCGGTGGGAATGCTTGGCTCCCTCCCCCTGGCCGGAGCATCTCACAAAGGGATGGTGAGTCCTGGGGCAAGGCACTGATGGGCGCATTAACAGAAGAATAGTCCCGAGGGAGGAGGCAAGGAACATCGGCGCCTGGTTTCAACAGCTCATGGTAATAGAATACATTGCAACCCAGGACAGGAGCCCTAGAGAAGATGCCAGGTAAGCAAAGGAATCCTAGGTATGCTGCCAGGTAAGCAAAATAACGTCACCCACACCCACAGGACTCGGTCTCTGTTTCTAAGCCCAAACACACAGGACTGAGTCTGGGCTACAAACCCCCAAAACGTGTGACTTAGTCTCTGTGTCTGAGCCCGAAAACTGCCCAAATGAGCCCGGTTTGGAGCCCCCAGAATGCACAACTGAGACTGTGATTTTGAGCCCAAACACCCAGAACTCGGTCTCTGGCCCCAAAACACAGCACTGAGTCTGTGCCCAACACTTGAACGTGTGTCCCTGCCTCACCCCGTGTGCCTGAGCCCCATGTCCCCGGGTTCACTCAGTTCGTGAGCCCCCAACACCCCTGAGCCCCGGTCTGGGGCTGAACAACACAGGAACGAGTCTCTGAGCCCCACTGCCAGCTCCCAAAGGCAGGACTTGGTCTCCACTTCTGAGCCCCAAATTTGGCCAACGGGAGCCCCCCACACACGCACGACTTGGTCTCCCTGAGCCCTAAACTGCCCAAAGGAGCCCCATTTCCAGCCCGAGACTTAGGGCTCGGTTTCGGTTTGGGATCCCCCAAGCCCAGGACTCGGTCTCAGTGCCCGAGAGGTGACGGCGTCTGGGGGGGTCGGAGCCCTCCGGCAGCCAAACCCCGCGCGGCCGCTCGCTCCCTCGGCCCGGGGAGCGGGGGCAGAACCGCAGAGGGGACGGCACAGAGACGGTGGGGGCATAAAAACAGTTTAATAAGGGAAATAAAGTACAGGAATGGAGCGTGCGAAGGAGTGCCGCCGTCCCCCCGTGTGCCGGAGCCCGCACGCCCTCGCAGCCCCCCGCCCGGTCCCGAGCCCCCACACCGCAGGACGGGGGCTCTGCTCCGCAGCCCCAGCACGACCCCGAGACCCCGCTTCAGTCCCCCCCCGAGCCGCCCTGGGCTCCGCTGCGGAGCATCCCCATCGCTACGGGCAGGACCGCGGGACCGGCTCTCTGCCCCGCGAAGCCTCAGCCCCCTCCCGCCTCGGCTCTGCGCCCCCCGCCCCGGACTCCCGCCACAGCCCCCGACTGTCGCCCGCGGACCCGACCTACCGCACCGAGTGTCCGGCTCCTGGAAGGCTTCGGGCCGCGACCCCGATCCGGGCCCCGGCCCCGGCCCCGGCCCACAGCCGGTCGCCGGTCCCCGAGCCCCGCGGGGAGCGCCGGGGTGGCTCGGGCGGAGCCGGGGGTCTCCGGTCCTGCGGACGCTGGTGCCCGAGCTCCTCGCGCCGCCCGCACTCCGCGCGCCCCGGTCACGCCCCGCCCACTCCTTTTAGATGCTCGGCCCCGCCCGCCGCGGCCGCCCCGGGTCCTGCCGCCCGCCCGCTGCCCGCTCGGCCCCCGGCACCGCGGTCGCCGCAGCGCCAGAGATCCACGGGGGGTGCGGGCCCTGACGGCACTCCCGGGTGGGCGGGCCGGGGAGCCCCGGGGGGAGCGGGGGGTCCGGGTCACACAGCCCAACTGTCGAACCGCACCACGGTCTATGCCATAACCCAGACTGCAGTGCCACTGCCAGTGGTGCAGTTATTCAGGCCGTCCTAGCTGCTGTTTCAGAACCTCGCCGTGCAGTATTTTCACTCTTCTCCCTGAGTCCGCACTCTCCAGCTGTTTGTTTCCCACAGAGGTGTTGCCAAGCCATGGAGCCAGGCTGACTTTGCCAAGGCTCAGGCCCCGTGCTGCTGGATGAAGTGCAGTGCCCGGGAAACGAACGATCGACAGCGCAGACAGATGACAACAAAACTGCAAAGCAAAACACTCAAACCTGATGACAGCAAAAGAGCAGATTCTCCTCTTCACAGGCAGAGCTCTCCAGTACCTAAGAAAGAGTTACAAACAGTCCAATAACGCTACCCAAACAAAAAGAAACAAAAAAACCTTCATAAAATATCAAGACTAACCAAAACAAAACAAAATGCAACACAGGGAGCACTGAAGTGAGAAAGAAGCCCCCTGGCCTGAGCCTAAATACAGAGCTGGGGCCATTGGGGAAGGGTGGGTGGAGCGGGCCCAGGTGAGGCCATGGGGGTGCTGGGGCACTCGGGTGCCTCCATCAGCAGCTGAGACCGAGCAGCTCTGCCATCTCCCCTGCCAGCTCCAGCACTGCGTCCCAGCAAGGCTGTGCATCCTTCGGAGAGAAGGGGGAGGCAGAACTGTCACCTCCACTGGGGATGGGCCAGGTCCCTTCTCTGCGGTGACACGCGGTGAGGGCGAGCAGTGAGCAGCGTGTGTGGCGTGGGGCTGTGACAGTCACCCTGCGCCCGTTTAAAATAACAACTGTGGGGACAGACAAACAAGAGAGAAGCGTTTTCAGCTTTTCCAGAAAGCCAGGTCCATCCCAGCACAATGTGTCGGAGCTGTCGTGTGGGCTGATTTCTGCTCCGCATTTGAAAGTGTTTTGGTTGTTAAAAGGGAAGTTGTTGTGGAGGAGAAGAACTACGCTTGGGCTTGCAGTCACAGGCTCGATTTTGTTCTTGTCGGTCCTGAAGCAGACGGTGGCGCTGCTGGGTGGGATGTCAGTGCAGACACTTGTGACAGCCTCAGAGGATAATGACCCCCTCTCCTCTGCATACCGGAGCAATCGTTCCCAAAATATATCAGCTCACGGGGAGTGCTTTTGTTTTTATCTCCTCTGTGTGTGTGTGTGTCTGTGTGTCTGTGTGTGTGTGTGTCTGCCTGCTTTCTGTCTGCGCCCGCACCTATTCAAGGGGGACACCCGTCCCCTCCGGCACAGTGTCACAGGCACGTGTGCCATCGCCACATGCTGTGTGAGGACTGGCGGGGAGGGCAGGATGGCCTTGCCAGGTAAGAGAATAGAAATGGCACCAAGCTCCATAACCAGCGTAAGGCCATGATTGGTGTCACAGCAGTGATTTCTGGCTGCTCTGTCTGGGAGCTCATCAGTCAGAAGTGCAGGGGAAGGAGGAAGCTCTGGGTTTATTAACCCAGAGAACGTAGGAGCGAGTTAGTGACTCGGTGGGACCTTAGGGCAGCACGACATGAAGTATTTCTGATGGAGGTGGTGGCACTGGAAGTTCCTTGGAGTATCAGAAAGCCTCCACCTGGAACAGCCTGTATGAGTCAAACCCTTCCCGCCCAGGAAAGGTTAATTCAGAACACATTCCCAGCGGTGCTGCTGCAGGAGTGGGAGAGGACGCCCTGTGCAGAGGGGAGCTGCAGGCAGCGCCCCGCGGTGTGCCCGGACAGCACAGCTGAGGCACGGTCTCACCCGTCCCCCTTCTTGGATCTCCAGAGTAAAGCCCAGGGAACAAACCCAGCCAGTTCAGCTATAGGAAGGGACTTTAAAGTACCTATGGGGTATAAGCTGGCAGTGAGCAAATGTAGGAAGGAAATTAGAAAGCTTCTTCGTAGGAAAAACCTGACCTGAATGTACCCTCAAATATTTTTAATATGGGATTTTTTCAGTATGATAGAAATGCTCCCTTGTGAAATCTGAACTTCCAGCGAAGCCCATGAGATTCCTGGGCACCGTCCTGACACGGTGACCTCAGCTGGGTGTGAGCAAAGACCCTCTGACCGGGGCAGGCGAGAGCAGAGCGAACGCTGGGAAAGGTTTCTAGAACGGCATTTCAAACCCTGACCGGCGCTTTTACCCTTCCTGCTCCCCTCCTCCCGGGGGCGCAGCTGCCCTTTCTCTCCATCCTGGGTTAGATGGGAATTGAGGAGGACACTGTTCTTGGCCACAGCAGTGTTCCGTAACCAGTGACAGCAGCAGTGAGTGGAGATTTATTTTGGGTGAGAGGAGTGTCTTGGTTCGAAAGACAGGTGTCTGCTAAGGAAGGCAGGAGCCTCCCTTGGAACGGAAAATACAACCCCCTTCCCTCCGAATTATTATTAAATTGAAATTAAGGGGCTTTCAGGCAAAGGTAGGAGGAAATGGGAATAACAGTTTTTACTAATATATGCAACAAAACAGTAACACAGAGAAACTGGTTTGAAGCCTGACAGAGTCAGGGATACAACCTGGCCCCCTGCCGGGCAGGGTGCTGGTACCAGTCTGATGTAGTGGTAGCTGCAGTTCTCTTTGAAATGCTCCTGTTGAAGCGGTGATCTTGTAGAAAAGAAAAGTGGTCCTCCTCCGAAAATCCGGTGATGGTGTAGTCCTTGTCCTCTGGGATCCCAGCGGGTAAGGCTGCTCGTGCTGTTCCAAACCCCAAATGTTATCCCCGGTGGGAATGCTTGGCTCCCTCCCCCTGGCTGGAGCATCTCACAAAGGGATGGTGAGTCCTGGGGCAAGGCACTGATGGGCGCATTAACAGAAGAATAGTCCCGAGGGAGGAGGCAAGAAACATCGGCGCCTGGTTTCAACAGCTCATGGTAATAGAATACGTTGTCACCCAGGACAAGGAGTTGCTTAGGGCTGGGAGGAAGATGGGCCGGGAGTGACTCTGTTGGTGTCGGGGGGTACGGACGTTTTTAGGGGGAAGGAGCTGACGGCAGCGTTCCTTCTCGACACGGAGCCCAGCAGCTCCTGCGGGCTGAGACGTGTGTTTGGGATGCCACACGCAGTGCCACTGCAGAGCAGCAGAGGAGTTTGATAGGAGACACCCGAGACCTTCAGCATTTCACTCCATGGTCCCAGCGTGACACCGTGCCGGGCGGGAGCGGGAAAAGTGCATTTCAGCGACAGGGAGAGCGCGCCAGAGGTGCGGGTATGTCCTGGGTGCTCCCGAGCACATTTCTAACACCGCATCTTACAAAGCAGCCGGGGGTCAGCCTGAAGAGCCCGGGGGGCTGCTGCTGCCGCCGGCAATCCCGCTGGAACACCTTCAGCACGCGTGCATCCCGCCCGGGATTTCTGCCCAGGAAAGATGTTGGACTGACTGTGGCTGGGCAGGGAGTGAGCACGCACAGAGCTGCAGCTCGCTGCGATTGCCGGCCTGTGCTTTGCGTTCATTTCTGGGCTTCACCTCACTGCCGGCGGAGCCACACCGAGCTGCAGATTGGTTCTGTGACCGGCTCGCTCTTATCTGCAGGGCGGGCACCGCCATCTCCGGGGAATACGCCTCTCCTTCTCCTTCAGTCGGGACAAAACTGACTTCTCCGTGTGTATTTCTGCTGCTGCGCCGCTGCTCGAGGGTGAGTGTTACTCCGTTTATATCAAACCCAACAGCAATTGGGCTTTCAGGTGTTCCGGGCAGTACCGAAATGGTTTCTCACAGCCCCTCACTCCCGGTACAGAACTTGTTTTCTCTGCAAGTTCTCACCGTCACCGAACAGACGCAGGCAGCGCAGTGTCGTTACCTGCCCTGGGCTGTCATTAACGCTCTGTGGGGCGGGACCGGTGTGTCCTCAGCCCTGCTGCCCAGGAGGGGCTCTTTGTGCCCCCAGGTTCCTCTGTTTGGGGAGCGGCGGAAGCTCGGGTCTCCTCTGCTCCCCACTCCCACGTGTTTCCCAGGGTCACGTTGTGTCTCCTCCCCCAGCCCACTGCTCTGGGGATTCCTTCCGCCAGGAACGTGCGTGGGCGATGGGCACCGCGGAGCGCCCTGTCTGTGGGGTCCCTGCACCCCCCGGAGGTCCCTGCAGCGGGCAGTGGGTACCGAGAGGCTGTCGGGTTTGTTCTGTCCCTGTGTCCGCGCACACGCGGTCACACGCGGTCACGCAGCGGCTGCGCCCGTGCGGGGTCAGCTCTGCGGGGCGCCCACAGCCCACGCGTGTGCGGCTGCCGGGTGCCCCCACGTCCCACAGCTCCGCCCCGCCGGCTCCGCCCCGCCCCGCTATTGGCCGCTGCCCGGAGGCGCCGGCGCCGCTGATCGGTGGGCGCGGGCCGGGCCGCCCCCGCGCGGCAGGTGGTGCCGCGGGCCGAGGGGTGAAGAGGCCCCGGGGCGCAGTTCCGCCGGGCACCGCCAGGGGGCGCCTCCGCCAAGGGAGCAGCGCGGGACCGGCGCAGGTAGCGGCGGGGCCGGGGGGTCCTTGCCGTGCCCGGGCCCTGGGGACCCGTCTCCGGGTGGCCTGGAGGCCCCGCTGTGCTCCTGGCGAGCCCCGGGCCCGGTCAGGGCCGGAGGGGGGCGGTGGGGCCCGGCCGCAGCGCAGGGAAGGGGTGCCGGGCCCGGGTGGGGTCTGAGGGGGTGCCCGGGGTCGGGGGTGTTCGGGCCCCCCCCGGGTCGGGGCGGTGGGGACGGGCAGCGCTGTCCCGGAGCAGCCCCGTGGGGCTCCGCCGGGCGTTGCGGGGTCCCCGTGCGCAGGGAGTGACCCCAGGGGTGCCGCCTGCGGGGGACGAGGGGGGCTGTGCACCGTGTGCTGCCCCTCTGCTGTGGGGGCGGTGTCCCGGGTTGGGGACAGCCCCGTGCCCCCCGCCCGCTCTCGGGCAGGGATTGGGGCACCGCTCCCGGGGCCGGGACACGGGCGTCCCCCCGGGCGGGCTCCGGGGGCTGTAGGGTGGGGGCCACGACTGCGGGTGCTGCCGTGCCGGGAGGGCTCGGGGGGGCTGGCGGGTGCGGGGGGGCGCAGGCTCTGCAGCAGCGCTGGAGCCGCCTCGGAGGGCGCCTCGGGTGGAGTTACCGTGGGTTTGGCGCGGCCGTGCCGGTCCCCGTGTGATGGAAGTGCTGCGGGATGTGCCCCGGCCCCACCGGGAGACATTCCACCGGGATGGCTCCGGGCTGCGCCCCTTCCCAGCCCCGGACTGGCCCGGGTGCTCCCTGGCTTTGTCCCCAGTTTCTCCTGGCTCTCAGCCTCAGGTGTGGGCAGTGACTGGGAAGGATGGGTTTTGTCTCTCCCTTCCCAGGCCCCCGAGCTGCAGCTGCTCCCAGCAGGGCTGGGGCTGGGGGGGATCCTGTCCCCGGCGCTGCTGGGGGCAGCAGAGCTGGGACCAGAGCTGCTGCAGCGGTTCTTCAGGTCCCCCCAGCCAGAACAGCCTTTGTGCAGCAGTGCTGGGGAGCTCGGGGGTGATGGATGCATCGCTGTTTCCTTTTGGTTAATGCACGTCATTAGCTCATGTGATTCCGCAGCCGTTTGCCAGTCCCCTGTGTGTGCTTGTTAGCCATGGTTAAAATTAAAGGTTCATATTTTGGCTTCACACAGCAATTGTTTGTCCCCACCTGGACAAGGGGACAGAGTGTATTCTCAGCAAGTTCACTGCTGATCCCAAGCCGGGAGGGGTGGTGACACGCCAGAGGGCTGCGCTGCCATCCAGTGTGACCTGGACAGGCTGGAGAGCTGGGCAGAGAAGAACCTCATGGGGTTCAATAAGGGCAAGTGCAGGGTGCTGCCCCTGGGGAAGAAGAACGCCAGGCACCAGTATAGGTTAGGGGGGGACCTCCTGGAAAGCAGTTCTGAGGAGAAGGATCTGGGCGTCCTGGCAGACAGTAAATTATCCATGAGCCAGCAATATGTCCGTGCCACCAAGAAAGCCAATGCCACCCTGGGCTGCACAGGGCAGTGTGTGGCCAGCAGAGCGAGGGAGGTCATTCTCCCCTCTGCTCTGCCCTGGTGAGGCTGCAACTGGAATACTGTGTCCAGTCCTGGGCTCCCCAGTTGAAGAGAGACAGGGAACTACTGGAGAGAGTCCAGCGGAGGGCAACGAGGATGAGTGGGGGATTGGAGCATCTTCCCTGTGAGGAAAGGCTGAGAGAGCTGGGACTCTTTAGCCTGGAGAGGAGAAGGCTGAGGGGTGATTTAATTAATGGTTACAAATACCTAAAGGGTGGGTTGAGGGAGGATGGAGCCAGACTCTTTTCAGTGGTTCCCAGTGACAGGATGAGGGGTAATGGGCACAAGCTGGAACACAGGAGGTTCCATTTGAATATGAGAAAAAAACTTTAGGGTGAGGGTGCCAGAGCACTGGCACAGGCTGCCCAGAGAGGGGGTGGAGTCTCCTTCTCTGGAGATTTTCAAGACTCTCCTGGATGCAGTCCTGAGTGCTGTGCTCTAGGGGATCCTGCTTTAAAGCAAGAGAGTTGGACTAGGTGATCTCTGGAGGTCCCTTCCAACTCTGACAGTTCTGTGATTCTGTGATATATCATACTACAGAAATCATAACTTGCCTTTGTAAACTCCTTTCTTCTGCAGAGCACAGGTTGCTGACCATTACACACCATCCCTCCTGATTGTGTCCTATGAATGAACTCCAGTTTGTGCCATTTTGGTAATGGTGAGCCTCTCTCCTTGATGAGGCAGCAGCTGGGGGATTTTCTTGGCTGTGAGACTTAGTTTTGCAAGGTGAAGCTTGATGTAGAGGTTGTGTTGAGACCAGATGGTACATTAGCCTTTGTCTCATCTGAAGTAACTCCCTAAGTAATTCTGGGATGTGGGATTGCTTGTACAGTGCATAAAATTGCGGCTTCCCTAATGCCTGCTCAAGTGCAGCAGATGTTGCTTTCTACAAAGGCCACAAGATGTGTGAAAGCCACGTTGTGGGACTGAACATCCTTCTGCAGCCTTCACAACGTGCCATTCTTCTCCTGACCCTGCTGCTTTTATTGTTAGTGTGTCAGTGACTGAACATCCTGTCACTGGCAGTGTTCTGATTGGCAGGTGAGAGTTTTGGCCTGCAGAGTGAGTTTGCTGTGACCACAGATGCATCCTTTTCCCTCCGAGATGTTCTGGAGAACAGCATTTACTACTTCCAGAGCGTCCATGAAAGCATCGAGCCAACAAGTGATGTTTTCAGCTGTTATGTGAGCGATGGCTTCAGCCAGTCGGAGGTGCAGAGCGTTACCATCACAATTCAGGTGCCCTGCGCTCTCCTCTGTACCCCATGGGGAGGGGGTTAAGGGAGTTTCCTTCCTTCTGTTTCCTTCCCCTACTACAGGCACTTAATTCGCCTGTGGCACCAGAGAACATTGTGCACTGCAGCCTCTTCCCCAGGGCTTGTTTCTCTGGTGTCTCCTGTCTCTAGAAGCAGCCATGATGCTGGATAGATTTGGAGGGACTGGTGCAGCCCACTGATGGATATCAGCACCAGGACTGTCCTGTGGTAGCTTGTGTTTCATTTGGGTGGGCAGCGATCTTATCCCCTCGGCCATTTCCCTTGTTTGACTGTGTGCCTTTGGGACCTGTACAGCGACAGAACGATGAGCCCCCAGAGATGGTGCTGGAGCCTGTGGGAGTGCGTGAGGGCTCAGGGGTGGTCATTGCCAACACCTCCCTCAACCTGCAGGACTTGGACACCCAATACAGTGAGCTTGTCATCATGGTTACCAAAAGCCCTGAACATGGTAAGCCCTGACAAGCTGGGGGGTGAGGGAAAGACAGTATGTCTTTGTGCCTCTGTGGCTGTGTGTCTTTGTGTCTTTTGCTTCAGAACAGACCTGTTCTTTGAGAGTTGTCCCTCCTTATTTGTGGGAGAGGGGAAAGGGGGACTGCATGCATTTCCCTGGGAAGTTCCCTTGTGTGTTACCCCCTTTCCTATGGTGGGGTTTAGTTCCAAAGCCCTGAGCAGCTAGCGTCGATCTGCCGTGATAAAGCAAGGCAGGGTGTCAGGTGAAGGCTAGTGTCCTGTTAAACTAGGGAGGGCTGTGTGCCCTTTCTCAGCTCTCGTGTACGTAGCCAAATTCTTACCAGTTTTGGCAATAAGCAGATAATTTCCTTCGATTTTTCGCGTAAGGCTGTGTCCACCTCTGTGCATCCCACTGAAAGCTGGCACGCAGAGTCCCCAGCAGGCTGGCTTCTCCCCACAGTTCTCACCCGTCTGTTGCAGGCGCGTAGCTGGATGGGCTGAAGCTCTTTGTGGACTTTCTTTCTCTGCTCCAGGCTCTGCAGCATACCTCACAAATCAGCACTTGAAAGCAGCAGCTGTTTAATCAGATGACACAACCATTAGATCTGTCATGAAGAGGGATCCCAGCACGGGCCATCTGCAGTTGACCAAAGGTGATAATCCAGTCCAGATCTCTCAACAGACCTGTCAAAAGTTCCACTCAGACTGATATAAATAAAGGTGAGGGTGCTTGTTTTTACATAGTCACAACAAGTAATATGTGACCATTTTAAGTAGTCCTGTGAGGAGTAGGGAGTTGGACTCAGTGATCCTTATGGATCCCTTCCAACTTGAGATATTCTGTGACTCTATGATTTTTACAAGAGGGGGGAGACTTGAAGAAGGGAAGGGAGAGGGAAAGAAGTCAGGTAAGGTTGTTATGTTATAGCAGAAACATATATCGTAGAGCAAGTGTTAAAAAGTCTTTCTTAGAGGGAGAAAAAGAATAAAGAGGAAAAAGTAATGAAACCCAAGTCCAGGAGCTCTGTCAAGCCCCACGTCCCTCAGCTTATAGTGCCAGCCTGGTTCCAAATTAAGAATTAAATGATGCAGCCTGTAATGAACCACCTCTTTTCTCCTGTCCCTCTCTCCAGGACAAGTGGTGTACAGTCACAAGAAAGGGGATCCTGCTGGAAACTTCGCCTGCACCTTTGATGTGATCGATGCAGATGGCACCAAACTGACGGACCAGGTTTTTTATATTAGTGTATTAGGTAAAAGATAGTGCTGAAGTTATATTTTCTTTGCTGCAGAGCTGAAGCCTTCATAGATTCCAGTCCTATGTGTACTGCAAATTCAGATGTAATTCCTGAAATGCAGGTTTTATTCGCTGTTAATTCAAAGGCCTTTGAAGTTTGGGGGAGAGTTCACGGATGTAAGAATTAGTTCTTTGGCTTCTGACAAACTCGCTGGAAAAGGCAGAAAAATTCCCCTTAATATCATCATGCTGTCTAGGTTGTCCTTAAGACATAATGTTACTGTCCCCTCAACTCATGCCGAAGCGCAGATTACCTGTTTTGGAATTACCAGTCTGGGAGGTGTTTGTATTTGCCTTTTGCTTGAGCCCAAGTACTGAATTTGACACCAAGGAAAGGAGGGTGACTGTCTCCTAACTCAGCTTTGTATTTAACCCTTTCAGAGGACAGGTTTCCCCCCTCCATCATCGCCAACAAAGGACTGGTCTTGGACGAGAACTCGGCAAAGACACTCACAACCCCCCAGCTCTCTGCTGCTGACCAGGACAGTGAGCCAGCCCAGCTCCAGTACAAGCTCCCCAAGCAGCCACAGCTGGGGCACCTGGAGCGCGTGGCCTCCCCAGGTTAGCAGGGCAGCGTTAGGCTTGGTTGGGTACTCCTAGCAGCAAAGCACTTGGAGGGCTTTTGAGATTCACTGCAGGGAACATGTTCCTGGAGGCAGCAGCACAGAGTTATGTTTCCTGTTAGAAATCAAATGGTCATTAGGCCAGAGCTGGAGAATAGGGTGAGTGGAGGTGAGGCAGCCTGATAACCACAGATGAGGATCTCTTCAGCCTCTGGGTGATTTTATGCCCCTTGCCTGGTGGACTTTGAAAATCAGTCCAGTTTTCTGCGGTGTGAATCTCCTCTTTCAGGGCCTGTTGCTTCATCTGCATGACATATGAGGGCAAACCCTCAGCCTTTTCTGTGACCACATATAGTACGATGCCGAAAAGAATCCATCCCATAATGCCCCTTGGTAACAGAGCCCACCTTGGTGAACAGGCAACTTGCCTTCAGTCCCCCTCTTGGCCAGTATGTCCCTTGATCCCTGAACACCAGCCTCTTTTCCCAGCCCTGCTTTGGAGAGAGGAAGGCAACTACTTGCTGAGTAACTTTAAAAGGAATCATCATAGAACAGCCTTGGTTGGAAGAGACCTCTAAGATCACCCAGTCCAACCACTAACCCAGCACTGCCAAGTCATCACTACCCCATGTCCCTCAGCACCACATCTACACAGTTCTTAAATCCCTCCAGGGATGGGGACTCCCTCACTGCCCTGAGCAGCCTATTCCAATGCTTGATAACTCTTTCAGTGAAGGATTTTTTCCTAATATCCAATCTAACCCTCCCCTGGCACAACTTGAGGCCATTACCCTTCATCCTGTCACTGTTGCCTGGGAGAAGAGACCGACGCCTCCCTCGCTACCCCCTCCTTTCAGGGAGTTGTAGAGAGCAATGAGGTCTCCCCTCAGCCTTCTCTTCTCCAGATTGAGCACCCCCAGTTCCCTGGAACTACGTTGTGGTGTGATGGATATGCTGGATAATGAATTCTGATAGTTTGAGGAGGGGGGATTGGTCAGTCCTGTGAAACTCAGAAAGTAATTACCTTCAAAAGTGATCTGAATTTGAGAGTTGCCCTCCATGCCCACTGACAGTATGAGTGTCCTCACCCTCTCAGATGAATTAGTCTAAATCTGTGCTGTCGTATAATTTGCTCTTCTGATTTAGATGATACTCATCTAAGATTTTATACCTTCTTACTATTCCAAGAGTCGAATGCTCAAGTTCAGCCCAGGCAAAGGGTCCTTGGAGGGAAGGTTAGAGGTTGGTGGCATGACCAGTGACATTCTGTGTATATCAGAAAGGAGCACTGAAGGGAAATATTCAGGAGATTTAGAAAAAGCCACTTTTTGCATGAGCTTTACAACACAGCACAGGTCTAACTGCTCCCGGTGAACTGCATTATCTGTAAGAAATCCTGATATACCATTAGATTTTGGGGTTGAGATTTGGCTTGGGGTTTGATCTTGGGCTCATCACAGTCTTCGTGAGAAGCAACACCTATCCAGCTCTTCAGTGTGTTAGAGGTGAGGTGTGAGACTTTTCCCTTTCTTTCCATTCAACATGTCCTTTCCCCTCTCCCCTTCTGGTTGCCCAGTCATTCTCAGTTTCCACACTGGTGTTCTGAGCCCCAGCCCTCTCCGCTCGATAAGCAAAGTGCCAAGCTGCTGCCCAAGCCAGGAGGAGAATGAAAAGGAGGGAATGAAAGCCCAGAGGTGGTGAGCTCTTTACTGAGTAAATGCCTCAGGAGTCGGAAGGATGGTTGAGACTTTCTGCTCACTGAAATTAATGTCACTTGAAAAAATGGGAAGGCCATGCCAAATCTTGCCACGTTTTCTCTTGTGTACATTTCATCCTCTCTCAATGTCCTGCTGGATGAGAAGGACCTGGGCTTTCGTTTGTGCAGTGGGATTTTTGGTAATGTATTATAAATATGCTTCATAAGCCACTTACTATGTGGTCTTTTTTTCAAGTGACTCTTTTGGGCTGCAGCCCTGCACTCTGCTATGGCTATAATTTTGTTATGCAAGAAGGCTGAACTGTTAAATGAAGGGTGATCAGAACAGAGGAAGAAGCACTGGCTCTGGCAGGCAAGAGTAAAGTGTTCTTCAGAGGACGGAAGGCTCAGCAGAGACCTTTCAGGATCCAGTGCAACAGCTCAGACCATGTTGCTAGAGCAGGAAGCCCTCACCACACAGTTCTGCATACTGGTGTGAGAGAGCAGAGATGCTCACAGCAGGGGTGGGGATGTGCTTTGGTTCATAGATTTTTACTGCAGACAGCTAATACAAGACAGGCATTGTTAATCCTCGGATGGCATCTGCTAGTAAATCTATGGCCTGGTCAACTGGATCAGTTGTCATAGCTGGAGCTTTATGCATAGAGTAGACTCCTGTGTGGATGGGGCTAAATTATTGGTAGCAATGAGTGGAAATAAAATTTATAATGTGTATTTTATCATAATGTTTCAGTGGTCATAGCCTAGAGCAGCTGTGCAGGGTTTTTTATGAGAACTTCTGAGCAATATCCAAGGATGAATGAAGTTCTCTCTGTTTCTCTTGCATTTCCTCTCACAGGTGTTGACCACACCATGTTTAAGGTGGAGATCATGTCCAACGAAGACTGGGAGTGGCATGAGTCCTTTTCTCTGGTCTTGGGTCCAGATGATCCGGTGGAAGCTGTTCTTGGAGATACCAGCACTGCAGTAGTGACCATTTTGGACCAGGAGGCAGCAGGCAGCCTGATTCTACCAGCACCTCCCGTGGTAAGTGCCCATTGCAACGGGTTCAATTTAGTACCCTTCAAGTATAGAAACCCAGTGGGATAAAAATTAAGCAATAAAATGAGAGCTGCAATGATGTAGCAGGCTTGGAGCGCGTGGGAAGGAGTGGCTTTTCTGGCCGACCCCTCAGCCCCAGGCGAGTGCTGCCATCTTGCATCCCTACAGGTCGTCACCCTGGCTGATTATGACCGGGTGGAAGAAGTGACTAAAGGCGGTGCTAAGAAATCCCCTTCCCCAGGCTATCCACTCATCTGTGTCACTCCTTGTGACCCTCACTCCCCCCAGTACACAGTCATGAAGGAACGCTGCAGTGAGGCTGGGATCAACCAGTCTTCAATACAGTTCAGCTGGGAAGTAGCAACCCCTACGGATGGGAACGGAGCCAGGTCGCCTTTTGAAACCATCACTAACACCCCGTTCACTAGTGCCAGCCATAAGGTACGTGGCTGGGTACTGGCTAGCCAGGGCACAGCAGGAGGAGCGCGTGGCGTCAGTCGGCGAGGGCGTCGGCAGCTCTGTCACTCTGTGTCCTGTGTTTGACCGCTCACGGGTGAAATTGGGTTGTGTTCCTGCAGCTGAAAAGTCAGGCCCCTGAACAAGTGGCTGTGTCTAATGAAGAGCTCAGCACGCTGACGTGACCTGTGTTAACAGGGTTTGGGTTTGGATTGAGACCTCTCTGTCCCTGCACTGTTCACGTCCTGCCCCACAAGCAGAATTACTGCTTTCCTCTGGGGATTTTCCCAGGTGCCCCCAACAGTGATGTCTCAGCTCTTCTCAGGCATCCAGACGTGTTTCTAGACCATGCGTACTTGTGCATCCCAACAGGTGTGAGCCTGGAGAAGGGGAGAACACAGTCCTTCACCGGGTCCCCCAGAGTTACAGAGCTGGCTTGGGTCGAGAGGAGAGTGTGTGCCTGAAACCACATCCCTCCATAGGTTGTGCCCTCTTGAACAGCCAAGGGTGCTCAGGATGGTGCTCCCACTCTCCTCCTCGCACCCTGCTCTGCTGAGGGGGAGCCCTTCCCCTCAGGGAAACTGGAGTTGGTGGGACAGTTTGAGGAGCAGAGGAGAGATGACGAAATCCAGCTGAAACTCAATATCCAGCTGCCACTCGCAGGCTCACCCTGCCTGTGCTGTGCTGCTGGGAGGGGTGGGGTAATGTGTCAGGCTCCCCTGCCTGCTAGGGCTGCTTCTTTCTGCTGTCTCATCCACTGTTTGTTCCAGAATCCACATCTGGGTGCAGATCCCCCATCAGGATGGCATGCTGCCCCTCATCTCCACCCTGCCACTGCACAATCTGAATTTCCTTCTCTCTCAGTCTGTCTGCAGGCACCAGCATGTCTGCTCAAACCTGGTCACCATCAGAGACCTCAGCGGCATCTCAGGTAATTGTTAAAGCCAACTTCTGTTCCCTGAACTTGGGGGTAGGGAGAAGCCAGTAAAGAAATGCAGAGAAGACAGCTTTGTCTTCCTCTGGGCAATCTTGACATTACATGAATAATAATTAATCTTCCTGTACTAACAGCAGGGAACAGAGCTGCCCCGTTGGAGGTGAGATGCAATGCACGGCAGTGTTTTCAAGATAATTCATGCTAGGGTAGGTCCTGCAGCCTTCTGCAGTTTAACAGCAACCCCCAGCCACCTTTTCTGACGGCGTGGTGGGATGCGCTGTCCTCACGGTCTCCGTGAAGTGAGGTGGCCTCACATACACGTGAGCGCCTGTGTTGGCAGGTCGTACTGTCGCTGGCCTCTCCTTGATTTCCTGGCTATAAATGTGAGGAGAGAGACCAGAGTCCCTGTTGAGCACACACACAGTGCTGTCTCTTCTGCTGGAGGCAGCTGCAGCTCAGAGCTCTCCGCGCCCCTTCCCAAATACAGGGGCAGGCGACCTCTGGTTGTGCAGAGGCTGGCGAGGACGGGACTCACAGGAGCCGAGCAGCTCATGGCAGAAACAGGAGGGGGACAGAGCAAGCTCTCGATGGATTTTATCTCCTCATTTCTGGGCTTTTTTGTCCCTCTTTGGAGAGAGGCCCTCTGTGCATCTCAGTGACCTCTGACTGCTTAAGGGGCTTCTTGGCAGTGCTGGGACTGTACCGTAAATTAACAGTGGAGCAAACTCCAGCACTGAACATGGACATGAGGAATTTATTCCGACAATTAAGATTTTTTTTCCCCAAAGCACTCAGGTAAAATATATTTAAAACGTATTATTAACATGAATGAATTATTGCAGTTGCCAGAGATAGACAAGACCAAACCCTCCCCTTGGTGACAAATATTACTGCAGGTGCAATTTGCATGACGGAACAGAAGTTTAATGGAGCGCACGCGTGGGTTTGGTAAAAGCTTTTTATAAATTGTAAAAAAAACCCAAAGAAACAATAAAAAGCAAGGGGAAAAAAAGCTAAGAGAAGTGATGCTGGTATTTTTATACTCGTGTGGGAGGAAGGAGCGGCTCCAACTCCCCCCTGCCTCCTCCCACAGCCCCGCTGGAGCCAGGCCGGGCAGGGGGGGTGCAGCTCTGTCCGTGCCCCCCTACATCCCATCAGCGGGGGGGAGCAGCGGGGACCCCCAACTCCCCCCCTGCAGGGCGCGGGGTCAGTTCTCCCCTCACGGGGGGATCGCACACGAAAAGCAGCAGCTCCTTGTCTCACACCCGAGGCCGGGGGTCTGGATTTGCCTCTGCAACAAAACCCTGTGGAAACCAAACTGCAGCCGCGGGCTGGAGAGAGGGGGGCAGGGACACGAATTGTCACCGCAGTGTGCGCTGTCCTGTCCGCCCCCGTGGCAGAGAGTAAAGTCGGAATATAAACCTGACAGCGAGCGGGACCAGGGTGTCCCTGCCCGGGGTCTCCCCGCACTCGGCCCCCGTGGTTCCCCCGCGGGCGCCGCGTCTCGGTGAGGGGCACAGGGCGGCCCTGGGTGTCCTCCCCGCGAGGACTGGCCGATGGCTCGGGGGTGACCTCCTCTCGGCGTGCCAGCCGGAGCCACACCCGCGGTGCTGCCCGCCCGGCCCTGCAGCGCTTGCCGCGGGGGCGACCCCACCGCTGTCCCCGGTACCGGGGCTGCGGTACCGCCCCACGCCCACCGGGTGGCGCTGCGCTCAGCGCTGCTGCTGCGCGTCCGCCGGGGGGCGACACAGGGGCGGGGGCGCTGTGTATTATTCTGGGCACTGTGGCACAGAGCAGAAGGACCTGTTCGCCCAGAGACTGTCGCCTGCGTTTAACTCGGCCTGGTGCATGCCAGCGTCCCACGCTTCGGGGAACAACGCGACCGGACCCCCGCCTCCGGCAGGGGTCCACGCACCCTGCCCACCCCCCTCCCGCACACCCACACCCCAACGCCCTCCCACCTCCCACCCCCCCAGCCACGGCCAACCCGGCCCCTGGCTCTGACCCCAGAGACAGCGACCGTGTCCCCATCTCTGAGCCCAAAGGCGCAGGACTCGCTCTCTGCCCCCCGCAGCCCCTTTCCAGCCCCACAAACGCAGCCCCGGGCTCCGTTCGCAGCTCTGGGAAGGGCCCGGCTCCAGCGGGGCTGCTCAGCCCCAGCACTGCCCCGGGGGGAGTCCCCGCACCCCCCACCCCACGTGTGGTGTCGGGACGGGCCCGGGAGCCCCGGCCGTGTCGGGCGGTGCTTGGGAACTGAATGGGGGGACCCGCGGGGCGGATCCACCCCCGTGTGGCCGCGCGCGAGTACGGGGGCGCCGGGCTCCGGCCCTCAGGCTTTATTCCCCGGCGCCCCGAGACCCGCCGGCTCCTCCGCGGAGCCCTCGGCAGCGAGGCCGCCCGGGCACCGGCACTGCCCGCCCGCCTCCGCCCCGAGCCCCCTCCGGGGCCGCAGCACCGCTCGGCCGCGGCCCCTTCCCCGCTGCCGCTCCCGGCGGCTGCCCCAGCCTCACGGCCCTCACCCGCGGCTCCGGCGGCCCCACCACACCGAGCCCCACCCAAGCCCGAACGGCTCCTCGGGGACGAGCTCCCCTCACCCCACCTGACCTCACCGCAGCAGCCGGACCGGCACCCGCCACTCCCAAGGCGGCCGCGCGGCCACCGGCGGGGAGAAATACGGCGGCAGACGGCGGCCGTGAAGGGCCACAGCGCTGAGATCCCGCCCCGCGCAGGCGCACTGCGACCCCGCCTCCCGCCCGCGCCCCAGCCAGGCCCCGCCCTCGCGGCCGCCCCGCAGTCACGTGCCTCAGGCAGCGGCAGGTGCGCAGCGGCCACCGAGGCTTCAAAACCCCACGGCGGCCGCCAGGGGGCGCAAGCGGCGCGGGAGCGATGGCGGCGGGAGCGGGGCCGGTGCCGGGTCCCGGTTCCCCGGCCGGCTGCGGCTCTCTGCACTCCGGGCCGCCGCTCCACCGGCCCCGCAGGGAGGGAACCGCTGTGCCGGGCCCCGGCTGCGCCGTTTTCGCGGGGCAGCTCCGGGCGCTGCTCTCACGGTCCCGGCGTGGGGCGGGCGCAGCCGACGGGCGAGAAGCGGGGTCGGCGCCGTCTCCCGTCCGCCCCGGACGGCCTCGGGTCTGACCGGGGCTGTTTCCTTCCTTCTCCCCGCAGGCACCGGGTGCTCCCCCGTCCCCTCCCGGGGCCGGACCCCCCGGCTCGGGGCTGGCGGCTTTGGCCGGGACCCCCGGGCAGGCCCCGGCTGCTGCGGGCCCGGGTTTCCCAGCGCCGGGCGCTGCCGTCGCTGCCCTGCGTGGGCACTCACAGGTGAGGGGGCTGTTTCCCTCCCCCCGCGCGGGATCCCCGGGGACCTTCGCGGGGCTCTCGGCACCGACCCTCTCGGGTCCCGTCTCGGGGGGCAGCGGCTGCAGCCCGGCCCATGGCGGGGCCGGGGAGTGGCCTTGCTTTGACTGAAAACTTTCTTTTTCAGCTCAAACTGTGCTGATGTGGACCCGCCCCGGCTCCTGCCGCCCCGTCCGTGAAGCCTGACCGTGTACAGGGAGCGACGGCCGTGCCGGTGCCCCCGGTCCCTCGGGAGGTGTCGGTGGCCCGGGCGATGCCGCGTGGCTGTGCCGACGCGTGGGGAAGGCCCATGGCGGTGCCCGGACGAGGAGCACGGCCCCGAGGCAGCGAGCGCCGGGGGACCCGGCGGGGAGGCCGTGCCCGGTGAGGTGAGTGCCCCGGGGCAGCGGCCGAGCGGAGCTGTGCGGTGGGACCGGGGCGCTCGGCTCCCGGGGCCGGCTGTGCCCGCGGGGATCTCCGGGTGCCGCGGGAGGCCCCGGGGTCCCCAGAGCGGGAGGGGCGGGCGGGGCCGAGCCCCCTCCGGGCCGCGGGAGTGGGGTGCCGGCTCGTGGGTGGGTGCAGGGGCTGCCGTGGCCCGGGGGCTCGGGCGGTCGGGAGCTCTGCGGAGCGGTTTTGTTCTGGGGACACGTTGGCTGTGCCCCCATCCTGCTGGTGGGGCGGCCGAGGGACGGGGGTCAGCGCCGTACCCCGGCAGGGCTCCCCACGGGACCCTCTGGGGGAAGGGGGGGTCCCGGTGTCAGCGGGACAGTGCTGGGGTAGGTGCAGCGTGTGTCCCGCGGGGCTCCACACCGCAGGGCCAGGGCCTGCCCCGGCCAGGGCAGGGTCCCCCCGTGGCCACAGGCTGTTTGTGGGCGCAGGTGGGGGGTCCCGTGGTTCCCATCCCCCCAGCCCACCCTGAGCAGGGCCTGCCAAGTGTGGGTGCATGTTTTGGGGGGCTGTGACTGTGAGGGGAGGTGGCAGTGGGTGCTGTCAGGGTCTGGCCCAGACCCCACTGGCACTGGTGCGGTGCCGGCCCCGTTCCCAGCCTGGGGCTGCTGCAGTCGGTCTGTGCCGCTGCTGCGCGGGTGGGTTTTCAGCCAGACCCTGGCCCTTTCCCACCCTTCTGGGGAGAAATGGGACATTTCTGGGGTCCCATCCCCGTTTATCCCTCTCCTCCCACCTCAGGGGCTCAGTGCTGGGTCGCTGCTGCCGAGGGGGCCGGGCAGAGCTGCCCGTGCCCGGGGGGCAGCAGGGGTTGCAGGGCAGCAGCTCGGGGGCTCTGTGGGCCGTGCTGCGCTGCCAGGAGCCGATTGTCTCACCTCTCTTCCTGCGCAGGGACGGACGGACGGACAGAGGAGCCCCAGCCCTGCCAGGTGCCACATGGGGTGTGGATCCCCAGGAAGAAGCCAGGCTGCCTGCGCCGAGGCCAACGCTGCCGCCTGCCCTGTGTGTGACACGGCTCCTGCCTGGGGACAGCCCTGCCTGCGCCCGCTCAGGGACTGCACTGCTCCAGGTCAGTTGTTCATGCCCTCGTTTGCTTCGGGTCCCACTCGGTTTGGGCCCCCATCTCTTTGTTTCGTTTGTAGGTTCAGGCCCCCATTTATTTCAGGTCCGGCTCTGGGACGGCTCCAGTTCAGTTTTGGCTCCAGCTCATTTGCAGCTCCCGTTTGCTTCTGCTCTGGTTTCAGATCCACCTTACGGACACCTTCAGTGCATTTGTGGCTCTGTTGTGTCAATGCTCCAGCTCAATGACAGCTCTGGCCAGTTCCAGTTTATGGACAGCTCCAGCTCCTTTCATCTCCATTTCAGATCCAGCTCCAGCTCATTTGCACCTTTAAGTAATTTGTTTCTGTCCTCTCTCATTTCAGGTCCAGCTCATGCTTGATCCCAGCATGGTTTCACCTGCAGTCAGTTTCATCGTCTTGGGCTCATTTGTGGCTCCTGTTCCAGCTGGGTTCCATCTCCAGTGGATTTCCAACTCCAATTGGTTCCAGCATCTCCTCCTCTCCAGTTCCAGTTCGTTTCCAATTTAAGCTCCTCTCCATCTCCAGTTGGTTCCAGCTCCACTTCTGCCTCAGCTCAATAAAGCTTCTGCTTGTTCAAACAATCTTGGCTTTGGCCCAAGTCGTAAATCAATCACTGCCATGACTTGTATATGAATATGACCTGTCATAATTGTACACTGTCTAAAGATGGGATAACCAGTCCGGGGGTTGTACCCCCTCCAATAAAGAGTGTGAGAAGGACCTTTTCGCCCAGAGACTATCTCCTACGTTTAAGTCGGCCTGGTGCATGCCAGCGTCCCAAGCTTTGGGGAACAACGCGACCGGACCCCCGCCTCGGGCAGGGGTCCACGCACCCTGCCCACCCCCCTCCCGCACACCCACACCCCAACGCCCTCCCACCTCCCACCCCTCCCAGCCACGGCCAACCCGGCCCCTGGCTCTGACCCCAGAGACAGCGACCGCGTCCCCATCTCTGAGCCCAAAGGCGCAGGACTCGCTCTCTGCCCCCCCCAGCCCCTTTCCAGCCCCACAAACGCAGCCCCGGGCTCCGTTCGCAGCTCTGGGAAGGGCCCGGCTCCAGCGGGGCTGCTCAGCCCCAGCACTGCCCCGGGGGGAGTCCCCGCACCCCCACCCCGCGTGTGGTGTCGGGACGGGCCCGGGAGCCCCGGCCGTGTCGGGCGGTGCTTGGGAACTGAATGGGGGGACCCGCGGCGCGGATCCAGCCCCGTGTGGCCGCACGCGAGGACGGGGGCGCCGGGCTCCGGCCCTCAGGCTTTATTCCCCGGCGCCCCGAGACCCGCCGGCTCCTCCGCGGAGCCCCCGGCAGCGAGGCCGCCCGGGCACCGGCACTGCCCGCCCGCCTCCGCCCCGAGCCCCCTCCGGGGCCGCAGCACCGCTCGGCCGCGGCCCCTTCCCCGCTCCCTGCATCGCGCTCCCGGCCTGGAGCCGAGCCCCCCGCTCCTCACCTGGGCCCCGCCGGGGGAACCCGGCCCGGCCGCTGCCGCCCTGGAGCCGCGAGCCGAACCGCCCGGTGAGAACGGGAGAGAACGGGAGAAGGGACCGGCGGCGGCCGCGGGCGCTCAAATCTGCTCGGTCCCGCCCCGCGCACGCGCCCTGGGGCACCGCCCCGCCCCGCGCACCTGTGCCGGCCCCGCCCCGCGCACGCGCCGTGAGGCCGCGCACACCTGGGACAGATCCCGCGTGGGCGCTCTGGGGCCCCGCCCCGCGCAGGCGCAGTGTGGCCCCGCCCCTCGCCCCGCCCCTCACAGCTGTGCCGGCCCCGCCTCGCGCACGCGCACTGGGGCCCCGCCCACTCGCCCCGCGCACCTGTGCCGGCCCCGCCCCTCCGCGCCCCGCCCCGCGCGCGCGCACCCTCTTCTGCCGCCAGAACCGCAGCGGCCCCGCACGGGGCGGATGCGGTAACGGTGCCCGGCGGGATTCTTCGCTGGGGACGCGGCGCTGCAGCTCTGGCCCGGCTCGGGGTTTCTTCCAGGGCTGCGCGAGGCCCGGGGCCGGTGAGGGGAGGCGAGGCCGGGCAGCGGGTAGGGTCGGTGATTTGCCGGTACGGGGCCTCGCGGGCGCGCTGTGCGGTGCTTTGCCGGTGCCGGCCGGGCAGTCCCGGCGGTGTTCGCTGCAGTGCAGGCGGGAGGGGTGCGGGTCCCAGGGTTGTGCCCGGCTTCACTCTCCTGTCCCGGGCCGGGCTTCGTCGCCTCTTTCCCGGCGCCGCGGCGGGACCTCGGGGCCCGCTCTTCAGCTCCTGCCGGCGGCTGCTGTCGGTGCGGGGCTGGGGCTACCCCGCCGCGACTGTGCTCACGGGTAACGGCGGGGACTCCGTGCTGACACCGAATAAAAGCGGGGAAAAACCGGGGGTGGCGGGGGGGGGTACCCGGGACTCGGTCTGTGTGTGAGCCCCGACCCTGCCCCGCCGGGCTCTGCCCCACTCCCGCACCCGGCACGGGGGCTCTGCTCCGTCCCCCAGCACCGCACTGCGGCTCTCAGCGCTGACACTGCCCCGGGGAGCGCAGGGTCGCTTGGAGCCACACCATAGAGGACTCGGTCCCTGCTCCCAGCCCAGACACAGCGCTCGCTCTGCATTTCCCAGCCCTGACACCGCCCCAGTGCCCCCGCGGTGGAGCCCCCCGAGCCTGGGGCTGGGTCTCTGAATGTGAGCCCGCACACAAAGGCTCTGCCTCACCCCCCCAGCACCGCACTGGGGCTTTGCTCAGTGCTGACACAGCCCGGGGCAGAGCAGTGTCACCCCAGGAACAACAGCGCCCAGTCTCTGTGTGAGCCCCAACACAAGGGATGGGGGCTCTGCTCCACACCCCAAAACACATGACTTAATCTCTATTTCTGAGCCCAAACATGCAGCACTCGGGCTCTCCTTCACCCCGCTGAAAGTGCAGGACTCGGTCTCTATTCCAGAGCCCTAATTCTGGCCAAGTGAGCCCAGTTTGGAGCCCCCAGGACGCACCACTCAGTCTCTGAGCCCACACACACTGACTCGGTCTCTGTTTTTTTTGACTTGAATGTGTGCGCCTGAGCCTCAAACCCCCCTGAGCCCCATTCTGAGTCTGCAAAACACAGAATTTAGGAGCTGACTGAGCTCTGAGCCTGCATTTCTGCACCCACACCCCCAGCACTGGGTCTCTGCCTCTGGCCCCCAAAATGCACGACTTAGTCTCTGTTTCTCACACAGACACGTAGGCCTGGGCTCCAAGCCCTCATAACACAGAACTTAGTTTCTGTGTCTGAGCCCTAAATCTGGCCAAATGAGCCCAGTTTCACCCCCCCAAAACGCAGCACTTAGTCTGTGTTCCTCACCCCCAACCCACAGGACTCAGTCTCTGCTTCAAGTGCCTGGAATGCAAGACTTAGTCTCCATTTCTGGGCCCCAAGTGTGGCCGTGTGAGCCCTGTTCCAAACCCCCTCAAAGCTCAGGGCTTAGTCTCTATTCCAGAGCCCTAACACTGCCCAAATGAACCCAGTTTGGAGCCCCCAGAATGCAGCACTTAGTCTCTGAGCCCTGAACTGCCCGAGTGACCCCAGTTTCACACCCCCAAAAACACAGCACTTGGTCTCTGTTCCTCACCCAAACCCACAGGACTTGGTCTCTGTTTCCCAGACTCGAACACGTGTGCCTGAGCCCCAACACCCCCGGATTCACTCCCTGTTTTTGAGCCCCTGAGCCCTCTCTGGGTCCACAAAACCCAGGACTGACTGAATCTCCATTTCTGAGCCCAAACACACAGGACTCAGTCTGGGCTACAAACCCCCAAAACGCGTGACTTGGTCTCTGTGTCTGAGCCCGAAAACTGCCCAAATGAGCCCAGTTTGGAGCCCCCAGAATGCACAACTGAGTCTGTGATTTTGAGCCCAAACACCCAGAACTCGGTCTCTGGCCCCAAAACACAGCACTGAGTCTGTGCCCAACACTTGAACGTGTGTCCCTGCCTCAACCCCGTGTCCCTGAGCCCCACATCCCCCGGGTTCACTCAGTTCGTGACCCCCAGCACCCCTGAGCCCCGGTCTGGGGCTGAACAACACAGGAACGAGTCTGTGAGCCGTGTTTCGACTCCCCAAACACAGGACTGAGTCTCTCTGAGCCCTAAACTGCCCAAATGAGCCCCATTTCCAGCCCGAGACTTAGGGCTCGGTTTCTGTTTGGGACCCCCCAAGCCCAGGACTCGGTCTCAGTGCCCGAGAGGTGACGGCGTCTGGGGGGGTCGGAGCCCTCCGGCAGCCAAACCCCGCGCGGCCGCTCGCTCCCTCGGCCCGGGGAGCGGGGGCAGAACCGCAGAGGGGACGGCACAGAGACGGTGGGGGCATAAAAACAGTTTAATGACGGGAATAAAGTACCGGAACGGAGCGTGCGAAGGAGTGCCGCGCAGTGCCGCCGTCCCGCCGTGTGCCGGAGCCCGCACGCCCTCGCAGCCCCGCGCTGTCCGACCCCATAACCCCCGCCCCCCGCCCGGTCCCGAGCCCCCACACCCGCGGGACGGGGGCTCTGCTCCACAGCCCCAGCACGGCACTGGGACCGCCCCGGGCTCTACTGCGGAGCCCCTCCGCCGCCACGGGCAGGACCGCGGGCCCGGCTCTCTGCCCCGCGGGGCCTCCTGCGGCCCCCGCCCCGGGCTCCCGCCGCGGGCCCCCGGCCGCCGCCCTCGGACCCGACCCGCCGGACCGGGTCTCCGGTGGGTTCCAGCCATGCGAGCTGTCCTCCCCCCGCCCCCGGGCCGGGCCCCCCGCGCCGCCCGCACTCACCGCGCCGGAGCCGCCGCCGCTGCCCCGCCCCTCGCCCCGCCCACTCCTTTTATGGGCTCGGTCCCGCGCGCCGCGGCCGCCCCGGGTCCTGCCGCCCGCCCGCCCGCTCCTCCCTCGGACCGCGGCGGCACCGCGGTCACCGCAGCGCCAGAGATCCCCCGGGGGGTGCGGGCTCTGACGGAACCCCCGGGTGTGCGGGGCGGGGAGCCCCGAGGGGAGCGGGGGGGTCCGGGTCACACAGCGCCGCCACCGCCCCCGGCAGTGCCGCACAGCTTTATTCAATACCGCGTCACGGGGAGCCACCGCAGCACCACGCGGGACAACCGCGGCCAGCCCAGCCCCGGGGGACACCGCCGGCGGGGACAAGTGCCATGTCACCCTCCCTGTCCCACCCGCAACCACGGCCACGGGCAGCTGCGCGCGGCGCTGCTCTCCCGATGCCACCCGGGCCCTGTTCCCGGGGCGGTGGGGGGGTTATATGGCGTACATGGATAGAGCTGATGGATGTACCCCATGTTTGCAGTTTCAGCCCCAAAATGCATCCCTGAGCTCTGGGGAAGGGGACACAGATGGGCTACATCTGCCCCAGTGGGACTGAGCACACGGCCCCGCTGCTGCCCATCGCACCTTTACATACCGCCCCCAGACACAGCCCCCCCCAGCCCCCCCTCCATTCAAACCTGACCCCTCTGTGGGCCGGGGGTGCTCACACCCGGCACAGCACCGCGGGGGCCGCGGGCGGCTGAGGGGTCCCAAGGAACTCTTCTCCGCTCCAGCCCCGGTGGGAGGTGCGGGCCGGCGAGGCGGGGACCCCGGGGCTGGGCGGCCCCCGCAGCCGCAACCCCCACCGATCCTGCGCCGGCGGGCCCTGACGGTCGGTCCCCGCGTGTCCCCGCTCCCGCAGCTCCTCGGCGCGGTGCCGGGGGGACCTGGAGGAAAATGCCGTGCCATGTGCCGCAGGAGCATCCCTGGGGCGCGGGGCCGGGGCCGCCCAGCGCTGCCTCGGGACGGGGGACTCCATGCCCAGGCGCCACCACTGCCCACGGTGCCCCCCTCGCCGGAGGAATCCCCTCTTTCCCACCCTTTCGGTTCACGCACCGCGATGCATTCCGTGGGCAACACGAGCAGCGAGGTGCGGGGCTCCCCCCGCGGCTGCCCCACAGCCCCGCCGCGCAGCCAAGGGAATCTGGGGGCCCCCGGACACCCCCGCAGCGAAGCACAAGCCCAGCAGCTCCGGGGACACGCACGGAGACGCCAGGACACTCAGCCCCACGCCAGGCACACACCCGTGGGCCAGGGCTGGCCCCGCAGCACGGCCAGGCTCCTCACAGCCCCTCCTCAGGGCAGCGCGGCCAGGCCCGCAGCTCCAGCCCCGCAGCGGGGAGGGGGGATCCCCACGGCGACCTCCACAGCCAGCCCTGGGGACCGGCTGCCCCGGGGAGCGCCGCAGGCTCTGCCCACCCCCGCCACCGAGAGCTGCCGGGGCTCAGGGACCCCCGGGCGAGGCGGGGGGGGGAAAACAGCAACACCCAATCCCTCGACGGGGCTTCCCCAATGCCCAGGGGGGATCAGCAGCACCCAACCCCCTACATGCACCCCAATGCTCTAAAAACATCCCCATCCCCTCGCCCCTATCGGCCCCCAGTCCGGCCCCCGCAGGTGCGGGTCTTTTCCCATCGGCCACGGAGTGCCCACACCTGGGGGTGCCCCAGCTGCTGCTGCCCACCCCAGAGCGGGGGCGGGAACAGGGAACCGGGGGTTGAGGGAAGAAGAAAAAAAAAGAAAAAAGAGGGGAGTAAAAGGAAAAGAAGAAAAAAAGAAAAAAGGAAAAAAGGAGAAAGAAAGACATGAAAAAAGAAAAAAAAAATCCCAACAGAAAACCCCAACCATTATCAAAAAAAAAAGAGAAAAAAAGAGAGAAAAATGAAAAAAAAGTAATAATTAAGAAAAAAATCCTGATAAAACAGATTTTAAAAAATAAGACAGAAAAATGATAAAAAAGAAGACAAACTGAAAAAAAAAGGATAAGATTAAAAAAGAAAAAAAAAAAAGAATAAAATAATAGAGCACAGAAAAAAAAGTTAAATGTATAAAAGAGCAAGATGAACAGCAGCCCCTCACCCCATGGCGGGTGTGAAGCAGCAAAACTGCCCCTGCAAAGCTCCTGCCTGGAAAAAAAAAAAGAAACCCCAAACACACCATGCAAAAAAAAAAAAAAAGAGAGAGAGAGAAGAAAATCAGCAGGGAAGCACCCGGAGCTGCTGAAAACCAGCAGAAGAAGCAGTCCCTGCCAGCCCTGGCCCCTCAGGCCCCCAGGCAGCCTGGGCAGCCCCCCATGCCCTGGAGTGGGGGGTGTGAGGGACCCCCCAGCAGAGCGAGGGCCCTCTGGGCTCTAAGGGGGGCAGCGGGAACCCCCAGGGCTGTCCCTGTGGGTGCTGGGGATGGGGTGCTGTGGGGAGCGGGGCAGGGTCTGGGCACCCCCGTTTTGTTTGGAGGTGGCATCAGCAATGCCAAGGGGGTGGGTGGGGGGCAGCACGGGGGGTGTCACAGGAAATAGGCAGGATCAGGCAAAGAACTGCAGTAAAATTAAGTTAATTTAAAAAATGAATCCCTTTTCCTGCAGCAGCTGTCACTTTGTGAGCCTCTGTCTGGGGGCGATGCCCTGAGCGCTGCAGCACCTTTCCCAGTGCCATTTCCCCGGGGGTCGTGGGGGGGTCTCATTCTCCACAGGCTCCATCGCCGCTGGGCCAGGGGCTCCGCCTGGAACCTGGTCCCAGCATTTTTGGGGGCACAGGTGCGTGGCGGATCTGTGTGGGCACTGGTAAATCCCTCCTCAGTGCAAACTTAGTTCATCATCCTCCCAGTTTACATTAAACCAAACCCACCAAACCAAATCAGAACACCCAGGCCCCCCTGGACACGCAGCAGCAGCATCAGGATGAGCTGTGCCCGTGGGAGGGGACAGAAAGGCCGTGCCCTGCCCGGTCCCTGCTCCTGCAGCACCCCCATGCCGGTCCCTCGTGGCACCCCGCTGGACCCGAGGGATGACCTATGCCACTGCAGGTACCACAAAGTGACTGCGTTAATAGGGAAGGGCGATTTCTTCCAGTAGCATGGGCTGTGCCAATTACACGTGGATTTTCTAATTACTTATCGTCACCTGCACGTCCCACGCCTTCCACGCATGAAAAAGAAAGAACGCCCCGTATGCAGACCAGACCTGATTACCGAGACACGATTCTCTCTGATTGCAGAGCACTGCGGAACGTAACCGCGTGGGTACTTCCTATGGGTAGCAGAGGGACGCGTAACCACAGGCTGCAGAGGTTGTCCCCTGCGATGCCCTTGACCCACGGCGCTCCGGCACATCGTGCTGGGCTCAAGGCAGGGACAGGACTTTATTGTGAAGAGGGCAATGGATTCATTGGTGTCGTGCAGAAATCCTGCGTGCCGCTCGCCAACGGGGCTGAGCGCACGGAGATGCTCCTCGGAGCAGGGCAGAAGCTTCGGGCACAGGGGACGGGGTCACCCCAGGGGAGAGGCTGCTGGTCCCCCTGGGCTGGTGGCAGGCTGGCTGTCCCCATGGGCACGGGCCTGTCCCTAATGCTGCCTGCACTGCCTGGCAGGACTGGTTCTCCTGGCTTTGTATCCTGCCAGGTCTCCCCAAACCAGGAACTGCCCTTGAAGCGGTGTCAGATGCACTGTCAGGAGACTCAAGTGCTCAGAGCTGGAGGGAGGTGACAGCGAGAGAGAAAGAGACAAATGCAGCAGCGCACATTTCTTCCTGCAGCATCCAGAAAGCAAAGGCTGAGGCTCCTGTGAAGATGCTTTTGGCCCTCACATTTGCACTGACTGCAGAGGTGTGGGCGAGCTGTTTCTCAGAAGGGAAATTATTGGGATCACTTTGCTTTGAGCCTCTCTTCACTGACGACCCGTTCCCCGTCCTCAGCACGTCGGGACCCTTTGGACACATCCGGGTGGGTCGAGCCCACTGCATGTGGCAAGGGGGATCACAAAAGGCCCTTGGGACTCTCCGTTGGCATTTCTGGAGGCTCAGCAATCACTCGGCAGCTCTAAAGAGATGTCCTGTGCTACTGTCTGTGACGGAGAGCGGTCCCTTGTGCCCGAGCCACGGGACCCTGGAAGCACGTTAACTGCAGCACCCTGCAGGCACTTGCTGTTCCTCAGCAGCACAGACCTCCTCAGCTGGTACCCGAGTGACCTGAGCCACCCGTGCTCATGGGAAGCCCGAGGCGTAGGGGATGTAAAACCCTCAGGGAAAGGGAATTCGCTCCAGCAGCTACCAACTAATTAATTCTAACCAGCATTCTGCAATGGGTTGTGCACCCTCAGCCTAGGGAGGGAGGAGGCTGCCTGGGGACAGATGGCCATCCCACCCCTCCTCTGCTCCTCGGGGCTTTCTTCACGTGTCCCTTATCCACCACAGCAAGAACGAAGCTCCTGGGCTACATGGTCAGTCTGTCCTGTGGGCCTGTCCCCGCGCACAAGGGGTCCTAGCAAATAGAAGGAGGACAACTCTGAGAATGTGAAGTATTCTCATATCCTTATTGAAACCTTGGCTTGCCTGGCTCTTACCACTGCTATCGCAGGGCAGAGCTCTGTGGGTGTGTACGTGTGTAAACAGACTGCACACGTGCTTCAAGGTCTGAAACTTGGAATGAGAGGTGAGGAGTTTCTCGCCAGTGCTGGAGTTGCGGTGAATGGAGTTAAATCCAGCTGGAGGCCGGTCACAAGTGGTGTTCCCCAGGGCTCAGTGCTGGGGCCGCTCTTCTTTAATGTCTTTATCAGTGATTTGGATGAGGGGGTTGAGTGCACCCTCAGTCAGTGTGCAGACAACACCAAGTCGGGTGGGAGTGTTGATCTGCCTGAGGGTAGGGAGGCTCTGCAGTGGGATCTGAACAGGCTGGAGGCCAATGGGATGAAGTTCAATAAGGCCAAGTGCCAAATCCTGCACTTGAGCCACAACAACCCCACGGAACACCACAGGCTTGGGGAAGAGTGGCAGGAAAGCTGCCCGGTGGAAAAGGACCTGGGGGTGCTGGTTGACAGTGGCTGAACATGAGCCAGCAGTGTGCCCAGGTGGGCAAGGTGGCCAACAGCATCCTGGCCTGTATCAGAAACGGTGTGACCAGCAGGAGTAGGGAGGTGATCGTGCCCCTGTACTCAGCTCTGGTGAGACCACGCCTCCAATACTGTGCTCAGTTTGGGCCCCTCACTACAAGAAGGACACTGAGCTGCTGGAACGTGTCCAGAGAAGGGAACGGAGCTGGGGAAGGGTCTGGAGCACAGTGTGATGGGGAGCGGCTGAGGGAACTGGGGGGGTTCAGTCTGGAGAAGAGGAGGCTGAGGGGAGACCTCATTGCTCTCTACAACTCCCTGAAAGGAGGGGGTAGCGAGGGAGGGGGTCAGCCTCTTCTCCCAGGTAACAGTGACAGGACGAGGGGTGGTGGGGAAAATTCCTTCACTGAAAGGGTTCCCCAGCACTGGCACAGGCTGCCCAGGGCAGTGGGGGAGTCCCCATCCCTGGAGGTGTTTAAGAAACGTGTAGATGAGGTGCTGAGTGCAGTGGTGACTGGGCAGTGCTGGGTTAATGGTTGGACTTGAGGATCCTAGAGGTCTTTTCCAACCAAGGCGATTCTGTGATTCAGAAATCTGGCCTCAGAAAGGTTCCACCTTTTATTTCAATTGCCCCCATTTCTGCCTGTGCCACAAGCACAGACTGCAAAACACGGACTGCTGGTGAATGAGAAAAAGGCTGGGACTGACTCCCTCTATTTCTCTATTTGCATTATTTCAGGGAACGGTCCTTTCAGTGTCATGGATTCACATGTGTCTCTAGATTGCTTTTCCTTCACCTTGATAATCTGCAACTCAGAGAGTTAAGATAGTGTCCTGTAGAGGAGGGATGACTGGTTGCACCAGTGAAGCATCGCTCCTGATCTGGTCGCTGGATGTTGTACATCCCCGAGGCGTTACTCTAACCTGCTTGGGTCAAGTACCGTTGTCCTCTCGCAGCACCAGGGTGGTTTCAGCATCCTCTGTAATGGGAGCAAGCATTTTGTTGTAAGTGTCTGGTCACGGTGTCCTGCTGTATCCATGCTCACGGGTGAAGAACAGGCAGGGGTCTCAGCTGGGTTCACACTGCTGCCGCCTCTGTGCTGCTTATCCTTTGTTTGGCCTTCATCTTGCCAAGTTTGTGCAATAAATTGGAGCAAGAGACTGCATGAACAGCGTGTTGCCACTACAGCCACTGCTGACGCTCTACAGCTGACACATGCTCTGATGTGCATAGGTTGGAATAAAGAAAGACATTTTGTCTGCTCTGTGTGAATGAGGATATTTAATACATCTGCATGGGAAAATAAAAAATAGTGTGTTTTCATGGTTTGCAAATGCTGGTTTCAGCAATTATTCCCTATTTGCCCTCAGGCCAATGTCACAGCAGTGTGGCAGAGGGGTGATTTTTTAAGGTGGGGTTGTTGGCTTGTTGTGAGGGTTTTTGAGTTGGGTTTGTTGGTTTTGGTGGTGGTTTTTTTTCAAATACCTTTGTCTTCCATTGGGAAGAGGACAGAGAGGGAAAAATCAGGAGCCTTTGGCTTCGGTAGTCACCTTGAATGTGTCTGGCCTTGCTGAATTGTCACAACGGACCTGCAGTTTGGTCCCACACCTCCCACACCCCAGGTGCAAGCTCTGTCTGTCCCACGAGCATCCTTTGGTCTGGGCTGGGAGTACAAGTGTGTCTCTCCCTTTGTGTCCCTTAATCCAGGAGGTTCAATGCCTCTGAATTTTGGCAGATACAGAATCTGTTTAAACTGATGGTTTCTGAGCTACGTGGTATTTTGTGCTTCACAAAGACGTGAGAAGTGACAGAATTTCACCTTACATTTTTCTCCCCTATCTTTCCTCTGGTTGAGAAACCCTTGGTAGTGGGTGCTGAAAAAGCAATTGAGCGTAACAAAGAGTCTGGGCTGTATCTGAAGGTAAATCCCACAATTTCAGGTCCAATAAAATAACGAGAAAACATGGCCAGATACCCTTTGAAAAACTGTTAACAACGATTAAAAAAACATTTGTATCTGCTATAACAGACTGACACTTACCAATCAGTGCTGAAGAGCAGAATTAAAAAAAACCCAAACAAATAATACATATCTTAGGGAGCTGGGTACAGAGGAATTATAATTATAGGAGTTCAGTTTAGGCACCCAGATGGGTGCTGTTCCTTTCTACGCTGCACTGGCAGTAAAAGAGTAAAAAAAAAAAAAAAAGAGTAAAAGCCATTATTTCTACATTTAACACTTGTACATTTTTATTTAGTTAAATCAGCCATTGTACACATTGCAGCTATGTATTGTTAGTGTTGGATTTATTTATTTATTTTTAATTTTTAACTAATACATGCCCTCATAGATATATTCAATTAGTGTTATCACCATGGGAACAAGATGCTGATTCGTCAACTTAAAATTCACTTCTTCTCACAGTATTCAAGTTCTCTGATAACACAGCAAAAAAATCAAAATAAGAGGTGAATAACCATTATGTTGTTACACAGAACATCATCTGCACCACAAATAACACAACAGAAACACATTTCTTTAGAGCCCCACCCTTGAAGATCACCCTGGGCTGTCTCTGACCAGAAGAAAGTCGTGATGCCTGGGGAAGCGTTTCATCATGGCTCTCACTTGGTTTGGCTGCCAAAACACTCTTGGGTCGGTTGGCTTTTTCCCTACCTGCCAAAAAAAAGGGTCAGCATGCCACCTTGGGTTGTTTTGCCTGCAGGAAGCCAGAATTCCCAAGATATTTGCATGCTTTTGGCATCATTACCTTAATGAGGAAGTGCCCTTGTTCTGAGCACTGAGGGAGTCATTAAAAAAATTAAATAACCCTGTAATTGTAGAAGGCCAGATAAGCTTGGAAATAGTTTTATTCCTAGAGGAGAGGATTTGTTCGACTCTGGTTTTGAGGAATACTATCAAAAAATCACATAGCTGTTTAAAAACAGCTAATCAGTGTGTATGTGTGTATTATATACACTAAGACACTACAGAGCTCCCTCTGTTAAATAGGAAGGTACACAACACCCAAAGTGACAGACCTCTATGTTCCCTTTTTGGAAAATAAAAGTGCAGACATGCTATTATGGTTTTCAGAGGGTCAGTTTAGAAATATATATATTATATAGAGAGAGATAGATAACAATATATGAAGAGAAACTGGCTTTCCAGGCTTGTGAGGACTTTTCTCTTTGAAAAAACTCTCGTTTGGAAGATAAAAACTGCTCGCTCAGTGCTAAGAGGGCCCAGAAGCTGACATGATTACTGGAGGGTTTGGTTCTGACCTTCCAATGCCACAGGCATGTTCTCGGATAAGAGGCCATCTCGATAAAACACGGGGAACTAATTACTGTCCTTGTCCAGCGGGTCACTCTTTCTCCCACAGTTCCCTACAGTGCAGTGGCCAGCAGCCAGCACCACCAAGCAGACAGTGGGGTTTGCTAAGCACTGATGGAACAGGAAACTACTAGGGGTTATAATTGTTTAATACACCCTGCCACATGTCCGGACCTAAAAGATTTTAATACCATATGCAAATGTGCCACAGATAGAGCTGCTAGCAAGTTGGTTACCTTATTGGGTATTCTTTTTTTGTTTTCTTTTTTGTTTGTTTTTTCCTGGAAATCTTCTAAGTGGCTGTCCGAAGGTCTTAGAAGCATTAATGGCCACAGAGAGTTGTTCCTTCATGAGAACAGCTGAATTACCAGGTTTTTCAGCCTGACTCTTAGAGCCTTTAACTATAACAGATCCCTAAACTGGAAGTCTTACGGATGCAGATCTGCAGTGCTTCCTCCTCAGTCAGTCTGTGTTTGCAGTCGATTGTGTTAACGTTATTTTATCCATCACTCTTCAGCAGTGTCAACAGACAGACCTTGTAATCCATGATGCGAATTGCAGTCACAGGCAGTGTGTTCTCTGCAGTCTTGTAAGTCCAAATACTCTTGCTATGTACAGTTTACACCTTAACTCCCTTCACACTTGCAGAGCCCTGTAGATGAAGCTGGCTCGACAAACACGACTCCGTGAAGCTCGTGCAGAAGCAAAGGGACAGCGAGAAGTGGCGATGCTGAAGGAATTCCCAGCACAGCACAAAGACGACGGGTCGGTGGATAAATCACCCCAAATGAAGGATGCTATCTTTGGTCATAAATTAGCTTACAGGGTAAAAAAAACCAACCAAAACCTCAAAATCAAATACAGGGTGGGGAGCAGGAGGCAGGGGGTGGGGGGGAAGAAATGAATTCACTGCATCTGCACAAGTAGAAATGGCAGTGTCTTCCAGTGATTGTGTAGGGAATGATGTTTACACCTAGAGAAGATGAATGCTGCGTACGGGATGGATGGGTACATGGTGGTGTGCAGGGGTGGCAGCTTCTCACTTTGCCCCCTGTTTCCAGTCCTCTTTGCAGAAGTGTCTAAGAAGCTGCTGGAGGTCATGGTGGAGGTCATCCTGTGGTAGTGCTTCTGAGGTGTCTTCCAGCTCTTCTATGTGAACATGTTTTCCATACCCATTCTTCATCACAGTCCTCTTCTGTGTGCTGGCTTTACTCAGTGTTGCCCTACAACAAAATAAGTGAGAAAACTGTCTCAAAAGGCCCACAGTTTCTGATGGTTTTTAAAAAAACGCTCCTTTTCAGCTGCAGTTTTAAGGCTTTTTAATTTAAAACAACATGAGAAGAAGTGTAGCTGGCACTTCAAGCCAGCTACTGAGGTCAGCTATTCGTTAAGCATTCTGAATACAACACACACTGCTGCTTTAATTGGCTTTCATAATCTAAACTAATAACAATTAATCTCTATACTCTGATTAAGCATACAATTTTAGACACCCAGAAAAAACATGCTGCAACACACAGACATGCAACAGATGTTCCAATTCACAGAAGACCTTCCTATTTGCTGTATTTAACTCCAGCATATAGAGTTGTCCTGTACAACAGTAATTTAAGATTTTGAATTAAGAATTTGAAGATTAAGAATTCCTTGAACACTTCTGAACAAGTCCTACTTCTGATGGCCAATAAAACCACATTTGTGGTAGTCTCGTGTCCTAAACTATTCTGTTAATTACTCTCTTACCTCACTGGAACCATCTTGCTCTACTAGTCAGAACCTTGAACTTCACCAAGCCCCTTCCAGATCCAGGCAAATAAATGTAGTTGCCATAGGACAGCTGGGTGTCTCTTGCTTAGCCCAACTTTTGGTCAATGTCCTTGAGAGAGGACCATGGGAAGCCAAGCACACTTGGAAGTTCCTGCATGTTCAGCCAGAAATAGCTTCATTTTTAACAGACAGCTGACATTTCTTAATCTGACCTGGCTGATCACAAGGTCCCTCCGTTACATGGAGCACTTGGACAAGAACGTGCACCCTTCATCCTAAAGCAGATGCAGCAGCTCTCCCAGCTCTCAGTGTGTCCTGGTGCTGCCATCTCACTAACTCTGAAACTGGGACATGTCTTACAGCTCATTACCATTACACACACAGGTTGGCCAGGATGTTCTTTCAGATGCCAACATTGGTGTTAACACTCTGATGGCCACTATCACTTTAAAGAGAAGGTGTGTAAAAGGTACCTCTCCTGTAGCAGCCTTGGCTCAAGTTGTGTGTGGTGGGAATGGATACGCTTGCTGTACCTACAGTAGCCTTTTTTCCCCTCCCAAACATTTTCCTATCTGCCCTGCCTCATTCTTCATAAGACTCAACCGTCACATGCATCTATCTATCTATCTATCTATCTATCTATCTATCTATCTATCTATCTATCTATCTATCTATCTATATCTATCTATCTCCATATATCCTCTCATCTATTTTCATAATGTTCAAATTTTCAAATGATCACAGAGTCAATTGGTATGAGAAAAAGACCAACGCTTGGATTACTGCTGAACAGTGCTTACACAGCATCGATACTTTCTCTTTTTTTCCCCCACTACCCGCCTCAGTGAGTAGGGTTGGGGTGGGCAAGAGACCGGCAGGGCACATGGCCAGGATATCCCTTTGGCCATCCCCAAACTGGCCAAAGGGATATTCCATACTATAGAGAGTCATGCTCAGCAATAAAAACAGGGGGCAGAGGAAGAAGCTGGGGGGTCAGGGGATTCTATCTTCCAAGGTGACCATTGCCCAGCGACTTGGCTGGCTATCAGTCTGCCTGTGGGAGGTGGGGAGGGATTGCCTTTGTATCACAGGGTTGGTTGCTCTTCCCTCTTTCCTCCACTTATTAACTTGCCTTCATTCAACCCATGGGTTTTCTCCCTTTTGCTTTTCCTATTCTCTCCCCCGTTCCATGGTGGGAAAGGAGGCTCAGGAAACGGCTGCATGGTGCTTAGGGGCTGGCCAGTGTGAACCCACCACAATTCTATTCACCAACTCTTT
Source organism: Podargus strigoides (assembly GCA_028020825.1). Taxonomy (NCBI): domain Eukaryota; kingdom Metazoa; phylum Chordata; class Aves; order Caprimulgiformes; family Podargidae; genus Podargus; species Podargus strigoides. The sequence continues at coordinate 116,886,048 of CM051619.1, read as the reverse complement.
TCAAGTGAATGGAGACCCTTCCCATGCACATATCCCTTCCTCTAACAGAATGTTAGTAGCAATCTTGAGGGCGTTTGCAAATAAAGCTGTAGATGCTGCCAGTGGCTTCAATGCAGACACTCAAATCCACTCATTTGTTATTCATTTGTTAATCCTTTTCTAGCAACAGTTCACTGACATGCCAAGCCAAACCTTTTAATAATTGATCCGTCCTCTTTCATGATTTCTTTCTCTACTAAAGCAGGGAGTTGGACTTTCATTTGGTTACCTGTATAGCTCAAAGCCTCAAATTAAAACATAAACTTTATATTAAAACAAACCCCAAAAACCTAGGACAGAAAGTAATTGCTCTTCATACCTTAGTGCTTTATATTAATGAAATGATGTTTATATTAATGCTGAGAAAATGATGAAGAGATTTTAACAGCTTATACAGTTAGCTCCACGTGGGGTAACATATGAATGAACTTTTTCTTTAATAGTAACCACACTCATGATTTCTAACAACTTTACTTACAGCCTCCATAGGTTTTTTTTGAATCCTAAAACTGGTTTAAAGCTAATTCTGTAATGTTAGCTTCCTCCCCGCCATACTTAAATATATTAATCCTTTTATAACATGGCTTGATGATCTTAGGGGTCTTTTCCAACCAAGGCTGTTGTATGTTTCTATGGTTCTATGGCTGAGTATAAGAACAGAGGTTTATACTCAGCAGTTGAGTCTCATGCTCCACCAACAAAACTTTCACTAGAAAAGCATTTGTCCCCAGGTATGTTGCAACACTTGTTTTAATATTTATATTTAAAAGGCTTTTTTACCTCTTCAAAGTCCTCTTTGGCTGACGGAAGATCAGTGGCTAAGCTAGCATCCCCCAGGTGTTTCTCCATCCTCTCTCCTTGCACCACAGTGGTCTTGATGACTTTGCTGACCTTCCGGCCTTCCACTGGTTCAGACTGGAATTTGGAGGCACTAGGCAAAACGGCAGGTTCAGACATGGTCACCAGTAAGGTTGGAAAGCAGAAGTATACTGGACATGAATTACATCATGGACACTAAGAAAGCTTTTAGTGACTCTAGCGTTCTTTCTTCATCATTGCCATGTAGAATAAGAATGTGTGTCTCACTTTCTATGTGAGACACATCAAAATAGTGAGTGTACATTTTATTATGCTATTTTACAACGAGACATTTTAAGATACATGCTGGTGCAGACAGCAGGAACAGCCCTGAATAATTTATTCTGCTGAGAAGATTTATGTTGGCCGGGTGAAAACTGCTTTGGGAACCTAAAGTATCCTGAGGGCAGCGGGGATATCACTTCCCTCCACTCCACCCAGGCTGTACTGGCTTACCTGCCCAGGCCACTGGGGTTATACCAAGCTGCAGGTGTATCTCTCACTGGATTCACACAGGTAATACGAATTAGTTCTATCAGTCCACATCTTAATTTTAAGAGATGCTTCTGAGAGACGAGTCACACTTGTAAAACCAAGGAACTCTTACAGAAGCAACAGACCAGAATACTGGAATACCATGAGAAAGTGACAAACATGATTTTATTTGGCAAAATACAGATTTACTGTCTATGGATTTGTCCATGGTTAGCCAGTGCTCAGGGCTAAACCGTAGCAGCCAATCTGTTACCCAAGACTCTCCCCCCATATGGGAAGGAGAACTGGGGAAAAAAGGAGAAGGCCCATGAGCTGAAGTATAGACAGATTTAATAGAATGACAAAACAGGAAACAACAATCAACACAAAACATAAAGGGTTCTACTCAGCCTGGTTCAACGCTGATGGCAGGAACAGAGCACGGCCACCAAGGAGCATCAGGGAGAGGAGGAGGAGGAAGCCCACCCTCACTGATCTCCCTCCTTTTATCATGAGCATGATCAGGTGGTGTGGGATACAGCTGTGAGTCAGCTGCCCTGATTGGAACTCTCAGCTGACTCAGGGTTACTCATGGCTGCCTGCATGGCTGGCCCATGGGGCTGTGCCTGGGGAACCAGGACTTGATTCCATATGATAAAGAGTAGCTCTGGTATGGTCTGCTAACTAAAAATCCCTTTCTTTTCTTGTTACCTTACTCCTAGAGAATTCTTTCGGATCATGAGAATGGCAATTATGTTCTTAGCATTTCTAATGATCACTTGTTAATGCTGCTTTCAACTGCAGATACACTGGAAAACCAGCAGATTTCTATTGATCGAGGTGCGTAAATAGAAATGGGATACCTAGACTTGAAATAAGCATTCCCTTTAGTGTATGCTATTTTCTTAGTTTACTACAGAGTCATGGACAATTCCAACCAGTCTGAAAAGCAGCTCTTTATGAATTACACAACATGGAGGACTTGGCTATTTTTCCCATTACCAGGATTGCAAAATACAAGCGTTGAGTAAATTGATGCTACATATAAACACACGTGGTTACTTAACAAAATACATGAAATAATTAGAAGGGCAATCGGGAAATGTTTGCAAAGCTCAGGGAAAAATACAATTTCCGATCTATTAAAATTCTTCTTGGCCTTGCTAAAGGAAGAAAATTAGAGCAAGCTCTCTGTGAATAAATTATTCGTAATTAGGAAGGTCATTCGGAAGAAAAGGTCATTATGTAATTCAAAGTCTCTCTCAAACATAAGGTCCTAACTTCAGCGGGAAGCTGTGTGTTTGCCTAGAATGTTGCCTGCTGAGTGTTGGAGGACAGTTTTGGTTTGCTTACCTGCTTCTCTGAAGCAATCGCAGATTCTAACTCTCCTCCCTGCTGAGTCACACAGACCTGCTTTGGACACTGGCCGTGTTCTCCACCACTTGAAGATGGCAGCTCGTCATCAAAGAAACACTCTGAAAATTAACAGTGCGTTTTCAAGAGGAACGAAGCATGTTAGCTCGAAAAGATTCAAAACAATTTTATTTTAAACAAAATGAAAATGCAAAACACAGATGATTTAACTTACCTGTTTTGTGTGTACTTTTATTTACTCAGCACTATCATCTACACAGTCTGCCATGAATTTCCACATCCTTCCTTTTTATAGATTTTTTTTCTGATCCTAATTTAATTTTTACAAGCCTCTTACCGTTATTTTTCCCCATACCCCTTCACTGCTTATCAATAATTTGTATGACTGCTAGTTGTAAATTTAATATTGTTTTCCTTCACAAAAAAGAGAGCACAGAGATTGTTACGTATTTCTATAAAGCACTAGAAACGTAATCCACATCTATGTAAATCCATACATGCATTAATGACTCGGTGCCTTAAAAACATAAGCGACTGCAACTTACATTAAAAAAAAAATAAATCACAGCAACGTACTATTCTGACCAACGGTCGCAAAAGCCAGTTAAGAGTTGGAAGGATTACATCCTGAAACAAAATAGTCAAGACCTGTCATGTTCTCAGTACAAGCTGAACATGACACTCCTCTTAGGTGTTACCTGGCAATATACGGCTGGTAGTGGAAAACTCTTTAAAGCAACTTAATAATTAGTATAGAGCCCCGCGCCCAAACTGAGCGTTAATTAATTTGAACTAATCCTTTAGACGGGCAATATATAAATATATATCCTGTATAAATATACAGGATTCTTTTTACTACGTATAAACATTAAATAAAGAATAAAATTAGAATCCTCATCCCCGAGCTGTAAGTCTGTCATCTCTTCTAGGGAAGTTACGCTTAAAAATCCCAAGGGGCAGAAAAGGAAAATCTCGTTGATACAAAACAAGAGAAATTAATGTCCTAAGGATGTTCAGACTGTGCAAGTGTGGAAAAGGGATGTTGAAGTCACTCCAAAGCTGCGACTGCAGGTGCCCGTGGAACCACATCACGGTCCGTGCCATAGCCCAGGCTGCAGTGCCAGTGGCGCAGTTATTCAGGCAGTCCTAGCTGCTCTTTCAGAACCTCGCTGGGCACTATTGAACTCTTCTCACGGAGCGCAGTGCGGCTCCCGGGGCCGAGAACCCCCGCTGCGGGGCTGGGGGGTCCCGCCAGGGTTGCGGGCATGGCCCCGCTCATGGGGAGCGGCGGCGGCTCCGTGCGGACGCCGAATAAAGGCGGGGCCGGGCTGGGGGCAGCGGGGGGTCCCCGAGACTCGGACTGTGTGTGAGCCCCGACCCTGCCCCGGTGGGCTCCGTGCCCCACTCCCGCACACGGCACGGGGGCTCTGCTCCGCCCCCAGCACCGCACTGCGGCTCTCAGAGCTGACACTGCCCCGGGGAGCGCGGGGCACCCCGCACCGCACCGGGCATGGGCTGGGAGCCCGAAATGGAGGACTCGGCCCCTGCTCCCAGCCCCAAACACAGCGCTCGCTCTGCATTTCCCAGCCCTGACACCGCCCCAGTGCCCCCCGAGCACGGCACTGAGGCCTCTGAGCCCGCACACGCGCCTCTGCCTCACCCCCCCAGCACGGCACGGGGGCTCCGCTCAGTGCTGACACAGCCCGGGGGAGAGCAGGGTCACCCCAGGAACCACAGCGCTCAGTCGCTGTCTCTCAGCCCCAACACAAGGGGCGGGGGCTCTGCTCCATGCCCCCCAAAACACACGACTTAGTCTCTGTCTCAGTTCCACCCCCAAGAACACAGCACTTGGTCTCTGTTTCTGAGCCCGCCCCGCCCTCCCAGGTCGCAGCTCTCAGTGCCCAAACGAGCCCTGACCCCACCCCTGTACCACAGCACTCGGTCTCTATGTCTGAGCCTGCACAGTGGGCAGTGACCCTGGTTTGGAGCCCCCAGAACGCAGCACCCGGTCTCTGACTCTGAGCCCACACACTCAGGCTGTGGTCTCTGTTTTCAAGACTTGACTGTGCGTGCCTGAGCCCCAAACCCCCCTGAGCCCCATGTTGAGTCTGCAAAACACAGCACTTGGAAGCAGACTGAGCCCTGAGCCCCATTTCCAGCCCCCAAACACAGGATGGAGCCTGCATTTCTATGCCCAAACACCCAGGACCGGGGCTCTTCCTCCGGCCCCCAAAATGCACGACTTTTAGTCTCTCTTTCTCACCCCAGACATGTAGGACTGGGCTCCAGACCCCCACAATGCAGAACTTACTCTCCGTGTCTGAGCCCTAAATCTGGCCAAATGAGCTCAGTTTCAGCTCCCCAAAACACAGCACTTAGTCTGCGTTTCTGAGCCCAGACCCACAGGACTCGGTCTCTGCTTGAAGTGCCCAGGGCACGGGACTTGGTCTCTGTTTCTCTGGCCATATGAGCCCTGTTCCCTGCCTCAACCCCGTGTGCCTGTGCCCCACCTCCCCCGGGTTCACTCAGTTCGTGAGCCCCCAACACCCCTGAGCCCCGGTCTGGGGCTGCACAACACAGGAACGAGTCTCTGAGCCCCACTGCCAGCTCCCAAAGGCAGGACTTGGTCTCCACTACTGAGCCCCAAATTTGGCCAACGGGAGCCCCTCCCCCCCCCCACGACTTGGTCTCCCTGAGCCCTAAACTGCCCAAAGGAGCCCCATTTCCAGCCCCTAGACTTAGGGCTCGGTTTCTGTTTGGGACCCCCCAAGCCCAGAACTTGGTCTCAGTGCCCGAGAGGTGACGGCGTCTGGGGGGGTCGGAGCCCTCCGGCAGCCAAACCCCGCGCGGCCGCTCGCTCCCTCGGCCCGGGGAGCGGGGGCAGAACCGCAGAGGGGACGGCACAGAGACGGTGGGGGCATAAAAACAGTTTAATAAGGGAAATAAAGTACAGGAATGGAGCGTGCGAAGGAGTGCCGCGCAGTGCCGCCGTTCCCCCATGTGCCGGAGCCCGCACGCCCTCGCAGCCCCCCGCCCGGTCCCGAGCCCCCACACCGCAGGACGGGGGCTCTGCTCCGCAGCCCCAGCACGACCCCGGGACCCCGCTTCAGCCCCCCCGAGCCGCCCTGGGCTCCGCTGCGGAGCATCCCCATCGCTACGGGCAGGACCGCGGGACCGGCTCTCTGCCCCGCGAAGCCTCAGCCCCCTCTCGCCTCGGCTCTGCGCCCCCCGCCCCGGACTCCCGCCACAGCCCCCGACTGCCGCCCGCGGACCCGACCTACCGCACCGAGTGTCCGGCTCCTGGCAGGCTCCGGGCCCCGACCCCGACGCACAGCCGGTCCCCAAGTCCCGCGGGGAGCACCGGGGTGGCTCGGGCGGTGCCGGGTCGGGCCCTTCTCCGGAGCTCCTCGCGGGGACGGCGGGACCGGCTCTCTGCCCCACGGAGCCTCAGCCCCCCGCCGGGCCCGGATCTGCGACCCCCGACCCGGCCGCCGCCCCCGGACGCGACCCGCCGGACCGGGTCTGCAGCCCAGGGCTCGCTCCCTGCCCCGCGCGCCGCCACAGCGGCCGGCCCGCAGCCGGTTCCCGAGCCCCGCGGGGGGCGCAGGGCGGTGCTGGAGACCGGGCTGGGGGCCCTGCGCGCTGTCTTCCCGTCGCCCCCAGGCCGGGCCCCCCGCGCCGCCCGCACTCACCGCGCCGGAGCCGCTGCCACGCCCCGCCCGCCTGACCCCGCCCACTCTTTTTATCCTCTCGGCCCCGCCGGCCGCGGCCGCCCCGGGTCCTGCCGCCCGCCCGCTGCCGCTCGGCCCCCGCCGGCACCGGGCGGGGAGCCCCGGGGACAGCGGGGGGTCCGGCTCACACAGCGCCGCCACCGCCCCCGGAAGCCGCACAGCTTTATTCAATACCGCGTCGCCGGGAGCCACCGCAGCACCACGCGGGACAACCGCGGCCCGCCCAGCCCCGGGGGACACCGCCGGCGGGGACAAGTGCCATGTCACCCCCCCCGCCCCGGCCCTGTCCCGCCCGCAGCCCCGGCGGGACGCAGAGCCAGGGCCACGGGCACCGACGGGGCCACCGGCTCCTCATCCCCGTCCAGTTCTGCACGGCCCCGCTCTCCCGGTGCGCCCCCGTCCCGGGGGATGGGGGGCGTTATACGGCACGCATGGATAGAGCTGATGGATGTACCCCATGTTTGCAGTTCCAGACCCAAAATACATCCCTGAGCTCTGGGGAAGAGGACAAAGGTGGGCCTCATCTGCCCCAGCGGAACTGAGCACACGGCCCCGCTGCTGCCCATCGCACCTTTACATACCGCCCCCAGACGCAGGCCCCCCCAAACCCCCCCCATTCAAACCTGACCCCTCTGTGGGCTGGGGGTGCTCACACCCGGCACAGCACCGCGGGGCCCGCGGCCGGCTGAGGGGTCCCAAGGAACTCTTCTCTGCTCCAGCCCCGGTGGGAGGTGCGAGCCGGCGAGGCGGGGACCCCGGTGCTGGGCGGTCCCCGCAGCCGCAACCCCCACCGACCCTTCGCCGGGGGGCCCTGACGGTCGGTCCCCGCGTGTCCCCGCTCCCGCAGCTCCTCGGCGCGGTGCCGGGAGGACCTGGAGGAGAATGCCGTGCCATGTGCCGCAGGAGCATCCCTGGGGCGCGGGGCCGGTGCTGCTGCCCAGCGCTGCCTCGGGCCGGGGGGCTTCACCCCCGCCGGAGGAATCCCCTCTCTCTCTCCCACCCCTGCGGCTGACGCACCCGCGATGCGGTCCATGGCCAACACGAGCAGCGAGGTGCAGGACGCCCCCCGCGCCTGCCCGACAGCCCCGGAGCTCTGGGACACCCCCGCAGCGAAGCACAAGCCCAGCAGCTCCGGGGACACTCACAGAGACGCCGGGACACGCAGCCCCACGCCGCACTGGCTGTCCCGGAGATGGCCGCAGGCTCTGCCACACCCTCCCTCCCCTTCCCAAGAGCTGCCAGGGGGAGGGGACCCCCGGCCGAGGGCGGCAGCAGCACCCAACCCACCATCCCCTCCCATGCATCCATCCGCCATCCCATCCCCTCGCCCCTCTCCGCCCCCAGCCCAACCCCCCCAGCTGCGGGTCTCTTCCCATCGGCCGCGGAGTGCCCACACCTGGCCGTGTCCCAGCTGCTGCTGCCCACCCCAGAGCAGGGGGCGGGAAAAGGGAACGAGGGGGAAAAACAAGGGAAAAAGACACAGGAAAAAAAGAAATAGAAAAAAAAAAATAATTTAAAAATAGAAAAAATAGGAGAGAAAAAACCCAATAAAAGAACAAATGTCCCTGTTGGGGATGGGGGTGCTGTGGGGAGCGGGGCAGGGTCTGGGGGCCTGAGGCTGCCACCATGTCGAGGCAACACGCTGAGAGACCAGAGCTGTTATTACGCACACGCAGGACTCGGTCTCTCCTTCAAGTGCCCGGAACGCAGCTAAGGTCTCCATTTCTGAGCCCCCCTAAACGCAGCACTTAGGCTCTGAGCCCTGAACTGCCCGAATGACCCCGGTTTCACATCCCCAGAACATAGCACTTAGCCTGGCAACCAAAGGAACGCTAGCGAAGCTGCCAGGCAAGCAAAGGAACCCAAGTCAAGGTGCCAGATAAGCAAAGTAACCCTAGCCAAGCTGCCAGGTAACCACAGGAACACTAGCCAAGCTGCCAGGTAAGAAAAGGAATCCCAGGTAAGGTGCCAGGTAAGCAAAGGAACCCAAGGTATGGTGCCAGGAAATGAAAGGAAGCCTATCCAAGCTGCCAGGTATCCAAAGGAACCCTAGGTATGCTGCCAGGTATCAACAGGAGCCCTGGCCAAGGTGCCAGGCAACCAAAGGAACCCTAGGCAAGCTGCCAGGAACGAAAGTAATCCCAGGTATGCTGCCAGGTAAAAAAAGGAACCCTAGGTAAGTTGCCAGATAACCACAGAAACCCTAGCCAAGCTGCCAGGTAAGCAAAGGAACCCTAAACCAAGCTGCCAGGTAACCACAGGAACCATAGCCAAGCTGCCAGGTAAGCAAAGGAACCCAAGGCAAGGTGCCAGATAAGCAAAGAAACACTAGCCAAACTGCCAGGTGACCACAGAACTACCAACCAAGCTGCCAGGTATTCTAAGGGACCCTAGCCAAGATGCCAGGTAACTAAAATTACCCTAGCCGAGCTGCCAGGCAAACCAAGGGATCACAGGTATGCTGCCAGGTAAGGAAAGGAACCCTAGCGAAGCGGCCAGGTAAGCAAACTAACCCTAGCCAAGCGGCAAGGTAAACACAGGAACCCTAGCCAAGCTGCCAGGAAACCAACGTAATCTCAGGTATGCTGCCAGGTAAACAAAGGAACCCTAGCCAAGCTGCCAGGCATCCAAAGGAACCCAAGGCAAGCTGCCAGGTAAGCAAAGAAAACCTAGCCATGCTGCCAGGTAAGCACAGGAACCCCAGCGTAGCTGCCAGGTAAGCAAAGGAACAGTAGCCAACCTGCCAGGTAACCAAAGGAACCATTGGTATGCTGCCAGGTAACCAAAGGAACCCTAGCCATGACGTCAGGAAAAGAAAGGAACCTTAGGTAAGCTGCCAGGTAAGCAAAGGAACCCTAGCCAAGTTGCCAGGCCGCCAAAGGAAGCCTAGAAAAGATGCCAGGTAATGAAAGGAACCCTAGCCAAGCTGCCAGATAACCACAGGACACCTACCCAACCTGCCAGGTAAGAAAGGGAACCCTAGTGAAGCTGCCAATCCACCAAAGGAATAACAGCCAAGCTACCAGGAAACCAAAGAAATGCTAGCCAAGATGCCAAGTAACCACAGAAGCCCTATCAAAGTTGCCAGGTAAGCAAAGGAACCCTAGCCAAGCTGCCAGGTAAGAAAGGGAAACCTAGACAAGCTGCCTGGCCACCAAAGTAATCCCAGGCATGCTGCCAGGTAAATAAAGGAACCCTAGCCAAGATGTCAGGTAAGGAAAGTAACCCTAGTCAAGCAGCCAGGCAAACAAAGGAACCCTAGCCAAGACGTCAGGTAAGCAAAGGAACCCTAGCAAATCTGTCAGGTAAGCAAAGGAACCCTAGCAAATCTATCAGGTAAGCAAAGGAACCCTAGCCAAGCTGCCAGGTAAGCAAAGGAACCCTACTTAAGCTGCCAGGTAGACAAGGGAATCCTAGGAAGGCTGAGAGACAACCAAAGGGATCACAGGTATGCTGCCAGGTAAGCAATCGAACCCTAGCCAAGCTGTCAGTCAACCAAAAGGAACCCTAGGCAAGCTGCCAAGTAAACACAGAAACCCTAGGCAAGCTGCCAGGTAAACACAGGAACCCTAGGCAAGCTGCCAGGTAATCAAATGAATCCCAGCATAGCTGCCAGGCAAGCGAAGGGATCACAGGTATGCTGCCAGGCAAACGAAGGGATCACAGGTATGCTGCCAGGCAAACGAAGGACTCCTAAGCCAACCAGCCAGGTAAGCAACAAAAACCCAGCCAAGCTGCCAGATAACCAAAGGAATCCCCGGTAAGCTGCCAGGTAAGCAAAGGAACCCTAGCCAAGCTGCCAGGAAGCCACAGGAACCCTAGCCAAGCTGCCAGGAAGCCACAGGAACCCTAGCCAAGCTGCCAGGTAAGCACAGGAACCCTAGCCAAGCTGCCAGGTAAGCACAGGAACCCTAGCCAAGCTGCCAGGTAAGCAAGGACACCCTAGCCAAGCTGCCAGGAGGACATGGGAAGCCTAGCCGAGCTGCCAGTTAAGCAAAGAAACCCCAGCCAAGCTGCCAGGTAACCAAAGGAACCCTACGCAAGCTGACCAGGTAAGTAAAGGAATCCTAGCCAAGCAACCAGGTACCCAAAGGAGCCCTTGGTATGCTGTCAGGTAACCACAGGAACCCTAGTCAAGCTGCAAGGTAAGCAAAGGGATAACAGGTATGCTGCCAGGTAAGAAAGGAACCCTAGCCAAGCTGCCAGGTAACCACAGGAACACTAGCCAAGCTGGCAGGTAAGAAAAGGAAAACTAGCCAAGCTGCCAGGTAAGAAAAGGAAAACTAGCCAAGCTGCCAGGCAAACGAAGGGATCACAGGTATGCTGCCAGGTAAGGAAAGGAACCTTAGCCAAGCTGCCAGGTAAGCAAACTAACCCTAGCCAAGCTGCCAGGTAAACACAGGAACCCTAGCCAAGCTGCCAGGTAAACACAGGAACCCTAGCCAAGCTGCCAGGTAAACACAGGAACCCTAGCCAAGCTGCCAGGTAAACACAGGAACCATAGCCAAGCTGCCAGGCAACCAAAGTAAGGCTAGCCAAACTGCTAGGTAACCACAAGAACCCTAGACAAGCTGCCAGGTAAGAAAAGGAACCCTAGCCACCCTAACTTGGCCAAGCTGCCAAATATAGACAGCAACCGTAGCGAAGCTGTCAGGTAACCAAAGGAACCCAACCTGCGAAGTAAACAAAGAAACCCTAGCCATGATGTCAGGTAAGCACAGGAACCATAACAAGCTGACAGGTAAGCAAAGGAACACTAGCCAAGCTACCAGGCAAGCAAAGGAACCCATGCCAAGCCACCAGGTAAGCAAAGGAACCCTACCTAAGCAGCCAGGTAGACAAGGGAACCGTAGCAAAGCTGACAGGCAACCAAAGGGATCACAGGTATGCTGCCATGTAAGTAATGGAAACCTAGGCATGCAGTCAGGCAACCAAAGGAACCCTAGTCAAGCTGCCAGGTAGACAAGGGAACTTTGGCCATGTTGCCAAGTAAGCAAAGGAAGCCTAGCCAAGGTGCCAGGCAACCACAGTAATCCCAGGTAGGCTGCCCGGTAAGCAAAAACCGTAGGGAAACTGCCAGGTGAGCAAAGGAACCCTAGCCAAGCTGCCAGGTAAGCAAAGGAACCCTAGCCAAGCTGCCAGGCAACCAAAGGAACGCTAGGAATTCTCCCAGGTAACCAAAGGAATCACAGGTAATCTGCCAGGTAAGCAAAGTAACCCTAGCCAAGCTGCCAGGTAGCCTAAAGCACCCTGGACAAGGTGGCAGGTAATGAAAGTAACCCTAGCCAAGCTGCCAGGTAACCAAAGCAATCCTAGCCAAGCTGCCAGGAATGCACAGGAACCCTGGGTATGACGCCAGGTATTCACAGGAAGCTTAGGCAAGCTGCCAGGCAAGCAAAGGAATACCAGGTAAGTTGCCAGGTAAGCAAAGAAACCCTAGGTATGATGCCAGGCAAGCAAATGAAGCCTAGGCAAGCTGCCAGGTAACAACAGGAAGCCTAGGCAAGCTGCCAGGTAACAACAGGAAGCCTAGGCAAGCTGCCAGGTAACAACAGGAAGCCTAGGCAAGCTGCCAGGTAACAACAGGAAGCCTAGGCAAGCTGCCAGGTAACAACAGGAAGCCTAGGCAAGCTGCCAGGTAACAACAGGAAGCCTAGGCAAGCTGCCAGGTAACAACAGGAAGCCTAGGCAAGCTGCCAGGTAACAACAGGAAGCCTAGGCAAGCTGCCAGGTAACAACAGGAAGCCTAGGCAAGCTGCCAGGTAACAACAGGAAGCCTAGGCAAGCTGCCAGGTAACAACAGGAACCGTACCCAAGCTCCCAGGTCACAACAGGAAGCCTAGGCAAGCTGCCAGGTCACAACAGGAAGCCTAGGCAAGCTGCCAGGTAACAACAGGAACCGTACCCAAGCTGCCAGGCAACCAAAAGAACCCTTACCATGCTGCCAGGAAACCAAAGGAATCCCAGGTATACTTCCAGGTAAGGAAAGGAACCCTAGCCAAGCTGCCAGGCAAGCAAAGGCACCCTAGGCAAGCTGCCAGATAAGCAAGGGAACCATAGCCAAGGTACCAGGTAAGCAAAGGATCCCTAGTCAAGGTGCCAGGTCACCTCAGGAACCCGTGGTATGCTGCCAGGTAGCCACAGGAAACCTAGCCAAGCTGCCAGGTACGCAAAGGAACCGTAGTAAAGCTGCCAGGTAAGCAAAGGAACCCTAGCTAAGCTGCCAGGTAAGTGAAGGACCACTAGCCAAGCTGCCAGGTAAGTGAAGGACCACTAGCCAAGCTGCCAGGTAAGCGAAGGACCACTAGCCAAGCTGCTAGGTAACGAAAGGAACCCCAACCAAACTGGCACGTAACGAAAAGAACCCTAGCCAAGCTCCCAGGCAACAAAAGAAAGCCTAGCCAAGCTACCAGGTATCCACAGGAACCCTAGGTATGCTGCCAGATATCCACAGGAACCGTAGCCAAGGTGCCAGGCAACCAGAGGAACCCTAGCCAAGCTGCCAGGTAACAACAGAAACCCTAGCCAGGCTGCCAGGTAAGCAAAGAATACCAAGCCAAGCTGCCAGGTAAGAAAGGGAAAACTAGCCTAGCTGCCAGGTAAGAAAGGGAACCCTAGCCAAGCTGCCAGGTAAGAAAGGGAAAACTAGCCTAGCTGCCAGGTAAGAAAGGGAAACCTAGCCTAGCTGCCAGGTATGCAAAGGGGCCCTAGTCAAGCTGCCAGGTGTCTACAGGAGCCCTAGCCAAGCTGCCAGGTAACCAAAGAAATCCCAGGTAAGATGCCAGGTAAGCAAAGTAACCCTAGACAAGCTGTCGGGTAAGGAAAGGTACCCAAGCCAAGCTTCCAGGTAGACAAGGGAACTGTAGCCAACCTGCCAGGTAAGCAAAGGAACCCCCAACCAAGCTGCCAGGTAATCAAAGTGTCACTGCTGCTGAGGCGACAATCTCCGTGCGACGTGGTCTGGGATCCCGAAGGAGCTCATATTCATTAGCAGGCCGGGCACCTAAAATTAAATTTACTGTAACAATCCACTGAACAGCTTTGTCAATTGTCGAACACGGCAGGTTAATAACGATTGGTAAGCAACAAGCTGCACAAAGCAATCCGAACAAAACTAGTAACGCGCCGGTAACGAAGTTCTTTACCCAAGCAGGAATATTTAAAAGGCCATCTAACTCTGATCCCTACCCATCAGAGTATTGAAACTTATCTTGAGCAGCTATCATAAAACAGATTAATCGCCGTGTTTTCTCTGTTGCAGAGGTGACATTATCGCGAAAGTGCAAACAGCAATACCCGCCTAGTTGTAATTTGTTTTCTACTTCTTCGCATCTAATATGATGTTGCAAAAGCAAATAGTCTACAACAGCTTTGGTTTGTAGCAATTCTGTATCTAAGCCTACTAAAGCATCTGCTAGCGCTCCCAGGGCTTGGGAGGTGCGGTTTACTTGCTTCATGGTCCAACAGGTTAGTGCTTGCTGCCTTTTTGAAAACACAAGGTACAATCATTAATACAATAGTGACTAATAATAGGTAGAATTAACAAAGAAACAAAAGTCTCTCACAGAAGAGATGGGAGATAACCAAGTCCATCGGCTGACCATATAGAAGTAGTCCCGTATTGTTTCCCCACAAAGCCCACATTTGCAAATGCCAAACCTGACCAGGGCCCAGTTGCGGGGGGAGTCAGGAGGTCCTTCCCCAACAGGAAACTCTGCAAAGTGCGTCCACCTCACAGACAGACACTCCACCCTTCCGCAAGTGGTCCCAGCCCCCGTCCCCAAAACAGGACACCTGGCACTCATTTATCCAGTGTGGGGCACTTGGGGCTTGTTTACCCAAGGGCTCCCCCCACAAGGCCGGCCACACCTTGAAGGAAAGCCAAAAGGCAAACTCATCCCCTCCTTTTGCCTAACAAGGCCCAGGTGTATGGTCCTCGAATACCTAACATGCCAGTGGACCAAGGATCATCTATAAATGTGATACGGAGACAAAGTGCATCCGACCCGAATTGTTGAGCCAATTCCTGCCGGAAACTGGCCGACCGCAAGGGCTGGATCTGGATAAGGATCAATATTTTCATTTTTGTCTTGGGCGTCTTCATTCTTGTCTTGGACATACGGCTTGACCCATCGGGCAGGTACCCAGCGTGGGGGTCCATTTTCTGTGGAAACACAAGCATACCCTCGACCCCATGTTAGGAAACGATACGGCCCTTCCCAAATCCCACGATCACTGTCGCGAACCAAGACTAAGGGTAGTGCACGCCCCCCAAAAAGCAACTGACACGTAGAAAAATGACGTTGAACAGCATTAAGTGGTGTAGGCCCTGTACCACTCAAATTTACATGATTTAAAGCTACTACTGCCTTTAACACTAAATCTCCCGGGGCAAGACTCCCATCTCCCCCCTCTCTAAGACGATTTAACTGGGTTTTTAATGACCGATGAGTACGTTCAATGATGCTTTGTCCTTGGCAGTTGCCAGGAACTCCAGGAAGATGACGGATTCCCCACTTGCGAAGAAATGTCCCAAAGGCCTAGGATGTGTATCCTGAGCCATTGTCTGTTTTGATGACTTGAGGAATTCCTAAAATGGCAAAAACTGCAAGGCAATGTTTTATTACAGCTTTTGTAGCGGTGGTGGTTGCAGGTGTGTCCCAAAGCATGCCACTACAGGTGTCGATGGTAACATGAACGTGACGTTGACAGCCACAAGGCCCATAATCAGTGATGTCCATTTGATACAGTTCACGAGGGCTGAGTCCACGGGGATTAACACCTCCGGATGGGATCTGAAGGGAGTGACGCTGGCAAGCAGGGCATGCAGCAATAATTTGTCGGGCCACCGCCATAGGAAGCTGAAAGGATCGTGAGAGAGAGGTGGCACCTTGATGAAAAAAGGCATGGGATAGGCGAGCTTGATCAAAAAGGCTGACACCTACCAATGCGTCGGCTTTTGCATTGCCCTCGGCAATAACGCCAGGTAAATTGGAATGGCTATGAATGTGCTGAATATACCACGGTTCAGATCGTCCTTCCACGGCTGTGTGGATTGCTTGAGCTTCAGGAGTATGGCAAGCTAGGGCTATGGCTGCACGTTGTGTGACACACACTGAATAACAACTGTCTGATAGGATGTTCAACGGAAAATGGGACCAATGTAGCAAGGCTTGTAGAACGGCAAACAATTCCAGCCGCTGGACTGATAGGGAGGGGTTAGCCCATGTCTGGGAGTGCCACTGACCTTGTTCTTGCCACACCATTCCAGCTCGATTTGATCGTCCGGAAGCATCAGTGAAGACTGCAACAGCACCTACTATAGGACAGGAAGCAAACAAGGTTAGAGGTCGCAAATGCCAAGTCATTGTGGTCTGTAACAACGGATGTGGGCGAGGGGCTTTCGCTTGGCCTGGAAACCCTGCAAATGCTAGCTGGAGAGTTGAATGAGTCTGCAGTAGCAGGTCCCAAGCTTGACGAGGAACGTTTGTGGATAGCAAAGCGATATCTTGCCCACTAAATGCTAAAGCTCGCTTTCATGCCCGTGTTAGGACATCTATTATGCTTTCTGGGACTGTCTCTATTGTACGAGTGGAGCTGGCAGTGGTAGAGAACCACAGAAGGGCAATTAGTTCTTTAGGCTCGTTCCACTGGTGTAACAAACCAGGAGCGCCATCTGTTGAAAAATGCACGTGCGCTTTGAGGGGGAGGCCAGGTACCCATCTTCCAAGGTGAGAAGTTGTTACCTGTGCGATAATACATCGCAAAACTCTTTTCTGTTGGTCGGTGAGAGTCCGTGGTTCATCTAAGGTTGTTGAACCCCTAAGTCCTTCTAATAGGGGGTACATCAGATCATTGGAGATTCGAGCGAAGGAACGAAGCCATTGGATCTCCCCCACTAGCTGTTGCAAATCATTTAGGGTATGCACATTCTGGGACAGCGTGAGTCGCTGTGGTGTAATTGCAGTTGCTGTAATCCAGGTACCTAAAGAGGAAACAACTCCTTGTCGTTGAATTTTCTCTGGTGCAATTTGCAGACCTACTCAATTTAAGGTGGTGGTCAGTTGACCTTCTGTTTCAGAAGGCAATGTTCTTCCGGCGACAAGAATGTCGTCCATATAATGATAAATTAATAAGTCAGGATGTTCTTCTCTGAATGGTTTCAAGGCTGCTGCGACATATAGCTGACAAATAGTCGGAGAGTTCTTCATTCCTTGAGGCAGAACAGTCCATTCCTATCGCTCAGCTGGTCCGGTGTTATTGACAGCAGGAAGAGTCAGGGCGAACCTTTTACAGTCTTTTGGATGTAAAGGAAAGGTGAAAAAACAGTCTTTGAGATCAACAACGAGGAGATCCCAGTCTCTGGGAATCATTGAGGGCAGGGGCAGTCCAGGCTGTAAGGCACCCATGGTAATCATAGTATTGTTAACAGCACAAAGGTCATGGAGAAACCGCCATTTGCCTGATTTTTTCTGAATAACAAACACTGGACAGTTCCACGGACTCATAGAAGGACGGAGGTGACCGGCAGTTACTTGTTCTTGCACTAATTCACAGAGGTGGGCTAGCTTTTCTGTGCTAAGGGGCCACTGGGCAACCCACACCGGCTCATCAGAAGTCCATCGTAGCTGCATTGGACTAATTCCGGTGGCCCCTACTAAAAATCCACTTCTAATTTTGCACCAAGCTGCCCCAGCACATCTCGACCAAGTAAAGATACCGGCAACCCAGGTAACACATATGGGCGTGTTTTTGCTGTTCTCTGACCGCCATCTGTCATAATTGTCACCATGGCTGCACTGCGAGCCCCTCTTGTCTGACCTCCGACCCCCCTCAAGCGTCCAGTGGTCCTCTCAAGCGGCCATTGTTGAGGCCATTCGATCTCTGCAGTAACGGTAACATCAGCTCCACTGTCTAGCAGAGCAAAAATGTGTATTGAGCCCAAGGGATGAACAAGCATTACGGCCACTTGGGGGCGATCGTGCATTTGCCAGATAGCCAGAGCCACAGGGGCGTCTGCCGGGAGAAAAACTGACTCAGAAACAGGTCGAACAGGAATAGCCAGGAGCTCTTTTGGAGGTGGGCATAAAGTAGGTATTACTTCTAAGCCTTGAGCTGAAGCCCATGAGCTCGGAACAACAAGGGTTACGGGAGCATCTTGGAGAGAAAGATCGCTTGATTCTGTATTTGCTCTCCGTACCTGTAGCCACAAAGGCTCCGTTACCCAGTTTGCATCTCGGGTAAATACATTTACTGTGGTTCCGGTCCGGGCCAGGGGTTTCCCAGCGGAAGGGTGTCCCGCGGCATTGCTCCGGTGACAGGAGCTTGGGTGCCCCATACTTTGTCGTAGCGCGGGGGCGCGCGCTCAGCATCCCGTTTCCCTGAGCCCGACATTCCACCGCTCTATGCCCTAGCCTTCCACACCGAAAACAAGGACCTCCTCCTTTCAATCCTTCTTCCAGTGTCCTGTCCTTCCACACTTAAAACATTTACCTCCGGCTTTTTTCTCTCCTCCCATGGCTGCACACACAGCGGCCGCCACAGCCCCAGCCTGGGCATGGGCGGACTCCAAGCGCTCAGCTTTCGAGCACGCCTCGATCATCTGTGCCAATGAGGAGCTGCTGGGCAGGCGCTGCAAGAGCCGCGGGCACAGGGCATTTGCATGCTGTAAGGCAAGGTCTTTGCCCACCGCCTCCCGTGCTTCAGGAGCGAGTTCGGAGGCATCTAGCGCCACCCTCAGGCGCTCAATAAAGTCCACGAAAGACTCGTTCGGCTTCTGCCTAATGGAGGCACACGGGGCGGGTGGAGCCCCACCCATGTTTGCCACCGTGGCAAATGCCTTGAAAGCTAACGCAGTGGTTTGTCTCAGAATGGTGTCTGCCCAAGCTGCTTGCACTCGGGGGTCAGCATACCGACCGACACCCCGCAGCTGATCCGGTCCGATTCCATACTGAGCATCGTTAGGTTGCAAGTTTGTATTAGCAATAGCGGCACGCTCACAACGCGACTGCCAGGCCGACCGCCACAACAGATTTTGAGTGGGGGTCAGCAAAGTTTTAGCAAGTACATTACAGTCATAAGGTGTTAACGGTTCTGCCATAACCAACTGCAGCAAATTCATAGTCATCGGTCCCTTGAGTCCCCTGGCAGTAACAGCTGACCGCAATTCTTTCACCAAACGCCAGGCTAACGGAACCCATCCCCGACGCCCGCGCTGATCCAGCATGACTGGATAAGCCGCACTCTCTTCCTCAGGGGGACGAGAGGTAACCACAGGGACCCTAAAAACATGGCAGGTAAACAACAGAATCCTACAAAATCTGCCAGGTAAGCAAAGGAGTCCTAGCCAAGGTGTCAGGCAATGAAAGGAACCCTAGCCAAGCTGCCAGATAAGCAAAGGAACCCTTGGTACGCTGTCACGTAACCACAGGAACCCTAGCCAAGCTGCCAGGTAAGCAAAGGAACCCAAACCAAGCTTCCAGGTAACCAAAGGAACTGTAGACAAGCTGACAGGTAAGCAAAGGAACGCCACCAAAGGAAGCCTATAAGAGATGCCAGGGAATGAAAGGAACCCTAGCCAAGCTGCCAGGTAAGCAAAGTAGCCCTAGCCAAGATGCCAGGTAAGCAAAATAACCCTAGCAAAGCTGACAGGTAAGCAAAGCAACCCTAGCCAAGCAGCCAGGTAAGAAAGGGAACCCGAGCGAAGCGGCCAATCCACCTAAGGAAGCATAGCCAAGCTACCAGGAAACCAAAGAAAAGTTAGCAAAGATGCCAGGTAACCACAGGAATCCTAGCCAAGCTGCCAGGTAAGCAAAGGAACCACAGCGAAGCTGCCAGGTAAGCAAAGGAACCACAGCGAAGCTGCCAGGTAAGCAAAGGAACCACAGCAAATCTGCCAGGTAAGCAAAGGAACCACAGCAAATCTGCCAGGTAAGCAAAGGAACCCTAGCCAAGCTGCCAGGTAACCAAAGGAACCCTTGGTATGCTGCCACGTAACCACAGGAACCCTAGCTAAGCTGCCACGTAGTCAAGGGAAACTTAGCCAAGTTGCCAGGTAAGCAAAGGAAAGCTAGCGAAGGTGCCAGGCAACCTAAGTAATCCCAGGTATGCTGCAAGGTAAATAAAGGAAACCTAGCCAAGCTTCCAGGTAAACACAGGAACCCTATCCAAGCTGCCAGGTAAGAAAGGGAACCCTATCCAAGCTGCCAGGTAGACAAGGGAACCCTAGCCAAGCTGAGAGATAAGAAAAGGAACCCTAGTCAAGGTGCCAGGCAAGCAAAGGAACCCTAGCCAAGCTGCCTAACAATGAAAGTAATCCCAGATAGGAGAGCAGGTAAATAAAGGAAACCTAGCCAAGCTGCCAAGAAAGCAAAGGAAACCTAGCCAAGCTGCCAGGCAACCAACGTAATCTCAGGTATGCGGCCAGGTAAGCAAAGGACTCCTAGCCAACTAGCCAGGTAAGCAACAAAAATCCAGCGAAGCTGCCAGGTAACCAAAGGAACCCTAGCCAAGCTGCCAGGTAACCAAAGGAACCCTAGCCAAGCTGCCAGGTAACCAAAGGAACCCTTGGTATGCTGCCAGGTAACCATAGGAACCCTAGTCAAGCTGCGAGGTAAGCAAAGGGATAACAGGTATGCTGCCAGGTAAGAAAGGAACCCTAGCCAAGCTGCCAGCCAAGCAAAGGAACCCTAGCCAAGCTGCCAGGTAAGAAAATGAACCCTAGCCATGATACCAGGTAAGCAAAGGAACCCTAGCCAAGCTTCCAGGAATGCTATTGAAATCTAGCCAAGCTGCCAGGTAAGCAAAGGAACCCTAGCCAAGCTGCCAGGTAAGCACAGGAACCCTAGCCAAGCTGCCAAGCAAGCACAGGAACCCTTGGTATGCTGCCAGGTAACCAACGGAACCCTACGCAAGCTGACCAGGTAACCACAGGAACCCTAGCCAAGTTGTGAGGCAAGCAAAGGGATAACAGGTATGCTGCCAGGTAAGAAAGGAACCCTAGCAAAGGTGCCAGGCAAGCAAAGGAACCCTAGCCAAGATGCCAGGTAACCACAGGAACCCTAGCGAAGATGCCAGGTAACCACAGGAACCCTAGCGAAGATGCCAGCTAAGAAAAGGAACACTAGCCAAGCTGCCAGGTAAGGAAAGGAACCTTAGCCAAGCTGCCAGGTAAGCAAACTTACCCTAGCCAAGCTGCAAGGTAAACACAGGAACCCTAGACAAGCTGCCAGCTAAGAAAAGGAACGCTAGCCAAGCTGCCAGGTAAGTAAAAAAACCCAAGTCATGCTGCCAGGTAATCAAATGAATCCCAGCATAGCTGCCAGGTAAGCAAAGGAACCCTTGCAAAGCTGCCAGGCAAACGAAGGGATCACAGGTATGCTGCCAGGTAAGCAAATGACTCCTAGCCAAGCTGCCAGGTAACCAAAGGAACCCTAGCCAAGCTGCCAGGTAGACAAGGGAACCCTAGCCAAGCGGCCAGGTAGACAAGGGAACCCTAGCCAAGCGGCCAGGTAGACAAGGGAACCCTAGCCAAGCGGCCAGGTAAACACAGGAACCCTAGGCAAGCTGCCAGGTAAACACAGGAACCCTAGGCAAGCTGCCAGGTAAACACAGGAACCCTAGGCAAGCTGCCAGGTAAACACAGGAACCCTAGGCAAGCTGCCAGGTAAGCAAAGGACGCATAGCCAACCAGCCAGGTAAGCAACAAAAACCCAGCCAAGCTGCCAGGTAACCAAAGGAATCCCCAGTAAGCTGCCAGGCAAGAAAGGAACCCTAGCCAAGCTGCCAGGCAAGAAAGGAACCCGAGCAAAGCTGCCAGGCAAGAAAGGAACCCGAGCAAAGCTGCCAGGTAAGCAAAGAAACCAGAGCAAAGCTGCCAGGTAGCCAAAGGAACCCTAGCCAAGCTGCCAGGTAGCCAAAGGAACCCTAGCCAAGCTGCCAGGTAATAAAGGGCACCCTAGCCAAGCTACCAGGTAAGCAAAGGAAACCTAGCCAAGTTGCCAGGTAAGCAAAGGAAACCCAGGTAAGGTGCCAGGTAACCAAAGGAACCCTAGCAAAGCTGGCAGGCCACAAAAGGAACCCATGGTATGCTGCCAGGTAAGTAAAGGAACCCTATCCAAGATGCCAGGTAAGCGACGGCACCCTAGCCAAGCTGCCAGGAGGACATGGGAACCCTAGCCAAGCTGCCAGTTAAGCAAAGAAACCACAGCCAAGCTGCCAGGTAACAGAAGGAACCCTTGGTATGCTGCCAGGTAACCACAGGAACCCTAGTCAAGCTGCGAGTTAAGCAAAGGGATAACAGGTATGCTGCCAGGCAAGCAAAGGAACCCTAGCCAAGCTGCCAGCCAAGCAAAGGAACCCTAGCCAAGCTGCCAGGTAAGCAAAGAAACCCTAGCCATGATACCAGGTAAGCAAAGGAACCCTAGCCAAGCTGCCAGGAATGCTATTGAAACCTAGCCAAGCTGCCAGTTAAGCAAAGGATCCCTAGCCAAGCTGCCAGGTAAGCAAAGGATCCCTAGTCAAGCTGCCAGGTAAGCACAGGAACCCTAGCCAAGCTGCCAGGTAAGCACAGGAACCCTAGCCAAGCTGCCAGGTAAGCACAGGAACCCTAGCCAAGCTGCCAGGTAAGCACAGGAACCCTAGCCAAGCTGCCAGGTAAGCACAGGAACCCTAGCCAAGCTGCCAGGTAACCAAAGGAACCCCAGCCAAGCTGCCAGGTAACCAAAGGAACCCTTGGTATGCTGCCAGATAACCACAGGAACCCTAGTCAAGGTGCGAGGTAAGCAAAGGGATCACAGGTATGCTGCCAGGTAAATAAAGGAACCCTAGCCAAGCTGCCAGGAAGCCACAGGACCCCTAGCCAAGCGGCCAGGAAGCCACAGGACCCCTAGCCAAGCGGCCAGGAAGCCACAGGACCCCTAGCCAAGCGGCCAGGAAGCCACAGGACCCCTAGCCAAGCTGCCAGGTACTTAAGCAACCCCTAGCCAAGCTGCCAGGTACTTAAGCAACCCCTAGCCAAGCTGCCAGGTACTTAAGCAACCCCTAGCCAAGCTGCCAGGTAATAAACGGAACCATAGCCAAGCTGCCAGGTAAGCAAATGAACCCCAGCCAAGCTGCCAGGTAAGCAAATGAACCCCAGCCAAGCTGCCAGGTAAGCAAATGAACCCCAGCCAAGCTGCCAGGTAAGCAAATGAACCCCAGCCAAGCTGCCAGGTAAGCAAAGAAACCCCAGCCAAGCTGCCAGGTAACCAAAGGAACCCTTGGTATGCTGCCAGTTAAGCATAGAAACCCCAGCCAAGCTGCCAGGTAACCACAGGAACCCTAGCCAAGCTGCGAGGTAAGCAAAGGGATAACAGGTATGCTGCCAGGTAAGAAAGGAACCCTAGCCAAGATGCCAGGCAAGCAAAGGAACCCTAGCCAAGATGCCAGGCAAGCAAAGGAACCCTAGCCAAGATGCCAGGCAAGCAAAGGAACCCTAGCCAAGATGCCAGGTAAGAAAAGGAACACTAGCCAAGCTGCCAGCCAAACAAAGGGATCCCCAGTAAGCTGCCAGGTAAGAAAAGGAACCCTAGCCAAACTGCCAGGAATGATATTGAAATCTAGCCAAGCTGCCAGGTAAGCACAGGAACCCTAGCCAAGCTGCCAGGAATGCTATTGAAACCTAGCCAAGCTGCCAGGTAAGCAAAGGATCCCTAGCCAAGCTGCGAGGTAAGCAAAGGGATAACAGGTATGCTGCCAGGTAAGAAAGGAACCCTAGCCAAGATGCCAGGCAAGCAAAGGAACCCTAGCCAAGATGCCAGGCAAGCAAAGGAACCCTAGCCAAGATGCCAGGTAAGAAAAGGAACACTAGCCAAGCTGCCAGCCAAACAAAGGGATCACAGGTATGCTGCCAGGTAAGGAAAGGAACCTCAGCCAAGCTTCCAGGGAAGCAAACTAACCCTAGCCAAGCGACAAGGTAGACACAGGAACCCTAGCCAAGCTGACAGGCAACCAAAGTAAGGCTAACCAAACTGCTAGGTAACCACAAGAACCCTAGACAAGCTGCCAGGTAAGAAAAGGACCCCTAGCAAAGCTGCCAGGCAACCGAAGGGATCACAGGTATGCTGCCAGGTAAGCAAAGGACTCCTAGCCAACCAGCCAGGTAAGCAACAAAAACCCAGCCAAGCTGCCAGGTAACCAAAGGAACCCTAGCCAAGCTGCCAGGTAGACAAGGGAACCCTAGCCAAGCGGCCAGGTAGACAAGGGAACCCTAGCCAAGCGGCCAGGTAGACAAGGGAACCCTAGCCAAGCGGCCAAGTAGACAAGGGAACCCTAGCCAAGCGGCCAGGTAAGCAAAGCAACCCTAGCCAAGCGGCCAGGTAAACACAGGAACCCTAGGCAAGCTGCCAGGTAAACACAGGAACCCTAGGCAAGCTGCCAGGTAAACACAGGAACCCTAGGCAAGCTGCCAGGTAAACACAGGAACCCTAGGCAAGCTGCCAGGTAAACACAGGAACCCTAGGCAAGCTGCCAGGTAAGCAAAGGACGCCTAGCCAACCAGCCAGGTAAGCAACAAAAACCCAGCCAAGCTGCCAGGTAAGCAAAGGACGCCTAGCCAACCAGCCAGGTAAGCAACAAAAACCCAGCCAAGCTGCCAGGTAATCAAAGGAATCCCCAGTAAGCTGCCAGGTAAGAAAAGGAACCCTAGCCAAGCTGCCAGGAATGATATTGAAATCTAGCCAAGCTGCCAGGTAAGCACAGGAACCCTAGCCAAGCTGCCAGGTAAGCACAGGAACCCTAGCCAAGCTGCCAGGCAAGAAAGGAACCCGAGCAAAGCTGCCAGGTAAGCAAAGAAACCAGAGCAAAGCTGCCAGGTAGCCAAAGGAACCCTAGCCAAGCTGCCGGGTAATAAAGGGCACCCTAGCCAAGCTGCCAAGTAATAAAGGGCACCCTAGCCAAGCTGCCAGGTAATAAAGGGCACCCTAGCCAAGCTACCAGGTAAGCAAAGGAAACCTAGCCAAGTTGCCAGGTAAGCAAAGGAAACCCAGGTAAGGTGCCAGGTAACCAAAGGAACCCTAGCAAAGCTGGCAGGCCACAAAAGGAACCCATGGTATGCTGCCAGGTAAGTAAAGGAACCCTATCCCAGATGCCAGGTAAGCGAGGGCACCCTAGCCAAGCTGCCAGGAGGACATGGGAACCCTAGCCAAGCTGCCAGTTAAGCAAAGAAACCACAGCCAAGCTGCCAGGTAACAGAAGGAACCCTTGGTATGCTGCCAGGTAACCACAGGAACCCTAGTCAAGCTGCGAGTTAAGCAAAGGGATAACAGGTATGATGCCAGCCAAGCAAAGGAACCCTAGCCAAGCTGCCAGCCAAGCAAAGGAACCCTAGCCATGATACCAGGTAAGCAAAGGAACCCTAGCCAAGCTGCCAGGAATGCTATTGAAACCTAGCCAAGCTGCCAGGAATGCTATTGAAACCTAGCCAAGCTGCCAGGTAAGCAAAGGATCCCTAGCCAAGCTGCCAGGTAAGCAAAGGATCCCTAGCCAAGCTGCCAGGTAAGCAAAGGATCCCTAGCCAAGCTGCCAGGTAAGCACAGGAACCCTAGCCAAGCTGCCAGGTAAGCACAGGAACCCTAGCCAAGCTGCCAGGTAAGCACAGGAACCCTAGCCAAGCTGCCAGGTAAGCACAGGAACCCTAGCCAAGCTGCCAGGTAAGAAAAGGAACCCCAGCCAAGCTGCCAGGTAACCAAAGGAACCCTTGGTATGCTGCCAGATAACCACACGAACCCTAGTCAAGGTGCGAGGTAAGCAAAGGGATCACAGGTATGCTGCCAGGTAAATAAAGGAACCCTAGCCAAGCTGCCAGGTAACCACAGGAGCCCTAGCCAAGCGGCCAGGTAACCACAGGACCCCTAGCCAAGCTGCCAGGTACTTAAGCGACCCCTAGCCAAGCTGCCAGGTACTTAAGCGACCCCTAGCCAAGCTGCCAGGTACTTAAGCGACCCCTAGCCAAGCTGCCAGGTACTTAAGCGACCCCTAGCCAAGCTGCCAGGTACTTAAGCGACCCCTAGCCAAGCTGCCAGGTAATAAACGGAACCCTAGCCAAGCTGCCAGGTAAGCAAATGAACCCCAGCCAAGCTGCCAGGTAAGCAAATGAACCCCAGCCAAGCTGCCAGGTAAGCAAATGAACCCCAGCCAAGCTGCCAGGTAAGCAAAGAAACCCCAGCCAAGCTGCCAGGTAACCAAAGGAACCCTTGGTATGCTGCCAGTTAAGCATAGAAACCCCAGCCAAGCTGCCAGGTAACCACAGGAACCCTAGCCAAGCTGCGAGGTAAGCAAAGGGATAACAGGTATGCTGCCAGGTAAGAAAGGAACCCTAGCAAAGGTGCCAGGCAAGCAAAGGAACCCTAGCCAAGATGCCAGGTAACCACAGGAACCCTAGCGAAGATGCCAGGTAACCACAGGAACCCTAGCGAAGATGCCAGGCAACCGAAGGGATCACAGGTATGCTGCCAGGTAAGCAAAGGACTCCTAGCCAACCAGCCAGGTAAGCAACAAAAACCCAGCCAAGCTGCCAGGTAGACAAGGGAACCCTAGCCAAGCGGCCAGGTAGACAAGGGAACCCTAGCCAAGCGGCCAGGTAGACAAGGGAACCCTAGCCAAGCGGCCAGGTAAACACAGGAACCCTAGGCAAGCTGCCAGGTAAACACAGGAACCCTAGGCAAGCTGCCAGGTAAACACAGGAACCCTAGGCAAGCTGCCAGGTAAACACAGGAACCCCAGAATAGCTGCCAGGTAAGCAAAGGACGCCTAGCCAACCAGCCAGGTAAGCAACAAAAACCCAGCCAAGCTGCCAGGTAAGCACAGGAACCCTAGCCAAGCTGCCAGGTAAGCACAGGAACCCTAGCCAAGCTGCCAGGTAAGCACAGGAACCCTAGCCAAGCTGCCAGGCAAGAAAGGAACCCTAGCCAAGCTGCCAGGCAAGAAAGGAACCCTAGCCAAGCTGCCAGGCAAGAAAGGAACCCTAGCCAAGCTGCCAGGCAAGAAAGGAACCCTAGCCAAGCTGCCAGGTAAGCAAAGAAACCCGAGCAAAGCTGCCAGGTAAGCAAAGAAACCCGAGCAAAGCTGCCAGGTAATAAAGGGCACCCTAGCCAAGCTGCCAGGTAATAAAGGGCACCCTAGCCAAGCTACCAGGTAAGCAAAGGAAACCTAGCCAAGTTGCCAGGTAAGCAAAGGAAACCCAGGTAAGGTGCCAGGTAACCAAAGGAACCCTAGCAAAGCTGGCAGGCCACAAAAGGAACCCATGGTATGCTGCCAGGTAAGTAAAGGAACCCTATCCAAGATGCCAGGTAAGCGACGGCACCCTAGCCAAGCTGCCAGGAGGACATGGGAACCCTAGCCAAGCTGCCAGTTAAGCAAAGAAACCACAGCCAAGCTGCCAGGTAACAGAAGGAACCCTTGGTATGCTGCCAGGTAACCACAGGAACCCTAGTCAAGCTGCGAGTTAAGCAAAGGGATAACAGGTATGATGCCAGCCAAGCAAAGGAACCCTAGCCAAGCTGCCAGCCAAGCAAAGGAACCCTAGCCATGATACCAGGTAAGCAAAGGAACCCTAGCCAAGCTGCCAGGAATGCTATTGAAACCTAGCCAAGCTGCCAGGTAAGCAAAGGATCCCTAGCCAAGCTGCCAGGTAAGCAAAGGATCCCTAGCCAAGCTGCCAGGTAAGCAAAGGATCCCTAGCCAAGCTGCCAGGTAAGCACAGGAACCCTAGCCAAGCTGCCAGGTAAGCACAGGAACCCTAGCCAAGCTGCCAGGTAAGCACAGGAACCCTAGCCAAGCTGCCAGGTAAGAAAAGGAACCCCAGCCAAGCTGCCAGGTAACCAAAGGAACCCTTGGTATGCTGCCAGATAACCACAGGAACCCTAGTCAAGGTGCGAGGTAAGCAAAGGGATCACAGGTATGCTGCCAGGTAAATAAAGGAACCCTAGCCAAGCTGCCAGGTAACCACAGGAGCCCTAGCCAAGCGGCCAGGTAACCACAGGACCCCTAGCCAAGCGGCCAGGTAACCACAGGACCCCTAGCCAAGCGGCCAGGTACTTAAGCGACCCCTAGCCAAGCTGCCAGGTACTTAAGCGACCCCTAGCCAAGCTGCCAGGTAATAAACGGAACCATAGCCAAGCTGCCAGGTATGCAAGGGCACCCTAGCCAAGCTGCCAGGTAAGCAAATGAACCCCAGCCGAGCTGCCAGGTAAGCAAATGAACCCCAGCCAAGCTGCCAGGTAAGCAAAGAAACCCCAGCCAAGCTGCCAGGTAACCAAAGGAACCCTTGGTATGCTGCCAGTTAAGCATAGAAACCCCAGCCAAGCTGCCAGGTAACCACAGGAACCCTAGCCAAGCTGCGAGGTAAGCAAAGGGATAACAGGTATGCTGCCAGGTAAGAAAGGAACCCTAGCCAAGATGCCAGGCAAGCAAAGGAACCCTAGCCAAGATGCCAGGCAAGCAAAGAAACCACAGCCAAGCTGCCAGGTAACAGAAGGAACCCTTGGTATGCTGCCAGGTAACCACAGGAACCCTAGTCAAGCTGCGAGTTAAGGAAAGGGATCACAGGTATGCTGCCAGGCAAGCAAAGGAACCCTAGCCAAGCTGCCAGCCAAGCAAAGGAACCCTAGCCATGATACCAGGTAAGCAAAGGAACCCTAGCCAAGCTGCCAGGAATGCTATTGAAACCTAGCCAAGCTGCCAGGTAAGCAAAGGATCCCTAGCCAAGCTGCCAGGTAAGCAAAGGATCCCTAGCCAAGCTGCCAGGTAAGCAAAGGATCCCTAGCCAAGCTGCCAGGTAAGCACAGGATCCCTAGCCAAGCTGCCAGGTAAGCACAGGATCCCTAGCCAAGCTGCCAGGTAAGCACAGGATCCCTAGCCAAGCTGCCAGGTAAGCACAGGAACCCTAGCCAAGCTGCCAGGTAAGCACAGGAACCCTAGCCAAGCTGCCAGGTAAGAAAAGGAACCCCAGCCAAGCTGCCAGGTAACCAAAGGAACCCTTGGTATGCTGCCAGATAACCACAGGAACCCTAGTCAAGGTGCGAGGTAAGCAAAGGGATCACAGGTATGCTACCAGGTAAATAAAGGAACCCTAGCCAAGCTGCCAGGAAGCCACAGGACCCCTAGCCAAGCAGCCAGGAAGCCACAGGACCCCTAGCCAAGCGGCCAGGAAGCCACAGGACCCCTAGCCAAGCGGCCAGGAAGCCACAGGACCCCTAGCCAAGCGGCCAGGAAGCCACAGGACCCCTAGCCAAGCGGCCAGGAAGCCACAGGACCCCTAGCCAAGCGGCCAGGAAGCCACAGGACCCCTAGCCAAGATGCCAGGTACTTAAGCGACCCCTAGCCAAGCTGCCAGGTAATAAACGGAACCATAGCCAAGCTGCCAGGTATGCAAGGGCACCCTAGCCAAGCTGCCAGGTAAGCAAATGAACCCCAGCCAAGCTGCCAGGTAAGCAAATGAACCCCAGCCAAGCTGCCAGGTAAGCAAATGAACCCCAGCCAAGCTGCCAGGTAAGCAAATGAACCCCAGCCAAGCTGCCAGGTAAGCAAAGAAACCCCAGCCAAGCTGCCAGGTAACCAAAGGAACCCTTGGTATGCTGCCAGTTAAGCATAGAAACCCCAGCCAAGCTGCCAGGTAACCACAGGAACCCTAGCCAAGCTGCGAGGTAAGCAAAGGGATAACAGGTATGCTGCCAGGTAAGAAAGGAACCCTAGCCAAGATGCCAGGCAAGCAAAGGAACCCTAGCCAAGATGCCAGGCAAGCAAAGGAACCCTAGCCAAGATGCCAGGCAAGCAAAGGAACCCTAGCCAAGATGCCAGGCAAGCAAAGGATCCCTAGCCAAGCTGCCAGGTAAGCAAAGGATCCCTAGCCAAGCTGCCAGGTAAGCAAAGGATCCCTAGCCAAGCTGCCAGGTAAGGAAAGGAACCTCAGCCAAGCTTCCAGGGAAGCAAACTAACCCTAGCCAAGCGACAAGGTAGACACAGGAACCCTAGCCAAGCTGACAGGCAACCAAAGTAAGGCTAACCAAACTGCTAGGTAACCACAAGAACCCTAGACAAGCTGCCAGGTAAGAAAAGGACCCCTAGCAAAGCTGCCAGGCAACCGAAGGGATCACAGGCACGCTGCCAGGTAAGCAAAGGACCCCTAGCCAACCAACCAGGCAAGCAAAGAAACCAGAGCAAAGCTGCCGGGTAATTAAGCGACCCCTAGCCAAGCTGCCGGGTAATTAAGCGACCCCTAGCCAAGCTGCCGGGTAATTAAGCGACCCCTAGCCAAGCTGCCGGGTAATTAAGCGACCCCTAGCCAAGCTGCCGGGTAATTAAGCGACCCCTAGCCAAGCTGCCGGGTAATTAAGCGACCCCTAGCCAAGCTGCCGGGTAATTAAGCGACCCCTAGCCAAGCTGCCGGGTAATTAAGCGACCCCTAGCCAAGCTGCCGGGTAATTAAGCGACCCCTAGCCAAGCTGCCGGGTAATTAAGCGACCCCTAGCCAAGCTGCCGGGTAATTAAGCGACCCCTAGCCAAGCTGCCAGGTAATTAAGCGACCCCTAGCCAAGCTGCCGGGTAAGCAGAGTAACATGAGCCAAGCTGCCAGGTAAGCAAAGGAAACA
Source organism: Podargus strigoides (assembly GCA_028020825.1). Classification (NCBI taxonomy): domain Eukaryota; kingdom Metazoa; phylum Chordata; class Aves; order Caprimulgiformes; family Podargidae; genus Podargus; species Podargus strigoides. The sequence goes on along the minus strand of CM051619.1, from coordinate 116,855,945 downwards.
TAGCAAAGCTGCCAGGTAGACAAGGGACCCCTAGCCAAACTACCAGGTATACCAAAGGAAGCTGCCAGGTAAGCAATGGAATCCCAGGTATGCTACCAGGTAAACAAAGCTAACAGGTAAAAAACGGAACCCTAACCAAGCTGCGAAGTAAACAAAGGAACCCTAGCCATGATGTCAGGTAAGCAAAGGAACCATAACAAGCTGACAGGTAAGCAAAGGAACACTAGCCAAGCTGCCAAGTAAGAAAGGGAACCCTCGCCAAGCTGTCACGCAACCAAAGGACCACTAGGAATGCTCTCAGGTAACCAAAGGAATCGCAATTCATCTGCCAGGTAAGCAAAGTAACCCTAGCCAAGCTGCTAGGTAACCAAATGCACCCTGGAGAAGGTGGCAGGTAATGAAAGGAACCCGAGCCAAGCTGCCGGTTAAGCAAAGGAACTGTCTTGTTTCGAAAGACTGGTGTCTGCTAAGGAAGGCAGGAGCCCCTCTTGGAATGGAAAACACAACCCCCTTCCCTCCGAATTATTATTAAATTGAAATTAAGGGGCTTTCAGGCAAAGGTAGGAGGAAATGGGAATAACAGTTTTTACTACTATATACAACAAAACAGTAATACAGACGAACTGGTTTGAAGCCTGACAGAGTCAGGGATACAACCTGGCCCCCTGCCGGGCAGGGTGCTGGTACCAGTCTGATGTAGTGGTAGCTGCAGTTCTCTTTGAAATGCTCCTGTTGAAGCGGTGATCTTGTAGAAAAGAAGTCTGGTCCTCCTCCGAAAATCCGGTGGCGGTGTAGTCCTTGTCCTCTGGGATCCCAGCGGGTAAGGCTGCTCGTGCTGTTCGTAACCCCAGATTTTATCCCCGGTGGGAATGCTTGGCTCCCTCCCCCTGGCCGGAGCATCTCACAAAGGGATGGTGAGTCCTGGGGCAAGGCACTGATGGGCGCATTAACAGAAGAATAGTCCCGAGGGAGGAGGCAAGGAACATCGGCGCCTGCTTTCAACAGCTCATGGTAATAGAATACATTGCAACCCAGGACAGGAGCCCTAGAGAAGATGCCAGGTAAGCAAAGGAATCCTAGGTATGCTGCCAGGTAAGCAAAATAACGTCACCCACACCCACAGGACTCGGTCTCTGTTTCTAAGCCCAAACACACAGGACTGAGTCTGGGCTACAAACCCCCAAAACGTGTGACTTAGTCTCTGTGTCTGAGCCCGAAAACTGCCCAAATGAGCCCGGTTTGGAGCCCCCAGAATGCACAACTGAGACTGTGATTTTGAGCCCAAACACCCAGAACTCGGTCTCTGGCCCCAAAACACAGCACTGAGTCTGTGCCCAACACTTGAACGTGTGTCCCTGCCTCACCCCGTGTGCCTGAGCCCCATGTCCCCGGGTTCACTCAGTTCGTGAGCCCCCAACACCCCTGAGCCCCGGTCTGGGGCTGAACAACACAGGAACGAGTCTCTGAGCCCCACTGCCAGCTCCCAAAGGCAGGACTTGGTCTCCACTTCTGAGCCCCAAATTTGGCCAACGGGAGCCCCCCACACACGCACGACTTGGTCTCCCTGAGCCCTAAACTGCCCAAAGGAGCCCCATTTCCAGCCCGAGACTTAGGGCTCGGTTTCGGTTTGGGATCCCCCAAGCCCAGGACTCGGTCTCAGTGCCCGAGAGGTGACGGCGTCTGGGGGGGTCGGAGCCCTCCGGCAGCCAAACCCCGCGCGGCCGCTCGCTCCCTCGGCCCGGGGAGCGGGGGCAGAACCGCAGAGGGGACGGCACAGAGACGGTGGGGGCATAAAAACAGTTTAATAAGGGAAATAAAGTACAGGAATGGAGCGTGCGAAGGAGTGCCGCCGTCCCCCCGTGTGCCGGAGCCCGCACGCCCTCGCAGCCCCCCGCCCGGTCCCGAGCCCCCACACCGCAGGACGGGGGCTCTGCTCCGCAGCCCCAGCACGACCCCGAGACCCCGCTTCAGTCCCCCCCCGAGCCGCCCTGGGCTCCGCTGCGGAGCATCCCCATCGCTACGGGCAGGACCGCGGGACCGGCTCTCTGCCCCGCGAAGCCTCAGCCCCCTCCCGCCTCGGCTCTGCGCCCCCCGCCCCGGACTCCCGCCACAGCCCCCGACTGTCGCCCGCGGACCCGACCTACCGCACCGAGTGTCCGGCTCCTGGAAGGCTTCGGGCCGCGACCCCGATCCGGGCCCCGGCCCCGGCCCCGGCCCACAGCCGGTCGCCGGTCCCCGAGCCCCGCGGGGAGCGCCGGGGTGGCTCGGGCGGAGCCGGGGGTCTCCGGTCCTGCGGACGCTGGTGCCCGAGCTCCTCGCGCCGCCCGCACTCCGCGCGCCCCGGTCACGCCCCGCCCACTCCTTTTAGATGCTCGGCCCCGCCCGCCGCGGCCGCCCCGGGTCCTGCCGCCCGCCCGCTGCCCGCTCGGCCCCCGGCACCGCGGTCGCCGCAGCGCCAGAGATCCACGGGGGGTGCGGGCCCTGACGGCACTCCCGGGTGGGCGGGCCGGGGAGCCCCGGGGGGAGCGGGGGGTCCGGGTCACACAGCCCAACTGTCGAACCGCACCACGGTCTATGCCATAACCCAGACTGCAGTGCCACTGCCAGTGGTGCAGTTATTCAGGCCGTCCTAGCTGCTGTTTCAGAACCTCGCCGTGCAGTATTTTCACTCTTCTCCCTGAGTCCGCACTCTCCAGCTGTTTGTTTCCCACAGAGGTGTTGCCAAGCCATGGAGCCAGGCTGACTTTGCCAAGGCTCAGGCCCCGTGCTGCTGGATGAAGTGCAGTGCCCGGGAAACGAACGATCGACAGCGCAGACAGATGACAACAAAACTGCAAAGCAAAACACTCAAACCTGATGACAGCAAAAGAGCAGATTCTCCTCTTCACAGGCAGAGCTCTCCAGTACCTAAGAAAGAGTTACAAACAGTCCAATAACGCTACCCAAACAAAAAGAAACAAAAAAACCTTCATAAAATATCAAGACTAACCAAAACAAAACAAAATGCAACACAGGGAGCACTGAAGTGAGAAAGAAGCCCCCTGGCCTGAGCCTAAATACAGAGCTGGGGCCATTGGGGAAGGGTGGGTGGAGCGGGCCCAGGTGAGGCCATGGGGGTGCTGGGGCACTCGGGTGCCTCCATCAGCAGCTGAGACCGAGCAGCTCTGCCATCTCCCCTGCCAGCTCCAGCACTGCGTCCCAGCAAGGCTGTGCATCCTTCGGAGAGAAGGGGGAGGCAGAACTGTCACCTCCACTGGGGATGGGCCAGGTCCCTTCTCTGCGGTGACACGCGGTGAGGGCGAGCAGTGAGCAGCGTGTGTGGCGTGGGGCTGTGACAGTCACCCTGCGCCCGTTTAAAATAACAACTGTGGGGACAGACAAACAAGAGAGAAGCGTTTTCAGCTTTTCCAGAAAGCCAGGTCCATCCCAGCACAATGTGTCGGAGCTGTCGTGTGGGCTGATTTCTGCTCCGCATTTGAAAGTGTTTTGGTTGTTAAAAGGGAAGTTGTTGTGGAGGAGAAGAACTACGCTTGGGCTTGCAGTCACAGGCTCGATTTTGTTCTTGTCGGTCCTGAAGCAGACGGTGGCGCTGCTGGGTGGGATGTCAGTGCAGACACTTGTGACAGCCTCAGAGGATAATGACCCCCTCTCCTCTGCATACCGGAGCAATCGTTCCCAAAATATATCAGCTCACGGGGAGTGCTTTTGTTTTTATCTCCTCTGTGTGTGTGTGTGTCTGTGTGTCTGTGTGTGTGTGTGTCTGCCTGCTTTCTGTCTGCGCCCGCACCTATTCAAGGGGGACACCCGTCCCCTCCGGCACAGTGTCACAGGCACGTGTGCCATCGCCACATGCTGTGTGAGGACTGGCGGGGAGGGCAGGATGGCCTTGCCAGGTAAGAGAATAGAAATGGCACCAAGCTCCATAACCAGCGTAAGGCCATGATTGGTGTCACAGCAGTGATTTCTGGCTGCTCTGTCTGGGAGCTCATCAGTCAGAAGTGCAGGGGAAGGAGGAAGCTCTGGGTTTATTAACCCAGAGAACGTAGGAGCGAGTTAGTGACTCGGTGGGACCTTAGGGCAGCACGACATGAAGTATTTCTGATGGAGGTGGTGGCACTGGAAGTTCCTTGGAGTATCAGAAAGCCTCCACCTGGAACAGCCTGTATGAGTCAAACCCTTCCCGCCCAGGAAAGGTTAATTCAGAACACATTCCCAGCGGTGCTGCTGCAGGAGTGGGAGAGGACGCCCTGTGCAGAGGGGAGCTGCAGGCAGCGCCCCGCGGTGTGCCCGGACAGCACAGCTGAGGCACGGTCTCACCCGTCCCCCTTCTTGGATCTCCAGAGTAAAGCCCAGGGAACAAACCCAGCCAGTTCAGCTATAGGAAGGGACTTTAAAGTACCTATGGGGTATAAGCTGGCAGTGAGCAAATGTAGGAAGGAAATTAGAAAGCTTCTTCGTAGGAAAAACCTGACCTGAATGTACCCTCAAATATTTTTAATATGGGATTTTTTCAGTATGATAGAAATGCTCCCTTGTGAAATCTGAACTTCCAGCGAAGCCCATGAGATTCCTGGGCACCGTCCTGACACGGTGACCTCAGCTGGGTGTGAGCAAAGACCCTCTGACCGGGGCAGGCGAGAGCAGAGCGAACGCTGGGAAAGGTTTCTAGAACGGCATTTCAAACCCTGACCGGCGCTTTTACCCTTCCTGCTCCCCTCCTCCCGGGGGCGCAGCTGCCCTTTCTCTCCATCCTGGGTTAGATGGGAATTGAGGAGGACACTGTTCTTGGCCACAGCAGTGTTCCGTAACCAGTGACAGCAGCAGTGAGTGGAGATTTATTTTGGGTGAGAGGAGTGTCTTGGTTCGAAAGACAGGTGTCTGCTAAGGAAGGCAGGAGCCTCCCTTGGAACGGAAAATACAACCCCCTTCCCTCCGAATTATTATTAAATTGAAATTAAGGGGCTTTCAGGCAAAGGTAGGAGGAAATGGGAATAACAGTTTTTACTAATATATGCAACAAAACAGTAACACAGAGAAACTGGTTTGAAGCCTGACAGAGTCAGGGATACAACCTGGCCCCCTGCCGGGCAGGGTGCTGGTACCAGTCTGATGTAGTGGTAGCTGCAGTTCTCTTTGAAATGCTCCTGTTGAAGCGGTGATCTTGTAGAAAAGAAAAGTGGTCCTCCTCCGAAAATCCGGTGATGGTGTAGTCCTTGTCCTCTGGGATCCCAGCGGGTAAGGCTGCTCGTGCTGTTCCAAACCCCAAATGTTATCCCCGGTGGGAATGCTTGGCTCCCTCCCCCTGGCTGGAGCATCTCACAAAGGGATGGTGAGTCCTGGGGCAAGGCACTGATGGGCGCATTAACAGAAGAATAGTCCCGAGGGAGGAGGCAAGAAACATCGGCGCCTGGTTTCAACAGCTCATGGTAATAGAATACGTTGTCACCCAGGACAAGGAGTTGCTTAGGGCTGGGAGGAAGATGGGCCGGGAGTGACTCTGTTGGTGTCGGGGGGTACGGACGTTTTTAGGGGGAAGGAGCTGACGGCAGCGTTCCTTCTCGACACGGAGCCCAGCAGCTCCTGCGGGCTGAGACGTGTGTTTGGGATGCCACACGCAGTGCCACTGCAGAGCAGCAGAGGAGTTTGATAGGAGACACCCGAGACCTTCAGCATTTCACTCCATGGTCCCAGCGTGACACCGTGCCGGGCGGGAGCGGGAAAAGTGCATTTCAGCGACAGGGAGAGCGCGCCAGAGGTGCGGGTATGTCCTGGGTGCTCCCGAGCACATTTCTAACACCGCATCTTACAAAGCAGCCGGGGGTCAGCCTGAAGAGCCCGGGGGGCTGCTGCTGCCGCCGGCAATCCCGCTGGAACACCTTCAGCACGCGTGCATCCCGCCCGGGATTTCTGCCCAGGAAAGATGTTGGACTGACTGTGGCTGGGCAGGGAGTGAGCACGCACAGAGCTGCAGCTCGCTGCGATTGCCGGCCTGTGCTTTGCGTTCATTTCTGGGCTTCACCTCACTGCCGGCGGAGCCACACCGAGCTGCAGATTGGTTCTGTGACCGGCTCGCTCTTATCTGCAGGGCGGGCACCGCCATCTCCGGGGAATACGCCTCTCCTTCTCCTTCAGTCGGGACAAAACTGACTTCTCCGTGTGTATTTCTGCTGCTGCGCCGCTGCTCGAGGGTGAGTGTTACTCCGTTTATATCAAACCCAACAGCAATTGGGCTTTCAGGTGTTCCGGGCAGTACCGAAATGGTTTCTCACAGCCCCTCACTCCCGGTACAGAACTTGTTTTCTCTGCAAGTTCTCACCGTCACCGAACAGACGCAGGCAGCGCAGTGTCGTTACCTGCCCTGGGCTGTCATTAACGCTCTGTGGGGCGGGACCGGTGTGTCCTCAGCCCTGCTGCCCAGGAGGGGCTCTTTGTGCCCCCAGGTTCCTCTGTTTGGGGAGCGGCGGAAGCTCGGGTCTCCTCTGCTCCCCACTCCCACGTGTTTCCCAGGGTCACGTTGTGTCTCCTCCCCCAGCCCACTGCTCTGGGGATTCCTTCCGCCAGGAACGTGCGTGGGCGATGGGCACCGCGGAGCGCCCTGTCTGTGGGGTCCCTGCACCCCCCGGAGGTCCCTGCAGCGGGCAGTGGGTACCGAGAGGCTGTCGGGTTTGTTCTGTCCCTGTGTCCGCGCACACGCGGTCACACGCGGTCACGCAGCGGCTGCGCCCGTGCGGGGTCAGCTCTGCGGGGCGCCCACAGCCCACGCGTGTGCGGCTGCCGGGTGCCCCCACGTCCCACAGCTCCGCCCCGCCGGCTCCGCCCCGCCCCGCTATTGGCCGCTGCCCGGAGGCGCCGGCGCCGCTGATCGGTGGGCGCGGGCCGGGCCGCCCCCGCGCGGCAGGTGGTGCCGCGGGCCGAGGGGTGAAGAGGCCCCGGGGCGCAGTTCCGCCGGGCACCGCCAGGGGGCGCCTCCGCCAAGGGAGCAGCGCGGGACCGGCGCAGGTAGCGGCGGGGCCGGGGGGTCCTTGCCGTGCCCGGGCCCTGGGGACCCGTCTCCGGGTGGCCTGGAGGCCCCGCTGTGCTCCTGGCGAGCCCCGGGCCCGGTCAGGGCCGGAGGGGGGCGGTGGGGCCCGGCCGCAGCGCAGGGAAGGGGTGCCGGGCCCGGGTGGGGTCTGAGGGGGTGCCCGGGGTCGGGGGTGTTCGGGCCCCCCCCGGGTCGGGGCGGTGGGGACGGGCAGCGCTGTCCCGGAGCAGCCCCGTGGGGCTCCGCCGGGCGTTGCGGGGTCCCCGTGCGCAGGGAGTGACCCCAGGGGTGCCGCCTGCGGGGGACGAGGGGGGCTGTGCACCGTGTGCTGCCCCTCTGCTGTGGGGGCGGTGTCCCGGGTTGGGGACAGCCCCGTGCCCCCCGCCCGCTCTCGGGCAGGGATTGGGGCACCGCTCCCGGGGCCGGGACACGGGCGTCCCCCCGGGCGGGCTCCGGGGGCTGTAGGGTGGGGGCCACGACTGCGGGTGCTGCCGTGCCGGGAGGGCTCGGGGGGGCTGGCGGGTGCGGGGGGGCGCAGGCTCTGCAGCAGCGCTGGAGCCGCCTCGGAGGGCGCCTCGGGTGGAGTTACCGTGGGTTTGGCGCGGCCGTGCCGGTCCCCGTGTGATGGAAGTGCTGCGGGATGTGCCCCGGCCCCACCGGGAGACATTCCACCGGGATGGCTCCGGGCTGCGCCCCTTCCCAGCCCCGGACTGGCCCGGGTGCTCCCTGGCTTTGTCCCCAGTTTCTCCTGGCTCTCAGCCTCAGGTGTGGGCAGTGACTGGGAAGGATGGGTTTTGTCTCTCCCTTCCCAGGCCCCCGAGCTGCAGCTGCTCCCAGCAGGGCTGGGGCTGGGGGGGATCCTGTCCCCGGCGCTGCTGGGGGCAGCAGAGCTGGGACCAGAGCTGCTGCAGCGGTTCTTCAGGTCCCCCCAGCCAGAACAGCCTTTGTGCAGCAGTGCTGGGGAGCTCGGGGGTGATGGATGCATCGCTGTTTCCTTTTGGTTAATGCACGTCATTAGCTCATGTGATTCCGCAGCCGTTTGCCAGTCCCCTGTGTGTGCTTGTTAGCCATGGTTAAAATTAAAGGTTCATATTTTGGCTTCACACAGCAATTGTTTGTCCCCACCTGGACAAGGGGACAGAGTGTATTCTCAGCAAGTTCACTGCTGATCCCAAGCCGGGAGGGGTGGTGACACGCCAGAGGGCTGCGCTGCCATCCAGTGTGACCTGGACAGGCTGGAGAGCTGGGCAGAGAAGAACCTCATGGGGTTCAATAAGGGCAAGTGCAGGGTGCTGCCCCTGGGGAAGAAGAACGCCAGGCACCAGTATAGGTTAGGGGGGGACCTCCTGGAAAGCAGTTCTGAGGAGAAGGATCTGGGCGTCCTGGCAGACAGTAAATTATCCATGAGCCAGCAATATGTCCGTGCCACCAAGAAAGCCAATGCCACCCTGGGCTGCACAGGGCAGTGTGTGGCCAGCAGAGCGAGGGAGGTCATTCTCCCCTCTGCTCTGCCCTGGTGAGGCTGCAACTGGAATACTGTGTCCAGTCCTGGGCTCCCCAGTTGAAGAGAGACAGGGAACTACTGGAGAGAGTCCAGCGGAGGGCAACGAGGATGAGTGGGGGATTGGAGCATCTTCCCTGTGAGGAAAGGCTGAGAGAGCTGGGACTCTTTAGCCTGGAGAGGAGAAGGCTGAGGGGTGATTTAATTAATGGTTACAAATACCTAAAGGGTGGGTTGAGGGAGGATGGAGCCAGACTCTTTTCAGTGGTTCCCAGTGACAGGATGAGGGGTAATGGGCACAAGCTGGAACACAGGAGGTTCCATTTGAATATGAGAAAAAAACTTTAGGGTGAGGGTGCCAGAGCACTGGCACAGGCTGCCCAGAGAGGGGGTGGAGTCTCCTTCTCTGGAGATTTTCAAGACTCTCCTGGATGCAGTCCTGAGTGCTGTGCTCTAGGGGATCCTGCTTTAAAGCAAGAGAGTTGGACTAGGTGATCTCTGGAGGTCCCTTCCAACTCTGACAGTTCTGTGATTCTGTGATATATCATACTACAGAAATCATAACTTGCCTTTGTAAACTCCTTTCTTCTGCAGAGCACAGGTTGCTGACCATTACACACCATCCCTCCTGATTGTGTCCTATGAATGAACTCCAGTTTGTGCCATTTTGGTAATGGTGAGCCTCTCTCCTTGATGAGGCAGCAGCTGGGGGATTTTCTTGGCTGTGAGACTTAGTTTTGCAAGGTGAAGCTTGATGTAGAGGTTGTGTTGAGACCAGATGGTACATTAGCCTTTGTCTCATCTGAAGTAACTCCCTAAGTAATTCTGGGATGTGGGATTGCTTGTACAGTGCATAAAATTGCGGCTTCCCTAATGCCTGCTCAAGTGCAGCAGATGTTGCTTTCTACAAAGGCCACAAGATGTGTGAAAGCCACGTTGTGGGACTGAACATCCTTCTGCAGCCTTCACAACGTGCCATTCTTCTCCTGACCCTGCTGCTTTTATTGTTAGTGTGTCAGTGACTGAACATCCTGTCACTGGCAGTGTTCTGATTGGCAGGTGAGAGTTTTGGCCTGCAGAGTGAGTTTGCTGTGACCACAGATGCATCCTTTTCCCTCCGAGATGTTCTGGAGAACAGCATTTACTACTTCCAGAGCGTCCATGAAAGCATCGAGCCAACAAGTGATGTTTTCAGCTGTTATGTGAGCGATGGCTTCAGCCAGTCGGAGGTGCAGAGCGTTACCATCACAATTCAGGTGCCCTGCGCTCTCCTCTGTACCCCATGGGGAGGGGGTTAAGGGAGTTTCCTTCCTTCTGTTTCCTTCCCCTACTACAGGCACTTAATTCGCCTGTGGCACCAGAGAACATTGTGCACTGCAGCCTCTTCCCCAGGGCTTGTTTCTCTGGTGTCTCCTGTCTCTAGAAGCAGCCATGATGCTGGATAGATTTGGAGGGACTGGTGCAGCCCACTGATGGATATCAGCACCAGGACTGTCCTGTGGTAGCTTGTGTTTCATTTGGGTGGGCAGCGATCTTATCCCCTCGGCCATTTCCCTTGTTTGACTGTGTGCCTTTGGGACCTGTACAGCGACAGAACGATGAGCCCCCAGAGATGGTGCTGGAGCCTGTGGGAGTGCGTGAGGGCTCAGGGGTGGTCATTGCCAACACCTCCCTCAACCTGCAGGACTTGGACACCCAATACAGTGAGCTTGTCATCATGGTTACCAAAAGCCCTGAACATGGTAAGCCCTGACAAGCTGGGGGGTGAGGGAAAGACAGTATGTCTTTGTGCCTCTGTGGCTGTGTGTCTTTGTGTCTTTTGCTTCAGAACAGACCTGTTCTTTGAGAGTTGTCCCTCCTTATTTGTGGGAGAGGGGAAAGGGGGACTGCATGCATTTCCCTGGGAAGTTCCCTTGTGTGTTACCCCCTTTCCTATGGTGGGGTTTAGTTCCAAAGCCCTGAGCAGCTAGCGTCGATCTGCCGTGATAAAGCAAGGCAGGGTGTCAGGTGAAGGCTAGTGTCCTGTTAAACTAGGGAGGGCTGTGTGCCCTTTCTCAGCTCTCGTGTACGTAGCCAAATTCTTACCAGTTTTGGCAATAAGCAGATAATTTCCTTCGATTTTTCGCGTAAGGCTGTGTCCACCTCTGTGCATCCCACTGAAAGCTGGCACGCAGAGTCCCCAGCAGGCTGGCTTCTCCCCACAGTTCTCACCCGTCTGTTGCAGGCGCGTAGCTGGATGGGCTGAAGCTCTTTGTGGACTTTCTTTCTCTGCTCCAGGCTCTGCAGCATACCTCACAAATCAGCACTTGAAAGCAGCAGCTGTTTAATCAGATGACACAACCATTAGATCTGTCATGAAGAGGGATCCCAGCACGGGCCATCTGCAGTTGACCAAAGGTGATAATCCAGTCCAGATCTCTCAACAGACCTGTCAAAAGTTCCACTCAGACTGATATAAATAAAGGTGAGGGTGCTTGTTTTTACATAGTCACAACAAGTAATATGTGACCATTTTAAGTAGTCCTGTGAGGAGTAGGGAGTTGGACTCAGTGATCCTTATGGATCCCTTCCAACTTGAGATATTCTGTGACTCTATGATTTTTACAAGAGGGGGGAGACTTGAAGAAGGGAAGGGAGAGGGAAAGAAGTCAGGTAAGGTTGTTATGTTATAGCAGAAACATATATCGTAGAGCAAGTGTTAAAAAGTCTTTCTTAGAGGGAGAAAAAGAATAAAGAGGAAAAAGTAATGAAACCCAAGTCCAGGAGCTCTGTCAAGCCCCACGTCCCTCAGCTTATAGTGCCAGCCTGGTTCCAAATTAAGAATTAAATGATGCAGCCTGTAATGAACCACCTCTTTTCTCCTGTCCCTCTCTCCAGGACAAGTGGTGTACAGTCACAAGAAAGGGGATCCTGCTGGAAACTTCGCCTGCACCTTTGATGTGATCGATGCAGATGGCACCAAACTGACGGACCAGGTTTTTTATATTAGTGTATTAGGTAAAAGATAGTGCTGAAGTTATATTTTCTTTGCTGCAGAGCTGAAGCCTTCATAGATTCCAGTCCTATGTGTACTGCAAATTCAGATGTAATTCCTGAAATGCAGGTTTTATTCGCTGTTAATTCAAAGGCCTTTGAAGTTTGGGGGAGAGTTCACGGATGTAAGAATTAGTTCTTTGGCTTCTGACAAACTCGCTGGAAAAGGCAGAAAAATTCCCCTTAATATCATCATGCTGTCTAGGTTGTCCTTAAGACATAATGTTACTGTCCCCTCAACTCATGCCGAAGCGCAGATTACCTGTTTTGGAATTACCAGTCTGGGAGGTGTTTGTATTTGCCTTTTGCTTGAGCCCAAGTACTGAATTTGACACCAAGGAAAGGAGGGTGACTGTCTCCTAACTCAGCTTTGTATTTAACCCTTTCAGAGGACAGGTTTCCCCCCTCCATCATCGCCAACAAAGGACTGGTCTTGGACGAGAACTCGGCAAAGACACTCACAACCCCCCAGCTCTCTGCTGCTGACCAGGACAGTGAGCCAGCCCAGCTCCAGTACAAGCTCCCCAAGCAGCCACAGCTGGGGCACCTGGAGCGCGTGGCCTCCCCAGGTTAGCAGGGCAGCGTTAGGCTTGGTTGGGTACTCCTAGCAGCAAAGCACTTGGAGGGCTTTTGAGATTCACTGCAGGGAACATGTTCCTGGAGGCAGCAGCACAGAGTTATGTTTCCTGTTAGAAATCAAATGGTCATTAGGCCAGAGCTGGAGAATAGGGTGAGTGGAGGTGAGGCAGCCTGATAACCACAGATGAGGATCTCTTCAGCCTCTGGGTGATTTTATGCCCCTTGCCTGGTGGACTTTGAAAATCAGTCCAGTTTTCTGCGGTGTGAATCTCCTCTTTCAGGGCCTGTTGCTTCATCTGCATGACATATGAGGGCAAACCCTCAGCCTTTTCTGTGACCACATATAGTACGATGCCGAAAAGAATCCATCCCATAATGCCCCTTGGTAACAGAGCCCACCTTGGTGAACAGGCAACTTGCCTTCAGTCCCCCTCTTGGCCAGTATGTCCCTTGATCCCTGAACACCAGCCTCTTTTCCCAGCCCTGCTTTGGAGAGAGGAAGGCAACTACTTGCTGAGTAACTTTAAAAGGAATCATCATAGAACAGCCTTGGTTGGAAGAGACCTCTAAGATCACCCAGTCCAACCACTAACCCAGCACTGCCAAGTCATCACTACCCCATGTCCCTCAGCACCACATCTACACAGTTCTTAAATCCCTCCAGGGATGGGGACTCCCTCACTGCCCTGAGCAGCCTATTCCAATGCTTGATAACTCTTTCAGTGAAGGATTTTTTCCTAATATCCAATCTAACCCTCCCCTGGCACAACTTGAGGCCATTACCCTTCATCCTGTCACTGTTGCCTGGGAGAAGAGACCGACGCCTCCCTCGCTACCCCCTCCTTTCAGGGAGTTGTAGAGAGCAATGAGGTCTCCCCTCAGCCTTCTCTTCTCCAGATTGAGCACCCCCAGTTCCCTGGAACTACGTTGTGGTGTGATGGATATGCTGGATAATGAATTCTGATAGTTTGAGGAGGGGGGATTGGTCAGTCCTGTGAAACTCAGAAAGTAATTACCTTCAAAAGTGATCTGAATTTGAGAGTTGCCCTCCATGCCCACTGACAGTATGAGTGTCCTCACCCTCTCAGATGAATTAGTCTAAATCTGTGCTGTCGTATAATTTGCTCTTCTGATTTAGATGATACTCATCTAAGATTTTATACCTTCTTACTATTCCAAGAGTCGAATGCTCAAGTTCAGCCCAGGCAAAGGGTCCTTGGAGGGAAGGTTAGAGGTTGGTGGCATGACCAGTGACATTCTGTGTATATCAGAAAGGAGCACTGAAGGGAAATATTCAGGAGATTTAGAAAAAGCCACTTTTTGCATGAGCTTTACAACACAGCACAGGTCTAACTGCTCCCGGTGAACTGCATTATCTGTAAGAAATCCTGATATACCATTAGATTTTGGGGTTGAGATTTGGCTTGGGGTTTGATCTTGGGCTCATCACAGTCTTCGTGAGAAGCAACACCTATCCAGCTCTTCAGTGTGTTAGAGGTGAGGTGTGAGACTTTTCCCTTTCTTTCCATTCAACATGTCCTTTCCCCTCTCCCCTTCTGGTTGCCCAGTCATTCTCAGTTTCCACACTGGTGTTCTGAGCCCCAGCCCTCTCCGCTCGATAAGCAAAGTGCCAAGCTGCTGCCCAAGCCAGGAGGAGAATGAAAAGGAGGGAATGAAAGCCCAGAGGTGGTGAGCTCTTTACTGAGTAAATGCCTCAGGAGTCGGAAGGATGGTTGAGACTTTCTGCTCACTGAAATTAATGTCACTTGAAAAAATGGGAAGGCCATGCCAAATCTTGCCACGTTTTCTCTTGTGTACATTTCATCCTCTCTCAATGTCCTGCTGGATGAGAAGGACCTGGGCTTTCGTTTGTGCAGTGGGATTTTTGGTAATGTATTATAAATATGCTTCATAAGCCACTTACTATGTGGTCTTTTTTTCAAGTGACTCTTTTGGGCTGCAGCCCTGCACTCTGCTATGGCTATAATTTTGTTATGCAAGAAGGCTGAACTGTTAAATGAAGGGTGATCAGAACAGAGGAAGAAGCACTGGCTCTGGCAGGCAAGAGTAAAGTGTTCTTCAGAGGACGGAAGGCTCAGCAGAGACCTTTCAGGATCCAGTGCAACAGCTCAGACCATGTTGCTAGAGCAGGAAGCCCTCACCACACAGTTCTGCATACTGGTGTGAGAGAGCAGAGATGCTCACAGCAGGGGTGGGGATGTGCTTTGGTTCATAGATTTTTACTGCAGACAGCTAATACAAGACAGGCATTGTTAATCCTCGGATGGCATCTGCTAGTAAATCTATGGCCTGGTCAACTGGATCAGTTGTCATAGCTGGAGCTTTATGCATAGAGTAGACTCCTGTGTGGATGGGGCTAAATTATTGGTAGCAATGAGTGGAAATAAAATTTATAATGTGTATTTTATCATAATGTTTCAGTGGTCATAGCCTAGAGCAGCTGTGCAGGGTTTTTTATGAGAACTTCTGAGCAATATCCAAGGATGAATGAAGTTCTCTCTGTTTCTCTTGCATTTCCTCTCACAGGTGTTGACCACACCATGTTTAAGGTGGAGATCATGTCCAACGAAGACTGGGAGTGGCATGAGTCCTTTTCTCTGGTCTTGGGTCCAGATGATCCGGTGGAAGCTGTTCTTGGAGATACCAGCACTGCAGTAGTGACCATTTTGGACCAGGAGGCAGCAGGCAGCCTGATTCTACCAGCACCTCCCGTGGTAAGTGCCCATTGCAACGGGTTCAATTTAGTACCCTTCAAGTATAGAAACCCAGTGGGATAAAAATTAAGCAATAAAATGAGAGCTGCAATGATGTAGCAGGCTTGGAGCGCGTGGGAAGGAGTGGCTTTTCTGGCCGACCCCTCAGCCCCAGGCGAGTGCTGCCATCTTGCATCCCTACAGGTCGTCACCCTGGCTGATTATGACCGGGTGGAAGAAGTGACTAAAGGCGGTGCTAAGAAATCCCCTTCCCCAGGCTATCCACTCATCTGTGTCACTCCTTGTGACCCTCACTCCCCCCAGTACACAGTCATGAAGGAACGCTGCAGTGAGGCTGGGATCAACCAGTCTTCAATACAGTTCAGCTGGGAAGTAGCAACCCCTACGGATGGGAACGGAGCCAGGTCGCCTTTTGAAACCATCACTAACACCCCGTTCACTAGTGCCAGCCATAAGGTACGTGGCTGGGTACTGGCTAGCCAGGGCACAGCAGGAGGAGCGCGTGGCGTCAGTCGGCGAGGGCGTCGGCAGCTCTGTCACTCTGTGTCCTGTGTTTGACCGCTCACGGGTGAAATTGGGTTGTGTTCCTGCAGCTGAAAAGTCAGGCCCCTGAACAAGTGGCTGTGTCTAATGAAGAGCTCAGCACGCTGACGTGACCTGTGTTAACAGGGTTTGGGTTTGGATTGAGACCTCTCTGTCCCTGCACTGTTCACGTCCTGCCCCACAAGCAGAATTACTGCTTTCCTCTGGGGATTTTCCCAGGTGCCCCCAACAGTGATGTCTCAGCTCTTCTCAGGCATCCAGACGTGTTTCTAGACCATGCGTACTTGTGCATCCCAACAGGTGTGAGCCTGGAGAAGGGGAGAACACAGTCCTTCACCGGGTCCCCCAGAGTTACAGAGCTGGCTTGGGTCGAGAGGAGAGTGTGTGCCTGAAACCACATCCCTCCATAGGTTGTGCCCTCTTGAACAGCCAAGGGTGCTCAGGATGGTGCTCCCACTCTCCTCCTCGCACCCTGCTCTGCTGAGGGGGAGCCCTTCCCCTCAGGGAAACTGGAGTTGGTGGGACAGTTTGAGGAGCAGAGGAGAGATGACGAAATCCAGCTGAAACTCAATATCCAGCTGCCACTCGCAGGCTCACCCTGCCTGTGCTGTGCTGCTGGGAGGGGTGGGGTAATGTGTCAGGCTCCCCTGCCTGCTAGGGCTGCTTCTTTCTGCTGTCTCATCCACTGTTTGTTCCAGAATCCACATCTGGGTGCAGATCCCCCATCAGGATGGCATGCTGCCCCTCATCTCCACCCTGCCACTGCACAATCTGAATTTCCTTCTCTCTCAGTCTGTCTGCAGGCACCAGCATGTCTGCTCAAACCTGGTCACCATCAGAGACCTCAGCGGCATCTCAGGTAATTGTTAAAGCCAACTTCTGTTCCCTGAACTTGGGGGTAGGGAGAAGCCAGTAAAGAAATGCAGAGAAGACAGCTTTGTCTTCCTCTGGGCAATCTTGACATTACATGAATAATAATTAATCTTCCTGTACTAACAGCAGGGAACAGAGCTGCCCCGTTGGAGGTGAGATGCAATGCACGGCAGTGTTTTCAAGATAATTCATGCTAGGGTAGGTCCTGCAGCCTTCTGCAGTTTAACAGCAACCCCCAGCCACCTTTTCTGACGGCGTGGTGGGATGCGCTGTCCTCACGGTCTCCGTGAAGTGAGGTGGCCTCACATACACGTGAGCGCCTGTGTTGGCAGGTCGTACTGTCGCTGGCCTCTCCTTGATTTCCTGGCTATAAATGTGAGGAGAGAGACCAGAGTCCCTGTTGAGCACACACACAGTGCTGTCTCTTCTGCTGGAGGCAGCTGCAGCTCAGAGCTCTCCGCGCCCCTTCCCAAATACAGGGGCAGGCGACCTCTGGTTGTGCAGAGGCTGGCGAGGACGGGACTCACAGGAGCCGAGCAGCTCATGGCAGAAACAGGAGGGGGACAGAGCAAGCTCTCGATGGATTTTATCTCCTCATTTCTGGGCTTTTTTGTCCCTCTTTGGAGAGAGGCCCTCTGTGCATCTCAGTGACCTCTGACTGCTTAAGGGGCTTCTTGGCAGTGCTGGGACTGTACCGTAAATTAACAGTGGAGCAAACTCCAGCACTGAACATGGACATGAGGAATTTATTCCGACAATTAAGATTTTTTTTCCCCAAAGCACTCAGGTAAAATATATTTAAAACGTATTATTAACATGAATGAATTATTGCAGTTGCCAGAGATAGACAAGACCAAACCCTCCCCTTGGTGACAAATATTACTGCAGGTGCAATTTGCATGACGGAACAGAAGTTTAATGGAGCGCACGCGTGGGTTTGGTAAAAGCTTTTTATAAATTGTAAAAAAAACCCAAAGAAACAATAAAAAGCAAGGGGAAAAAAAGCTAAGAGAAGTGATGCTGGTATTTTTATACTCGTGTGGGAGGAAGGAGCGGCTCCAACTCCCCCCTGCCTCCTCCCACAGCCCCGCTGGAGCCAGGCCGGGCAGGGGGGGTGCAGCTCTGTCCGTGCCCCCCTACATCCCATCAGCGGGGGGGAGCAGCGGGGACCCCCAACTCCCCCCCTGCAGGGCGCGGGGTCAGTTCTCCCCTCACGGGGGGATCGCACACGAAAAGCAGCAGCTCCTTGTCTCACACCCGAGGCCGGGGGTCTGGATTTGCCTCTGCAACAAAACCCTGTGGAAACCAAACTGCAGCCGCGGGCTGGAGAGAGGGGGGCAGGGACACGAATTGTCACCGCAGTGTGCGCTGTCCTGTCCGCCCCCGTGGCAGAGAGTAAAGTCGGAATATAAACCTGACAGCGAGCGGGACCAGGGTGTCCCTGCCCGGGGTCTCCCCGCACTCGGCCCCCGTGGTTCCCCCGCGGGCGCCGCGTCTCGGTGAGGGGCACAGGGCGGCCCTGGGTGTCCTCCCCGCGAGGACTGGCCGATGGCTCGGGGGTGACCTCCTCTCGGCGTGCCAGCCGGAGCCACACCCGCGGTGCTGCCCGCCCGGCCCTGCAGCGCTTGCCGCGGGGGCGACCCCACCGCTGTCCCCGGTACCGGGGCTGCGGTACCGCCCCACGCCCACCGGGTGGCGCTGCGCTCAGCGCTGCTGCTGCGCGTCCGCCGGGGGGCGACACAGGGGCGGGGGCGCTGTGTATTATTCTGGGCACTGTGGCACAGAGCAGAAGGACCTGTTCGCCCAGAGACTGTCGCCTGCGTTTAACTCGGCCTGGTGCATGCCAGCGTCCCACGCTTCGGGGAACAACGCGACCGGACCCCCGCCTCCGGCAGGGGTCCACGCACCCTGCCCACCCCCCTCCCGCACACCCACACCCCAACGCCCTCCCACCTCCCACCCCCCCAGCCACGGCCAACCCGGCCCCTGGCTCTGACCCCAGAGACAGCGACCGTGTCCCCATCTCTGAGCCCAAAGGCGCAGGACTCGCTCTCTGCCCCCCGCAGCCCCTTTCCAGCCCCACAAACGCAGCCCCGGGCTCCGTTCGCAGCTCTGGGAAGGGCCCGGCTCCAGCGGGGCTGCTCAGCCCCAGCACTGCCCCGGGGGGAGTCCCCGCACCCCCCACCCCACGTGTGGTGTCGGGACGGGCCCGGGAGCCCCGGCCGTGTCGGGCGGTGCTTGGGAACTGAATGGGGGGACCCGCGGGGCGGATCCACCCCCGTGTGGCCGCGCGCGAGTACGGGGGCGCCGGGCTCCGGCCCTCAGGCTTTATTCCCCGGCGCCCCGAGACCCGCCGGCTCCTCCGCGGAGCCCTCGGCAGCGAGGCCGCCCGGGCACCGGCACTGCCCGCCCGCCTCCGCCCCGAGCCCCCTCCGGGGCCGCAGCACCGCTCGGCCGCGGCCCCTTCCCCGCTGCCGCTCCCGGCGGCTGCCCCAGCCTCACGGCCCTCACCCGCGGCTCCGGCGGCCCCACCACACCGAGCCCCACCCAAGCCCGAACGGCTCCTCGGGGACGAGCTCCCCTCACCCCACCTGACCTCACCGCAGCAGCCGGACCGGCACCCGCCACTCCCAAGGCGGCCGCGCGGCCACCGGCGGGGAGAAATACGGCGGCAGACGGCGGCCGTGAAGGGCCACAGCGCTGAGATCCCGCCCCGCGCAGGCGCACTGCGACCCCGCCTCCCGCCCGCGCCCCAGCCAGGCCCCGCCCTCGCGGCCGCCCCGCAGTCACGTGCCTCAGGCAGCGGCAGGTGCGCAGCGGCCACCGAGGCTTCAAAACCCCACGGCGGCCGCCAGGGGGCGCAAGCGGCGCGGGAGCGATGGCGGCGGGAGCGGGGCCGGTGCCGGGTCCCGGTTCCCCGGCCGGCTGCGGCTCTCTGCACTCCGGGCCGCCGCTCCACCGGCCCCGCAGGGAGGGAACCGCTGTGCCGGGCCCCGGCTGCGCCGTTTTCGCGGGGCAGCTCCGGGCGCTGCTCTCACGGTCCCGGCGTGGGGCGGGCGCAGCCGACGGGCGAGAAGCGGGGTCGGCGCCGTCTCCCGTCCGCCCCGGACGGCCTCGGGTCTGACCGGGGCTGTTTCCTTCCTTCTCCCCGCAGGCACCGGGTGCTCCCCCGTCCCCTCCCGGGGCCGGACCCCCCGGCTCGGGGCTGGCGGCTTTGGCCGGGACCCCCGGGCAGGCCCCGGCTGCTGCGGGCCCGGGTTTCCCAGCGCCGGGCGCTGCCGTCGCTGCCCTGCGTGGGCACTCACAGGTGAGGGGGCTGTTTCCCTCCCCCCGCGCGGGATCCCCGGGGACCTTCGCGGGGCTCTCGGCACCGACCCTCTCGGGTCCCGTCTCGGGGGGCAGCGGCTGCAGCCCGGCCCATGGCGGGGCCGGGGAGTGGCCTTGCTTTGACTGAAAACTTTCTTTTTCAGCTCAAACTGTGCTGATGTGGACCCGCCCCGGCTCCTGCCGCCCCGTCCGTGAAGCCTGACCGTGTACAGGGAGCGACGGCCGTGCCGGTGCCCCCGGTCCCTCGGGAGGTGTCGGTGGCCCGGGCGATGCCGCGTGGCTGTGCCGACGCGTGGGGAAGGCCCATGGCGGTGCCCGGACGAGGAGCACGGCCCCGAGGCAGCGAGCGCCGGGGGACCCGGCGGGGAGGCCGTGCCCGGTGAGGTGAGTGCCCCGGGGCAGCGGCCGAGCGGAGCTGTGCGGTGGGACCGGGGCGCTCGGCTCCCGGGGCCGGCTGTGCCCGCGGGGATCTCCGGGTGCCGCGGGAGGCCCCGGGGTCCCCAGAGCGGGAGGGGCGGGCGGGGCCGAGCCCCCTCCGGGCCGCGGGAGTGGGGTGCCGGCTCGTGGGTGGGTGCAGGGGCTGCCGTGGCCCGGGGGCTCGGGCGGTCGGGAGCTCTGCGGAGCGGTTTTGTTCTGGGGACACGTTGGCTGTGCCCCCATCCTGCTGGTGGGGCGGCCGAGGGACGGGGGTCAGCGCCGTACCCCGGCAGGGCTCCCCACGGGACCCTCTGGGGGAAGGGGGGGTCCCGGTGTCAGCGGGACAGTGCTGGGGTAGGTGCAGCGTGTGTCCCGCGGGGCTCCACACCACAGGGCCAGGGCCTGCCCCGGCCAGGGCAGGGTCCCCCCGTGGCCACAGGCTGTTTGTGGGCGCAGGTGGGGGGTCCCGTGGTTCCCATCCCCCCAGCCCACCCTGAGCAGGGCCTGCCAAGTGTGGGTGCATGTTTTGGGGGGCTGTGACTGTGAGGGGAGGTGGCAGTGGGTGCTGTCAGGGTCTGGCCCAGACCCCACTGGCACTGGTGCGGTGCCGGCCCCGTTCCCAGCCTGGGGCTGCTGCAGTCGGTCTGTGCCGCTGCTGCGCGGGTGGGTTTTCAGCCAGACCCTGGCCCTTTCCCACCCTTCTGGGGAGAAATGGGACATTTCTGGGGTCCCATCCCCGTTTATCCCTCTCCTCCCACCTCAGGGGCTCAGTGCTGGGTCGCTGCTGCCGAGGGGGCCGGGCAGAGCTGCCCGTGCCCGGGGGGCAGCAGGGGTTGCAGGGCAGCAGCTCGGGGGCTCTGTGGGCCGTGCTGCGCTGCCAGGAGCCGATTGTCTCACCTCTCTTCCTGCGCAGGGACGGACGGACGGACAGAGGAGCCCCAGCCCTGCCAGGTGCCACATGGGGTGTGGATCCCCAGGAAGAAGCCAGGCTGCCTGCGCCGAGGCCAACGCTGCCGCCTGCCCTGTGTGTGACACGGCTCCTGCCTGGGGACAGCCCTGCCTGCGCCCGCTCAGGGACTGCACTGCTCCAGGTCAGTTGTTCATGCCCTCGTTTGCTTCGGGTCCCACTCGGTTTGGGCCCCCATCTCTTTGTTTCGTTTGTAGGTTCAGGCCCCCATTTATTTCAGGTCCGGCTCTGGGACGGCTCCAGTTCAGTTTTGGCTCCAGCTCATTTGCAGCTCCCGTTTGCTTCTGCTCTGGTTTCAGATCCACCTTACGGACACCTTCAGTGCATTTGTGGCTCTGTTGCGTCAATGCTCCAGCTCAATGACAGCTCTGGCCAGTTCCAGTTTATGGACAGCTCCAGCTCCTTTCATCTCCATTTCAGATCCAGCTCCAGCTCATTTGCACCTTTAAGTAATTTGTTTCTGTCCTCTCTCATTTCAGGTCCAGCTCATGCTTGATCCCAGCATGGTTTCACCTGCAGTCAGTTTCATCGTCTTGGGCTCATTTGTGGCTCCTGTTCCAGCTGGGTTCCATCTCCAGTGGATTTCCAACTCCAATTGGTTCCAGCATCTCCTCCTCTCCAGTTCCAGTTCGTTTCCAATTTAAGCTCCTCTCCATCTCCAGTTGGTTCCAGCTCCACTTCTGCCTCAGCTCAATAAAGCTTCTGCTTGTTCAAACAATCTTGGCTTTGGCCCAAGTCGTAAATCAATCACTGCCATGACTTGTATATGAATATGACCTGTCATAATTGTACACTGTCTAAAGATGGGATAACCAGTCCGGGGGTTGTACCCCCTCCAATAAAGAGTGTGAGAAGGACCTTTTCGCCCAGAGACTATCTCCTACGTTTAAGTCGGCCTGGTGCATGCCAGCGTCCCAAGCTTTGGGGAACAACGCGACCGGACCCCCGCCTCGGGCAGGGGTCCACGCACCCTGCCCACCCCCCTCCCGCACACCCACACCCCAACGCCCTCCCACCTCCCACCCCTCCCAGCCACGGCCAACCCGGCCCCTGGCTCTGACCCCAGAGACAGCGACCGCGTCCCCATCTCTGAGCCCAAAGGCGCAGGACTCGCTCTCTGCCCCCCCCAGCCCCTTTCCAGCCCCACAAACGCAGCCCCGGGCTCCGTTCGCAGCTCTGGGAAGGGCCCGGCTCCAGCGGGGCTGCTCAGCCCCAGCACTGCCCCGGGGGGAGTCCCCGCACCCCCACCCCGCGTGTGGTGTCGGGACGGGCCCGGGAGCCCCGGCCGTGTCGGGCGGTGCTTGGGAACTGAATGGGGGGACCCGCGGCGCGGATCCAGCCCCGTGTGGCCGCACGCGAGGACGGGGGCGCCGGGCTCCGGCCCTCAGGCTTTATTCCCCGGCGCCCCGAGACCCGCCGGCTCCTCCGCGGAGCCCCCGGCAGCGAGGCCGCCCGGGCACCGGCACTGCCCGCCCGCCTCCGCCCCGAGCCCCCTCCGGGGCCGCAGCACCGCTCGGCCGCGGCCCCTTCCCCGCTCCCTGCATCGCGCTCCCGGCCTGGAGCCGAGCCCCCCGCTCCTCACCTGGGCCCCGCCGGGGGAACCCGGCCCGGCCGCTGCCGCCCTGGAGCCGCGAGCCGAACCGCCCGGTGAGAACGGGAGAGAACGGGAGAAGGGACCGGCGGCGGCCGCGGGCGCTCAAATCTGCTCGGTCCCGCCCCGCGCACGCGCCCTGGGGCACCGCCCCGCCCCGCGCACCTGTGCCGGCCCCGCCCCGCGCACGCGCCGTGAGGCCGCGCACACCTGGGACAGATCCCGCGTGGGCGCTCTGGGGCCCCGCCCCGCGCAGGCGCAGTGTGGCCCCGCCCCTCGCCCCGCCCCTCACAGCTGTGCCGGCCCCGCCTCGCGCACGCGCACTGGGGCCCCGCCCACTCGCCCCGCGCACCTGTGCCGGCCCCGCCCCTCCGCGCCCCGCCCCGCGCGCGCGCACCCTCTTCTGCCGCCAGAACCGCAGCGGCCCCGCACGGGGCGGATGCGGTAACGGTGCCCGGCGGGATTCTTCGCTGGGGACGCGGCGCTGCAGCTCTGGCCCGGCTCGGGGTTTCTTCCAGGGCTGCGCGAGGCCCGGGGCCGGTGAGGGGAGGCGAGGCCGGGCAGCGGGTAGGGTCGGTGATTTGCCGGTACGGGGCCTCGCGGGCGCGCTGTGCGGTGCTTTGCCGGTGCCGGCCGGGCAGTCCCGGCGGTGTTCGCTGCAGTGCAGGCGGGAGGGGTGCGGGTCCCAGGGTTGTGCCCGGCTTCACTCTCCTGTCCCGGGCCGGGCTTCGTCGCCTCTTTCCCGGCGCCGCGGCGGGACCTCGGGGCCCGCTCTTCAGCTCCTGCCGGCGGCTGCTGTCGGTGCGGGGCTGGGGCTACCCCGCCGCGACTGTGCTCACGGGTAACGGCGGGGACTCCGTGCTGACACCGAATAAAAGCGGGGAAAAACCGGGGGTGGCGGGGGGGGGTACCCGGGACTCGGTCTGTGTGTGAGCCCCGACCCTGCCCCGCCGGGCTCTGCCCCACTCCCGCACCCGGCACGGGGGCTCTGCTCCGTCCCCCAGCACCGCACTGCGGCTCTCAGCGCTGACACTGCCCCGGGGAGCGCAGGGTCGCTTGGAGCCACACCATAGAGGACTCGGTCCCTGCTCCCAGCCCAGACACAGCGCTCGCTCTGCATTTCCCAGCCCTGACACCGCCCCAGTGCCCCCGCGGTGGAGCCCCCCGAGCCTGGGGCTGGGTCTCTGAATGTGAGCCCGCACACAAAGGCTCTGCCTCACCCCCCCAGCACCGCACTGGGGCTTTGCTCAGTGCTGACACAGCCCGGGGCAGAGCAGTGTCACCCCAGGAACAACAGCGCCCAGTCTCTGTGTGAGCCCCAACACAAGGGATGGGGGCTCTGCTCCACACCCCAAAACACATGACTTAATCTCTATTTCTGAGCCCAAACATGCAGCACTCGGGCTCTCCTTCACCCCGCTGAAAGTGCAGGACTCGGTCTCTATTCCAGAGCCCTAATTCTGGCCAAGTGAGCCCAGTTTGGAGCCCCCAGGACGCACCACTCAGTCTCTGAGCCCACACACACTGACTCGGTCTCTGTTTTTTTTGACTTGAATGTGTGCGCCTGAGCCTCAAACCCCCCTGAGCCCCATTCTGAGTCTGCAAAACACAGAATTTAGGAGCTGACTGAGCTCTGAGCCTGCATTTCTGCACCCACACCCCCAGCACTGGGTCTCTGCCTCTGGCCCCCAAAATGCACGACTTAGTCTCTGTTTCTCACACAGACACGTAGGCCTGGGCTCCAAGCCCTCATAACACAGAACTTAGTTTCTGTGTCTGAGCCCTAAATCTGGCCAAATGAGCCCAGTTTCACCCCCCCAAAACGCAGCACTTAGTCTGTGTTCCTCACCCCCAACCCACAGGACTCAGTCTCTGCTTCAAGTGCCTGGAATGCAAGACTTAGTCTCCATTTCTGGGCCCCAAGTGTGGCCGTGTGAGCCCTGTTCCAAACCCCCTCAAAGCTCAGGGCTTAGTCTCTATTCCAGAGCCCTAACACTGCCCAAATGAACCCAGTTTGGAGCCCCCAGAATGCAGCACTTAGTCTCTGAGCCCTGAACTGCCCGAGTGACCCCAGTTTCACACCCCCAAAAACACAGCACTTGGTCTCTGTTCCTCACCCAAACCCACAGGACTTGGTCTCTGTTTCCCAGACTCGAACACGTGTGCCTGAGCCCCAACACCCCCGGATTCACTCCCTGTTTTTGAGCCCCTGAGCCCTCTCTGGGTCCACAAAACCCAGGACTGACTGAATCTCCATTTCTGAGCCCAAACACACAGGACTCAGTCTGGGCTACAAACCCCCAAAACGCGTGACTTGGTCTCTGTGTCTGAGCCCGAAAACTGCCCAAATGAGCCCAGTTTGGAGCCCCCAGAATGCACAACTGAGTCTGTGATTTTGAGCCCAAACACCCAGAACTCGGTCTCTGGCCCCAAAACACAGCACTGAGTCTGTGCCCAACACTTGAACGTGTGTCCCTGCCTCAACCCCGTGTCCCTGAGCCCCACATCCCCCGGGTTCACTCAGTTCGTGACCCCCAGCACCCCTGAGCCCCGGTCTGGGGCTGAACAACACAGGAACGAGTCTGTGAGCCGTGTTTCGACTCCCCAAACACAGGACTGAGTCTCTCTGAGCCCTAAACTGCCCAAATGAGCCCCATTTCCAGCCCGAGACTTAGGGCTCGGTTTCTGTTTGGGACCCCCCAAGCCCAGGACTCGGTCTCAGTGCCCGAGAGGTGACGGCGTCTGGGGGGGTCGGAGCCCTCCGGCAGCCAAACCCCGCGCGGCCGCTCGCTCCCTCGGCCCGGGGAGCGGGGGCAGAACCGCAGAGGGGACGGCACAGAGACGGTGGGGGCATAAAAACAGTTTAATGACGGGAATAAAGTACCGGAACGGAGCGTGCGAAGGAGTGCCGCGCAGTGCCGCCGTCCCGCCGTGTGCCGGAGCCCGCACGCCCTCGCAGCCCCGCGCTGTCCGACCCCATAACCCCCGCCCCCCGCCCGGTCCCGAGCCCCCACACCCGCGGGACGGGGGCTCTGCTCCACAGCCCCAGCACGGCACTGGGACCGCCCCGGGCTCTACTGCGGAGCCCCTCCGCCGCCACGGGCAGGACCGCGGGCCCGGCTCTCTGCCCCGCGGGGCCTCCTGCGGCCCCCGCCCCGGGCTCCCGCCGCGGGCCCCCGGCCGCCGCCCTCGGACCCGACCCGCCGGACCGGGTCTCCGGTGGGTTCCAGCCATGCGAGCTGTCCTCCCCCCGCCCCCGGGCCGGGCCCCCCGCGCCGCCCGCACTCACCGCGCCGGAGCCGCCGCCGCTGCCCCGCCCCTCGCCCCGCCCACTCCTTTTATGGGCTCGGTCCCGCGCGCCGCGGCCGCCCCGGGTCCTGCCGCCCGCCCGCCCGCTCCTCCCTCGGACCGCGGCGGCACCGCGGTCACCGCAGCGCCAGAGATCCCCCGGGGGGTGCGGGCTCTGACGGAACCCCCGGGTGTGCGGGGCGGGGAGCCCCGAGGGGAGCGGGGGGGTCCGGGTCACACAGCGCCGCCACCGCCCCCGGCAGTGCCGCACAGCTTTATTCAATACCGCGTCACGGGGAGCCACCGCAGCACCACGCGGGACAACCGCGGCCAGCCCAGCCCCGGGGGACACCGCCGGCGGGGACAAGTGCCATGTCACCCTCCCTGTCCCACCCGCAACCACGGCCACGGGCAGCTGCGCGCGGCGCTGCTCTCCCGATGCCACCCGGGCCCTGTTCCCGGGGCGGTGGGGGGGTTATATGGCGTACATGGATAGAGCTGATGGATGTACCCCATGTTTGCAGTTTCAGCCCCAAAATGCATCCCTGAGCTCTGGGGAAGGGGACACAGATGGGCTACATCTGCCCCAGTGGGACTGAGCACACGGCCCCGCTGCTGCCCATCGCACCTTTACATACCGCCCCCAGACACAGCCCCCCCCAGCCCCCCCTCCATTCAAACCTGACCCCTCTGTGGGCCGGGGGTGCTCACACCCGGCACAGCACCGCGGGGGCCGCGGGCGGCTGAGGGGTCCCAAGGAACTCTTCTCCGCTCCAGCCCCGGTGGGAGGTGCGGGCCGGCGAGGCGGGGACCCCGGGGCTGGGCGGCCCCCGCAGCCGCAACCCCCACCGATCCTGCGCCGGCGGGCCCTGACGGTCGGTCCCCGCGTGTCCCCGCTCCCGCAGCTCCTCGGCGCGGTGCCGGGGGGACCTGGAGGAAAATGCCGTGCCATGTGCCGCAGGAGCATCCCTGGGGCGCGGGGCCGGGGCCGCCCAGCGCTGCCTCGGGACGGGGGACTCCATGCCCAGGCGCCACCACTGCCCACGGTGCCCCCCTCGCCGGAGGAATCCCCTCTTTCCCACCCTTTCGGTTCACGCACCGCGATGCATTCCGTGGGCAACACGAGCAGCGAGGTGCGGGGCTCCCCCCGCGGCTGCCCCACAGCCCCGCCGCGCAGCCAAGGGAATCTGGGGGCCCCCGGACACCCCCGCAGCGAAGCACAAGCCCAGCAGCTCCGGGGACACGCACGGAGACGCCGGGACACTCAGCCCCACGCCAGGCACACACCCGTGGGCCAGGGCTGGCCCCGCAGCACGGCCAGGCTCCTCACAGCCCCTCCTCAGGGCAGCGCGGCCAGGCCCGCAGCTCCAGCCCCGCAGCGGGGAGGGGGGATCCCCACGGCGACCTCCACAGCCAGCCCTGGGGACCGGCTGCCCCGGGGAGCGCCGCAGGCTCTGCCCACCCCCGCCACCGAGAGCTGCCGGGGCTCAGGGACCCCCGGGCGAGGCGGGGGGGGGAAAACAGCAACACCCAATCCCTCGACGGGGCTTCCCCAATGCCCAGGGGGGATCAGCAGCACCCAACCCCCTACATGCACCCCAATGCTCTAAAAACATCCCCATCCCCTCGCCCCTATCGGCCCCCAGTCCGGCCCCCGCAGGTGCGGGTCTTTTCCCATCGGCCACGGAGTGCCCACACCTGGGGGTGCCCCAGCTGCTGCTGCCCACCCCAGAGCGGGGGCGGGAACAGGGAACCGGGGGTTGGGGGAAGAAGAAAAAAAAAGAAAAAAGAGGGGAGTAAAAGGAAAAGAAGAAAAAAAGAAAAAAGGAAAAAAGGAGAAAGAAAGACATGAAAAAAGAAAAAAAAAATCCCAACAGAAAACCCCAACCATTATCAAAAAAAAAAGAGAAAAAAAGAGAGAAAAATGAAAAAAAAGTAATAATTAAGAAAAAAATCCTGATAAAACAGATTTTAAAAAATAAGACAGAAAAATGATAAAAAAGAAGACAAACTGAAAAAAAAAGGATAAGATTAAAAAAGAAAAAAAAAAAAGAATAAAATAATAGAGCACAGAAAAAAAAGTTAAATGTATAAAAGAGCAAGATGAACAGCAGCCCCTCACCCCATGGCGGGTGTGAAGCAGCAAAACTGCCCCTGCAAAGCTCCTGCCTGGAAAAAAAAAAAGAAACCCCAAACACACCATGCAAAAAAAAAAAAAAAGAGAGAGAGAGAAGAAAATCAGCAGGGAAGCACCCGGAGCTGCTGAAAACCAGCAGAAGAAGCAGTCCCTGCCAGCCCTGGCCCCTCAGGCCCCCAGGCAGCCTGGGCAGCCCCCCATGCCCTGGAGTGGGGGGTGTGAGGGACCCCCCAGCAGAGCGAGGGCCCTCTGGGCTCTAAGGGGGGCAGCGGGAACCCCCAGGGCTGTCCCTGTGGGTGCTGGGGATGGGGTGCTGTGGGGAGCGGGGCAGGGTCTGGGCACCCCCGTTTTGTTTGGAGGTGGCATCAGCAATGCCAAGGGGGTGGGTGGGGGGCAGCACGGGGGGTGTCACAGGAAATAGGCAGGATCAGGCAAAGAACTGCAGTAAAATTAAGTTAATTTAAAAAATGAATCCCTTTTCCTGCAGCAGCTGTCACTTTGTGAGCCTCTGTCTGGGGGCGATGCCCTGAGCGCTGCAGCACCTTTCCCAGTGCCATTTCCCCGGGGGTCGTGGGGGGGTCTCATTCTCCACAGGCTCCATCGCCGCTGGGCCAGGGGCTCCGCCTGGAACCTGGTCCCAGCATTTTTGGGGGCACAGGTGCGTGGCGGATCTGTGTGGGCACTGGTAAATCCCTCCTCAGTGCAAACTTAGTTCATCATCCTCCCAGTTTACATTAAACCAAACCCACCAAACCAAATCAGAACACCCAGGCCCCCCTGGACACGCAGCAGCAGCATCAGGATGAGCTGTGCCCGTGGGAGGGGACAGAAAGGCCGTGCCCTGCCCGGTCCCTGCTCCTGCAGCACCCCCATGCCGGTCCCTCGTGGCACCCCGCTGGACCCGAGGGATGACCTATGCCACTGCAGGTACCACAAAGTGACTGCGTTAATAGGGAAGGGCGATTTCTTCCAGTAGCATGGGCTGTGCCAATTACACGTGGATTTTCTAATTACTTATCGTCACCTGCACGTCCCACGCCTTCCACGCATGAAAAAGAAAGAACGCCCCGTATGCAGACCAGACCTGATTACCGAGACACGATTCTCTCTGATTGCAGAGCACTGCGGAACGTAACCGCGTGGGTACTTCCTATGGGTAGCAGAGGGACGCGTAACCACAGGCTGCAGAGGTTGTCCCCTGCGATGCCCTTGACCCACGGCGCTCCGGCACATCGTGCTGGGCTCAAGGCAGGGACAGGACTTTATTGTGAAGAGGGCAATGGATTCATTGGTGTCGTGCAGAAATCCTGCGTGCCGCTCGCCAACGGGGCTGAGCGCACGGAGATGCTCCTCGGAGCAGGGCAGAAGCTTCGGGCACAGGGGACGGGGTCACCCCAGGGGAGAGGCTGCTGGTCCCCCTGGGCTGGTGGCAGGCTGGCTGTCCCCATGGGCACGGGCCTGTCCCTAATGCTGCCTGCACTGCCTGGCAGGACTGGTTCTCCTGGCTTTGTATCCTGCCAGGTCTCCCCAAACCAGGAACTGCCCTTGAAGCGGTGTCAGATGCACTGTCAGGAGACTCAAGTGCTCAGAGCTGGAGGGAGGTGACAGCGAGAGAGAAAGAGACAAATGCAGCAGCGCACATTTCTTCCTGCAGCATCCAGAAAGCAAAGGCTGAGGCTCCTGTGAAGATGCTTTTGGCCCTCACATTTGCACTGACTGCAGAGGTGTGGGCGAGCTGTTTCTCAGAAGGGAAATTATTGGGATCACTTTGCTTTGAGCCTCTCTTCACTGACGACCCGTTCCCCGTCCTCAGCACGTCGGGACCCTTTGGACACATCCGGGTGGGTCGAGCCCACTGCATGTGGCAAGGGGGATCACAAAAGGCCCTTGGGACTCTCCGTTGGCATTTCTGGAGGCTCAGCAATCACTCGGCAGCTCTAAAGAGATGTCCTGTGCTACTGTCTGTGACGGAGAGCGGTCCCTTGTGCCCGAGCCACGGGACCCTGGAAGCACGTTAACTGCAGCACCCTGCAGGCACTTGCTGTTCCTCAGCAGCACAGACCTCCTCAGCTGGTACCCGAGTGACCTGAGCCACCCGTGCTCATGGGAAGCCCGAGGCGTAGGGGATGTAAAACCCTCAGGGAAAGGGAATTCGCTCCAGCAGCTACCAACTAATTAATTCTAACCAGCATTCTGCAATGGGTTGTGCACCCTCAGCCTAGGGAGGGAGGAGGCTGCCTGGGGACAGATGGCCATCCCACCCCTCCTCTGCTCCTCGGGGCTTTCTTCACGTGTCCCTTATCCACCACAGCAAGAACGAAGCTCCTGGGCTACATGGTCAGTCTGTCCTGTGGGCCTGTCCCCGCGCACAAGGGGTCCTAGCAAATAGAAGGAGGACAACTCTGAGAATGTGAAGTATTCTCATATCCTTATTGAAACCTTGGCTTGCCTGGCTCTTACCACTGCTATCGCAGGGCAGAGCTCTGTGGGTGTGTACGTGTGTAAACAGACTGCACACGTGCTTCAAGGTCTGAAACTTGGAATGAGAGGTGAGGAGTTTCTCGCCAGTGCTGGAGTTGCGGTGAATGGAGTTAAATCCAGCTGGAGGCCGGTCACAAGTGGTGTTCCCCAGGGCTCAGTGCTGGGGCCGCTCTTCTTTAATGTCTTTATCAGTGATTTGGATGAGGGGGTTGAGTGCACCCTCAGTCAGTGTGCAGACAACACCAAGTCGGGTGGGAGTGTTGATCTGCCTGAGGGTAGGGAGGCTCTGCAGTGGGATCTGAACAGGCTGGAGGCCAATGGGATGAAGTTCAATAAGGCCAAGTGCCAAATCCTGCACTTGAGCCACAACAACCCCACGGAACACCACAGGCTTGGGGAAGAGTGGCAGGAAAGCTGCCCGGTGGAAAAGGACCTGGGGGTGCTGGTTGACAGTGGCTGAACATGAGCCAGCAGTGTGCCCAGGTGGGCAAGGTGGCCAACAGCATCCTGGCCTGTATCAGAAACGGTGTGACCAGCAGGAGTAGGGAGGTGATCGTGCCCCTGTACTCAGCTCTGGTGAGACCACGCCTCCAATACTGTGCTCAGTTTGGGCCCCTCACTACAAGAAGGACACTGAGCTGCTGGAACGTGTCCAGAGAAGGGAACGGAGCTGGGGAAGGGTCTGGAGCACAGTGTGATGGGGAGCGGCTGAGGGAACTGGGGGGGTTCAGTCTGGAGAAGAGGAGGCTGAGGGGAGACCTCATTGCTCTCTACAACTCCCTGAAAGGAGGGGGTAGCGAGGGAGGGGGTCAGCCTCTTCTCCCAGGTAACAGTGACAGGACGAGGGGTGGTGGGGAAAATTCCTTCACTGAAAGGGTTCCCCAGCACTGGCACAGGCTGCCCAGGGCAGTGGGGGAGTCCCCATCCCTGGAGGTGTTTAAGAAACGTGTAGATGAGGTGCTGAGTGCAGTGGTGACTGGGCAGTGCTGGGTTAATGGTTGGACTTGAGGATCCTAGAGGTCTTTTCCAACCAAGGCGATTCTGTGATTCAGAAATCTGGCCTCAGAAAGGTTCCACCTTTTATTTCAATTGCCCCCATTTCTGCCTGTGCCACAAGCACAGACTGCAAAACACGGACTGCTGGTGAATGAGAAAAAGGCTGGGACTGACTCCCTCTATTTCTCTATTTGCATTATTTCAGGGAACGGTCCTTTCAGTGTCATGGATTCACATGTGTCTCTAGATTGCTTTTCCTTCACCTTGATAATCTGCAACTCAGAGAGTTAAGAGAGTGTCCTGTAGAGGAGGGATGACTGGTTGCACCAGTGAAGCATCGCTCCTGATCTGGTCGCTGGATGTTGTACATCCCCGAGGCGTTACTCTAACCTGCTTGGGTCAAGTACCGTTGTCCTCTCGCAGCACCAGGGTGGTTTCAGCATCCTCTGTAATGGGAGCAAGCATTTTGTTGTAAGTGTCTGGTCACGGTGTCCTGCTGTATCCATGCTCACGGGTGAAGAACAGGCAGGGGTCTCAGCTGGGTTCACACTGCTGCCGCCTCTGTGCTGCTTATCCTTTGTTTGGCCTTCATCTTGCCAAGTTTGTGCAATAAATTGGAGCAAGAGACTGCATGAACAGCGTGTTGCCACTACAGCCACTGCTGACGCTCTACAGCTGACACATGCTCTGATGTGCATAGGTTGGAATAAAGAAAGACATTTTGTCTGCTCTGTGTGAATGAGGATATTTAATACATCTGCATGGGAAAATAAAAAATAGTGTGTTTTCATGGTTTGCAAATGCTGGTTTCAGCAATTATTCCCTATTTGCCCTCAGGCCAATGTCACAGCAGTGTGGCAGAGGGGTGATTTTTTAAGGTGGGGTTGTTGGCTTGTTGTGAGGGTTTTTGAGTTGGGTTTGTTGGTTTTGGTGGTGGTTTTTTTTCAAATACCTTTGTCTTCCATTGGGAAGAGGACAGAGAGGGAAAAATCAGGAGCCTTTGGCTTCGGTAGTCACCTTGAATGTGTCTGGCCTTGCTGAATTGTCACAACGGACCTGCAGTTTGGTCCCACACCTCCCACACCCCAGGTGCAAGCTCTGTCTGTCCCACGAGCATCCTTTGGTCTGGGCTGGGAGTACAAGTGTGTCTCTCCCTTTGTGTCCCTTAATCCAGGAGGTTCAATGCCTCTGAATTTTGGCAGATACAGAATCTGTTTAAACTGATGGTTTCTGAGCTACGTGGTATTTTGTGCTTCACAAAGACGTGAGAAGTGACAGAATTTCACCTTACATTTTTCTCCCCTATCTTTCCTCTGGTTGAGAAACCCTTGGTAGTGGGTGCTGAAAAAGCAATTGAGCGTAACAAAGAGTCTGGGCTGTATCTGAAGGTAAATCCCACAATTTCAGGTCCAATAAAATAACGAGAAAACATGGCCAGATACCCTTTGAAAAACTGTTAACAACGATTAAAAAAACATTTGTATCTGCTATAACAGACTGACACTTACCAATCAGTGCTGAAGAGCAGAATTAAAAAAAACCCAAACAAATAATACATATCTTAGGGAGCTGGGTACAGAGGAATTATAATTATAGGAGTTCAGTTTAGGCACCCAGATGGGTGCTGTTCCTTTCTACGCTGCACTGGCAGTAAAAGAGTAAAAAAAAAAAAAAAGAGTAAAAGCCATTATTTCTACATTTAACACTTGTACATTTTTATTTAGTTAAATCAGCCATTGTACACATTGCAGCTATGTATTGTTAGTGTTGGATTTATTTATTTATTTTTAATTTTTAACTAATACATGCCCTCATAGATATATTCAATTAGTGTTATCACCATGGGAACAAGATGCTGATTCGTCAACTTAAAATTCACTTCTTCTCACAGTATTCAAGTTCTCTGATAACACAGCAAAAAAATCAAAATAAGAGGTGAATAACCATTATGTTGTTACACAGAACATCATCTGCACCACAAATAACACAACAGAAACACATTTCTTTAGAGCCCCACCCTTGAAGATCACCCTGGGCTGTCTCTGACCAGAAGAAAGTCGTGATGCCTGGGGAAGCGTTTCATCATGGCTCTCACTTGGTTTGGCTGCCAAAACACTCTTGGGTCGGTTGGCTTTTTCCCTACCTGCCAAAAAAAAGGGTCAGCATGCCACCTTGGGTTGTTTTGCCTGCAGGAAGCCAGAATTCCCAAGATATTTGCATGCTTTTGGCATCATTACCTTAATGAGGAAGTGCCCTTGTTCTGAGCACTGAGGGAGTCATTAAAAAAATTAAATAACCCTGTAATTGTAGAAGGCCAGATAAGCTTGGAAATAGTTTTATTCCTAGAGGAGAGGATTTGTTCGACTCTGGTTTTGAGGAATACTATCAAAAAATCACATAGCTGTTTAAAAACAGCTAATCAGTGTGTATGTGTGTATTATATACACTAAGACACTACAGAGCTCCCTCTGTTAAATAGGAAGGTACACAACACCCAAAGTGACAGACCTCTATGTTCCCTTTTTGGAAAATAAAAGTGCAGACATGCTATTATGGTTTTCAGAGGGTCAGTTTAGAAATATATATATTATATAGAGAGAGATAGATAACAATATATGAAGAGAAACTGGCTTTCCAGGCTTGTGAGGACTTTTCTCTTTGAAAAAACTCTCGTTTGGAAGATAAAAACTGCTCGCTCAATGCTAAGAGGGCCCAGAAGCTGACATGATTACTGGAGGGTTTGGTTCTGACCTTCCAATGCCACAGGCATGTTCTCAGATAAGAGGCCATCTCGATAAAACACGGGGAACTAATTACTGTCCTTGTCCAGCGGGTCACTCTTTCTCCCACAGTTCCCTACAGTGCAGTGGCCAGCAGCCAGCACCACCAAGCAGACAGTGTGGTTTGCTAAGCACTGATGGAACAGGAAACTACTAGGGGTTATAATTGTTTAATACACCCTGCCACATGTCCGGACCTAAAAGATTTTAATACCATATGCAAATGTGCCACAGATATAACTGCTAGCAAGTTGGTTACCTTATTGGGTATTCTTTTTTTGTTTTCTTTTTTGTTTGTTTTTTTCCTGGAAATCTTTTAAGTGGCTGTCCGAAGGTCTTAGAAGCATTAATGGCCACAGAGAGTTGTTCCTTCATGAGAACAGCTGAATTTCCAGGTTTTTCAGCCTGACTCTTAGAGCCTTTAACTTTAACATCCCCAAACTGGCCAAAGGGATATTCCATACTATAGAGAGTCATGCTCAGCAATAGAAACAGGGGGCAGAGGAAGAAGCTGGGGGGTCAGGGGATTCTATCTTCCAAGGTGACCATTGCCCAGCGACTTGGCTGGCTATCAGTCTGCCTGTGGGAGGTGGGGAGGGATTGCCTTTGTATCACAGGGTTGGTTGCTCTTCCCTCTTTCCTCCACTTATTAACTTGCCTTCATTCAACCCATGGGTTTTCTCCCTTTTGCTTTTCCTATTCTCTCCCCCGTTCCATGGTGGGAAAGGAGGCTCAGGAAACGGCTGCATGGTGCTTAGGGGCTGGCCAGTGTGAACCCACCACAATTCTATTCACCAACTCTTTTCAAGTGAATGGAGACCCTTCCCGTGCACATATCCCTTCCTCTAACAGAATGTTAGTAGCAATCTTGAGGGCGTTTGCAAATAAAGCTGTAGATGCTGCCAGTGGCTTCACTGCAGACACTCAAATCCACTCGTTTGTTATTCATTTGTTAATCCTTTTCTAGCAACAGTTCACTGACATGCCAAGCCAAACCTTTTAATAATTGATCCGTCCTCTTTCATGATTTCTTTCTCTACTAAAGCAGGGAGTTGGACTTTCATTTGGTTACCTGTATAGCTCAAAGCCTCGAATTCAAACATAAACTTCATATTAAAACAAACCCCAAAAACCTAGGACAGAAAGTAATTGCTCTTCATACCTTAGTGCTTTATATTAATGAAATGATGTTTATATTAATGCTGAGAAAACGATGAAGAGATTTTAACAGCTTATACAATTAGCTCCATGTGGGGTAACATATGAATGAACTTTTTCTTTAATAGTAACCACACTCATGATTTCTAACAACTTTACTTACAGCCTCCATGGTTTTTTTTTGAATCCTAAAACTGGTTCATAGCTAATTCTGTAATGTTAGCTTCCTCCCCGCCATACTTAAATATATTAATCCTTTTATAACATGGCTTGATGATCTTAGGGGTCTTTTCCAACCAAGGCTGCTGTATGTTTCTATGATTCTATGGCTGAGTATAACAACAGAGGTTTATAGTCAGCAGTTGACTCTCATGCTCCACCAACAAAACTTTCACTAGAAAAGCATTTGTCCCCAGGTATGTTGCGACACTTGTTTTAATATTTATATTTAAAAGGCATTTTTACCTCTTCAAAGTCCTCTTTGGCTGACGGAAGATCAGTGGCTAAGCTAGCATCCCCCAGGTGTTTCTCTGTCCTCTCTCCTTGCACCACAGTGGTCTTGATGACTTTGCTGACCTTCCGGCCTTCCACTGGTTCAGACTGGAATTTGGAGGCACTAGGCAAAACAGCAGGTTCAGGCAGGGTCACCAGTAAGGTTGGAAAGCAGAAGGATACTGGACATGAATTACATCATGGACACTAAGAAAGCTTTTAGTAACTCTAGCGTTCTTTCTTCATCATTGCCATGTAGAATAAGAATGTGTGTCTCACTTTCTATGTGAGACACATCAAAATAGTGAGTGTACATTTTATTATGCTATTTTACAACGAGACATTTTAAGATACATGCCGGTGCAGACAGCAGGAACAGCCCTGAATAATTTATTCTGCTGAGAAGATTTATGTTGGCCGGGTGAAAACTGCTTTGGGAACCTAAAGTATCCTGAGGACAGTGGGGATATCACTTCCCTCCACTCCACCCCAGGCTGTACTGGCTTACCTGCCCAGGCCACTGGGGTTATACCAAGCTGCAGGTGTATCTCTCACTGGATTCACACAGGTAATACGAATTAGTTCTATCAGCCCACATCTTAATTTTAAGAGATGCTTCTGAGAGACGAGTCACACTTGTAAAACCAAGGAACTCTTACAGAAGCAACAGACCAGAATACTGGAATACCATGAGAAAGTGACAAACATGATTTTATTTGGCAAAATACAGATTTACTGTCTATGGATTTGTCCATGGTTAGCCAGTGCTCAGGGCTAAACCGTAGCAGCCAATCTGTTACCCAAGACTCTCCCCCCATATGGGAAGGAGAACTGGGGAAAAAAGGAGAAGGCCCGTGAGTTGAAGTATAGACAGATTTAATAGAATGACAAAACAGGAAACAACAATCAACACAAAACATAAAGGGTTCTACTCAGCCTGGTTCAACGCTGACGGCAGGAACAGAGCACGGCCACCAAGGAGCCTCAGGGAGAGGAGGAGGAGGAAGCCCACCCTCACTGAGCTCCCTCCTTTTATCATGAGCATGATGAGGTGGTGTGGGATACAGCTGTGAGTCAGCTGCCCTGACTGGAACTCTCAGCTGACTCAGGGTTACTCATGGCTGCCTGCACGGCTGGCCCATGGGGCTGTGCCTGGGGAACCAGGACATGATTCCGTATGATAAAGAGTAGCTCTGGTATGGTCTGCTAACTAAAAATCCCTTTCTTTTCTTGTTACCTTACTCCTAGAGAATTCTTTCTGATCATGAGAATGGCAATTATGTTCTTAGCATTTCTAATGATCACTTGTTAATGCTGCTTTCAACTGCAGATACACTGGAAAACCAGCAGATTTCTATTGATCGAGGTGCGTAAATAGAAATGGGATACCTAGACTTGAAATAAGCATTCCCCTTAGTGTATGCTATTTTCTTAGTTTACTACAGAGTCATGGACAATTCCAAGCAGTCTGAAAAGCAGCTCTTTATGAATTACACGACATGGAGGACTTGGCTATTTTTCCCATTACCAGGATTGCAAAATACAAGCGTTCAGTAAATTGGTGCTACATATAAACACACGTGATTACTTAACAAAATACATGAAATAATTAGAAGGGCAATCGGGAAATGTTTGCAAAGCTCGGGAAAAATACAATTTCCGATCTATTAAAATTCACCTTGGCCTTGCTAAAGGAAGAAAATTAGAGCAAGCTCTCTGTGAATAAATTATTCGTAATTAGGAAGGTCATTCGGAAGAAAAGGTCATTATGTAATTCAAAGTCTCTCTCAAAAATAAGGTCCTAACTTCAGAGGGAAGCTGTGTGTTTGCCTAGAATGTTGCCTGCTGAGTGTTGGAGGACAGTTTTGGTTTGCTTACCTGCTTCTCTGAACCAATCGCAGATTCTAACTCTCCTCCCTGCTGAGTCACACAGACCTGCTTTGGACACTGGCCGTGTTCTCCACCACTTGAAGATGGCAGCTCGTCATCAAAGAAACACTCTGAAAATTAACAGTGTGTTTTCAAGATGAACGAAGCATGTTAGCTCGAAAAGATTCAAAACAATTTTATTTTAAACAAAATGAAAATGTAAAACACAGATGATTTAACTTACCTGTTCTGTGTGTACTTTTATTTACTCAGCACTATCATCTACAGTCTGCCATGAATTTCCACATCCTTCCTTTTTATAGATTTTTTTCCTGATCCTAATTTAATTTTTACAAGCCTCTTACTGTTATTTTTCCCCATCCCCCTTCACTGCTTATCAATAATTTGTATGACTGCTAGTTGTAAATTTAATATTGTTTTCCTTCACAAAAAAGAGAGCACAGAGATTGTTACGTATTTCTATAAAGCACTAGAAACGTAATCCACATCTATGTAAATCCATACATGCATTAATGACTCGGTGCCTTAAAAACATAAGTGACTGCAACTTACATTAAAAAAAAATAAATCACAGCAACGAACTATTCTGACCCACGGTCGCAAAAGCCAGTTAAGAGTTGGAAGGATTACATCCTGAAACAAAATAGTCAAGACCTGTCATGTTCTCAGTACAAGCTGAACATGACACTCCTGTTAGGTGTTACCTGGCAATATACGGCTGGTAGTGGAAAACTCTTTAAAGCAACTTAATAATTAGTATAGAGCCCCGCGCCCAAACTGAGCGTTAATTAATTTGAACTAATCCTTTAGACGGGCAATATATAAATATAAATATAAATATATATCCTGTATAAATATACAGGATTCTTTTTACTACGTATAAACATTAAATAAAGAATAAAATTAGAATCCTCATCCCCGAGCTGTAAGTCTGTCATCTCTTCTAGGGAAGTTACGCTTAAAAATCCCAAGGGGCAGAAAAGGAAAATCTCGTTGATACAAAACAAGAGAAATTAATGTTCTAAGGATGTTCAGACTGTGCAAGTGTGGAAAAGGGATGGTGAAGTCACTCCAAAGCTGCGACTGCAGGTGCCCGTGGAACCACATCACGGTCCGTGCCATAGCCCAGGCTGCAGTGCCAGTGGCGCAGTTATTCAGGCAGTCCTAGCTGCTCTTTCAGAACCTCGCTGGCACTATTGAACTCTTCTCACGGAGCGCAGTGCGGCTCCCGGGGCCAAGAACCCCCGCTGCGGGGCTGGGGGGTCCCGCCAGGGTTGCGGGCACGGCCCCGCTCATGGGGAGCGGCGGCGGCTCCGTGCGGACGCCGAATAAAGGCGGGGCCGGGCTGGGGGCAGCGGAGGGTCCCCGAGACTCGGACTGTGTGTGAGCCCCGACCCTGCCCCGGTGGGCTCCGTGCCCCACTCCCGCACACGGCACGGGGGCTCTGCGCCGCCCCCAGCACCGCACTGCGGCTCTCAGCGCTGACACTGCCCCGGGGAGCGCGGGGCACCCCGCACCGCACCGGGCATGGGCTGGGAGCCCGAAATGGAGGACTCGGCCCCTGCTCCCAGCCCCAAACACAGCGCTCGGTCTGCATTTCCCAGCCCTGACACCGCCCCAGTGCCCCCGGGGTGGAGACCCCCGAGCACGGCACTGAGTCTCTGCCTCTGAGCCCGCACACGCGCCTCTGCCTCACCCCCCCGGCACGGCACGGGGGCTCCGCTCAGTGCTGACACAGCCCGGGGGAGAGCAGGGTCACCCCAGGAACCACAGCGCTCAGTCGCTGTCTCTCAGCCCCAACACAAGGGGCGGGGGCTCTGCTCCATGCCCCCCAAAACACACGACTTAGTCTCTGTCTCAGTTCCACCCCCAAGAACACAGCACTTGGTCTCCGTTTCTGAGCCCGCCCCGCCCTCCCAGGTCGCAGCTCTCAGTGCCCAAACGAGCCCTGACCCCACCCCTGTACCACAGCACTCGGTCTCTATGTCTGAGCCTGCACAGTGGGCAGTGACCCTGGTTTGGAGCCCCCAGAACGCAGCACCCGGTCTCTGACTCTGAGCCCACACACTCAGGATGTGGTCTCTGTTTTCAAGACTTGACTGTGCGTGCCTGAGCCCCAAACCCCCCTGAGCCCCATGTTGAGTCTGCAAAACACAGCACTTGGAAGCAGACTGAGCCCTGAGCCCCATTTCCAGCCCCCAAACACAGGATGGAGCCTGCATTTCTGTGCCCAAACACCCAGGACCGGGGCTCTTCCTCCGGCCCCCAAAATGCACGACTTTTAGTCTCTCTTTCTCACCCCAGACATGTAGGACTGGGCTCCAGACCCCCACAACGCAGAACTTACTCTCCGTGTCTGAGCCCTAAATCTGGCCAAATGAGCTCAGTTTCAGCTCCCCAAAACACAGCACTTAGTCTGCGTTTCTGAGCCCAGACCCACAGGACTCGGTCTCTGCTTGAAGTGCCCAGGGCACGGGACTTGGTCTCTGTTTCTCTGGCCATATGAGCCCTGTTCCCTGCCTCAACCCCGTGTGCCTGTGCCCCACCTCCCCCGGGTTCACTCAGTTCGTGAGCCCCCAACACCCCTGAGCCCCGGTCTGGGGCTGCACAACACAGGAACGAGTCTCTGAGCCCCACTGCCAGCTCCCAAAGGCAGGACTTGGTCTCCACTTCTGAGCCCCAAATTTGGCCAACGGGAGCCCCCCCCCCCCCCCCCCCCCGACTTGGTCTCCCTGAGCCCTAAACTGCCCAAAGGAGCCCCATTTCCAGCCCCTAGACTTAGGGCTCGGTTTCTGTTTGGGACCCCCCAAGCCCAGAACTTGGTCTCAGTGCCCGAGAGGTGACGGCGTCTGGGGGGGTCGGAGCCCTCCGGCAGCCAAACCCCGCGCGGCCGCTCGCTCC
Organism: Podargus strigoides; assembly: GCA_028020825.1. NCBI lineage: Eukaryota > Metazoa > Chordata > Aves > Caprimulgiformes > Podargidae > Podargus > Podargus strigoides. The sequence continues at coordinate 116,815,235 of CM051619.1, read as the reverse complement.
CTCGGCCCGGGGAGCGGGGGCAGAACCGCAGAGGGGACGGCACAGAGACGGTGGGGGCATAAAAACAGTTTAATAAGGGAAATAAAGTACAGGAATGGAGCGTGCGAAGGAGTGCCGCGCAGTGCCGCCGTCCCCCCGTGTGCCGGAGCCCGCACGCCCTCGCAGCCCCCCGCCCGGTCCCGAGCCCCCACACCGCAGGACGGGGGCTCTGCTCCGCAGCCCCAGCACGACCCCGGGACCCCGCTTCAGCCCCCCCGAGCCGCCCTGGGCTCCGCTGCGGAGCATCCCCATCGCTACGGGCAGGACCGCGGGACCGGCTCTCTGCCCCGCGAAGCCTCAGCCCCCTCCCGCCTCGGCTCTGCGCCCCCCGCCCCGGACTCCCGCCACAGCCCCCGACTGCCGCCCGCGGACCCGACCTACCGCACCGAGTGTCCGGCTCCTGGCAGGCTCCGGGCCCCGACCCCGACGCACAGCCGGTCCCCAAGTCCCGCGGGGAGCACCGGGGTGGCTCGGGCGGTGCCGGGTCGGGCCCTTCTCCGGAGCTCCTCGCGGGGACGGCGGGACCGGCTCTCTGCCCCACGGAGCCTCAGCCCCCCGCCGGGCCCGGATCTGCGACCCCCGACCCGGCCGCCGCCAGTCTGCAGCCCAGGGCTCGCTCCCTGCCCCGCGCGCCGCCACAGCGGCCGGCCCGCAGCCGGTTCCCGAGCCCCGCGGGGGACGCAGGGCGGTGCTGGAGACCGGGCTGGGGGCCCTGCGCGCTGTCTTCCCGTCGCCCCCAGGCCGGGCCCCCCGCGCCGCCCGCACTCACCGCGCCGGAGCCGCTGCCACGCCCCGCCCGCCTGACCCCGCCCACTCTTTTTATCCTCTCGGCCCCGCCGGCCGCGGCCGCCCCGGGTCCTGCCGCCCGCCCGCTGCCGCTCGGCCCCCGCCGGCACCGGGCGGGGAGCCCCGGGGACAGCGGGGGGTCCGGCTCACACAGCGCCGCCACCGCCCCCGGAAGCCGCACAGCTTTATTCAATACCGCGTCGCCGGGAGCCACCGCAGCACCACGCGGGACAACCGCGGCCCGCCCAGCCCCGGGGGACACCGCCGGCGGGGACAAGTGCCATGTCACCCCCCCGCCCCGGCCCTGTCCCGCCCGCAGCCCCGGCGGGACGCAGAGCCAGGGCAACGGGCACCGACGGGGCCACCGGCTCCTCATCCCCGTCCAGTTCTGCACGGCCCCGCTCTCCCGGTGCCCCCCCGTCCCGGGGGATGGGGGGCGTTATACGGCACGCATGGATAGAGCTGATGGATGTACCCCATGTTTGCAGTTCCAGACCCAAAATACATCCCTGAGCTCTGGGGAAGAGGACAAAGGTGGGCCTCATCTGCCCCAGCGGAACAGAGCACACGGCCCCGCTGCTGCCCATCGCACCTTTACATACCGCCCCCAGACGCAGGCCCCCCCAAGCCCCCCCCATTCAAACCTGACCCCTCCTTCGGCTGGGGGTGCTCACACCCGGCACAGCACCGCGGGGGCCGCGGGCGGCTGAGGGGTCCCAAGGAACTCTTCTCTGCTCCAGCCCCGGGGGGAGGTGCGAGCCGGCGAGGCGGGGACCCCGGTGCTGGGCGGTCCCCGCAGCCGCAACCCCCACCGACCCTTCGCCGGGGGGCCCTGACGGTCGGTCCCCGCGTGTCCCCGCTCCCGCAGCTCCTCGGCGCGGTGCCGGGAGGACCTGGAGGAGAATGCCGTGCCATGTGCCGCAGGAGCATCCCTGGGGCGCGGGGCCGGTGCTGCTGCCCAGCGCTGCCTCGGGCCGGGGGGCTTCACCCCCGCCGGAGGAATCCCCTCTCTCTCTCCCACCCCTGCGGCTGACGCACCCGCGATGCGGTCCATGGCCAACACGAGCAGCGAGGTGCAGGACGCCCCCCGCGCCTGCCCGACAGCCCCGGAGCTCTGGGACACCCCCGCAGCGAAGCACAAGCCCAGCAGCTCCGGGGACACTCACAGAGACGCCGGGACACGCAGCCCCACGCCGCACTGGCTGTCCCGGAGATGGCCGCAGGCTCTGCCACACCCTCCCTCCCCTTCCCAAGAGCTGCCAGGGGGAGGGGACCCCCGGCCGAGGGCGGCAGCAGCACCCAACCCACCATCCCCTCCCATGCATCCATCCGCCATCCCATCCCCTCGCCCCTCTCCGCCCCCAGCCCAACCCCCCCAGCTGCGGGTCTCTTCCCATCGGCCGCGGAGTGCCCACACCTGGCCGTGTCCCAGCTGCTGCTGCCCACCCCAGAGCGGGGGGCGGGAAAAGGGAACGAGGGGGAAAAACAAGGGAAAAAGACACAGGAAAAAAAGAAATAGAAAAAAAAAAAAAATTTAAAAATAGAAAAAATAGGAGAGAAAAAACCCAATAAAAGAACAAATGTCCCTGTTGGGGATGGGGGTGCTGTGGGGAGCGGGGCAGGGTCTGGGGGCCTGAGGCTGCCACCATGTCGAGGCAACACGCTGAGAGACCAGAGCTGTTATTACGCACACGCAGGACTCGGTCTCTCCTTCAAGTGCCCGGAACGCAGCTAAGGTCTCCATTTCTGAGCCCCCCTAAACGCAGCACTTAGGCTCTGAGCCCTGAACTGCCCGAATGACCCCGGTTTCACATCCCCAGAACATAGCACTTAGCCTGGCAACCAAAGGAACGCTAGCGAAGCTGCCAGGCAAGCAAAGGAACCCAAGTCAAGGTGCCAGATAAGCAAAGTAACCCTAGCCAAGCTGCCAGGTAACCACAGGAACACTAGCCAAGCTGCCAGGTAAGAAAAGGAATCCCAGGTAAGGTGCCAGGTAAGCAAAGGAACCCAAGGTATGGTGCCAGGAAATGAAAGGAAGCCTATCCAAGCTGCCAGGTATCCAAAGGAACCCTAGGTATGCTGCCAGGTATCAACAGGAGCCCTGGCCAAGGTGCCAGGCAACCAAAGGAACCCTAGGCAAGCTGCCAGGAACGAAAGTAATCCCAGGTATGCTGCCAGGTAAAAAAAGGAACCCTAGGTAAGTTGCCAGATAACCACAGAAACCCTAGCCAAGCTGCCAGGTAAGCAAAGGAACCCTAAACCAAGCTGCCAGGTAACCACAGGAACCATAGCCAAGCTGCCAGGTAAGCAAAGGAACCCAAGGCAAGGTGCCAGATAAGCAAAGAAACACTAGCCAAACTGCCAGGTGACCACAGAACTACCAACCAAGCTGCCAGGTATTCTAAGGGACCCTAGCCAAGATGCCAGGTAACTAAAATTACCCTAGCCGAGCTGCCAGGCAAACCAAGGGATCACAGGTATGCTGCCAGGTAAGGAAAGGAACCCTAGCGAAGCGGCCAGGTAAGCAAACTAACCCTAGCCAAGCGGCAAGGTAAACACAGGAACCCTAGCCAAGCTGCCAGGAAACCAACGTAATCTCAGGTATGCTGCCAGGTAAACAAAGGAACCCTAGCCAAGCTGCCAGGCATCCAAAGGAACCCAAGGCAAGCTGCCAGTTAAGCAAAGAAAACCTAGCCATGCTGCCAGGTAAGCACAGGAACCCCAGCGTAGCTGCCAGGTAAGCAAAGGAACAGTAGCCAACCTGCCAGGTAACCAAAGGAACCATTGGTATGCTGCCAGGTAACCAAAGGAACCCTAGCCATGACGTCAGGAAAAGAAAGGAACCTTAGGTAAGCTGCCAGGTAAGCAAAGGAACCCTAGCCAAGTTGCCAGGCCGCCAAAGGAAGCCTAGAAAAGATGCCAGGTAATGAAAGGAACCCTAGCCAAGCTGCCAGATAACCACAGGACACCTACCCAACCTGCCAGGTAAGAAAGGGAACCCTAGTGAAGCTGCTAATCCACCAAAGGAATAACAGCCAAGCTACCAGGAAACCAAAGAAATGCTAGCCAAGATGCCAAGTAACCACAGAAGCCCTATCAAAGTTGCCAGGTAAGCAAAGGAACCCTAGCCAAGCTGCCAGGTAAGAAAGGGAAACCTAGACAAGCTGCCTGGCCACCAAAGTAATCCCAGGCATGCTGCCAGGTAAATAAAGGAACCCTAGCCAAGATGTCAGGTAAGGAAAGTAACCCTAGTCAAGCAGCCAGGCAAACAAAGGAACCCTAGCCAAGATGTCAGGTAAGCAAAGGAACCCTAGCAAATCTGTCAGGTAAGCAAAGGAACCCTAGCAAATCTATCAGGTAAGCAAAGGAACCCTAGCCAAGCTGCCAGGTAAGCAAAGGAACCCTACTTAAGCTGCCAGGTAGACAAGGGAATCCTAGGAAGGCTGAGAGACAACCAAAGGGATCACAGGTATGCTGCCAGGTAAGCAATCGAACCCTAGCCAAGCTGTCAGTCAACCAAAAGGAACCCTAGGCAAGCTGCCAGGTAAACACAGGAACCCTAGGCAAGCTGCCAGGTAAACACAGGAACCCTAGGCAAGCTGCCAGGTAATCAAATGAATCCCAGCATAGCTGCCAGGCAAGCGAAGGGATGACAGGTATGCTGCCAGGCAAACGAAGGGATCACAGGTATGCTGCCAGGCAAACGAAGGACTCCTAAGCCAACCAGCCAGGTAAGCAACAAAAACCCAGCCAAGCTGCCAGATAACCAAAGGAATCCCCGGTAAGCTGCCAGGTAAGCAAAGGAACCATAGCCAAGCTGCCAGGAAGCCACAGGAACCCTAGCCAAGCTGCCAGGTAAGCACAGGAACCCTAGCCAAGCTGCCAGGTAAGCACAGGAACCCTAGCCAAGCTGCCAGGTAAGCACAGGAACCCTAGCCAAGCTGCCAGGTAAGCAAGGACACCCTAGCCAAGCTGCCAGGAGGACATGGGAAGCCTAGCCGAGCTGCCAGTTAAGCAAAGAAACCCCAGCCAAGCTGCCAGGTAACCAAAGGAACCCTACGCAAGCTGACCAGGTAAGTAAAGGAATCCTAGCCAAGCAACCAGGTACCCAAAGGAGCCCTTGGTATGCTGTCAGGTAACCACAGGAACCCTAGCCATGCTGCAAGGTAAGCAAAGGGATAACAGGTATGCTGCCAGGTAAGAAAGGAACCCTAGCCAAGCTGCCAGGTAACCACAGGAACACTAGCCAAGCTGGCAGGTAAGAAAAGGAAAACTAGCCAAGCTGCCAGGTAAGAAAAGGAAAACTAGCCAAGCTGCCAGGCAAACGAAGGGATCACAGGTATGCTGCCAGGTAAGGAAAGGAACCTTAGCCAAGCTGCCAGGTAAGCAAACTAACCCTAGCCAAGCTGCCAGGTAAACACAGGAACCCTAGCCAAGCTGCCAGGTAAACACAGGAACCATAGCCAAGCTGCCAGGCAACCAAAGTAAGGCTAGCCAAACTGCTAGGTAACCACAAGAACCCTAGACAAGCTGCCAGGTAAGAAAAGGAACCCTAGCCACCCTAACTTGGCCAAGCTGCCAAATATAGACAGCAACCCTAGCGAAGCTGTCAGGTAACCAAAGGAACCCAAGCCAAGCTGCCAGGTAAGTAAAGAAACCCAAGTCATGCTGCCAGGTAATCAAACGAATCCCAGCATAGCTGCCAGGCAAGCAAAGGGACCCCAGAATAGCTGCCAGGTAAGCAAAGGAACAGTAGCCAAGCTGCCAGGATGACAAGGGAACCCTAGCCAACCTGTCAGGTAATCAAAGGAATCCCCGGTATGCTTCCAGTTAAGCAGAGGACCCTTAGTCAAGATAACAGGTAAGTAAAGAAACCCAAGCCAAGGAGCCAGGTAAGCAAAGGAATTCCAGGTAAGCTGCCAGTTAAGCAATGGAATCCCAGGTATGCTACCAGGTAAACAAAGCTAACAGGTAAAAAACAGAACCCTAGCCAACCTGCGAAGTAAACAAAGAAACCCTAGCCATGATGTCAGGTAAGCACAGGAACCATAACAAGCTGACAGGTAAGCAAAGGAACACTAGCCAAGCTACCAGGCAAGCAAAGGAACCCATGCCAAGCCACCAGGTAAGCAAAGGAACCCTACCTAAGCTGCCAGGTAGACAAGGGAACCGTAGCAAAGCTGACAGGCAACCAAAGGGATCACAGGTATGCTGCCATGTAAGTAATGGAAACCTAGGCATGCAGTCAGGCAACCAAAGGAACCCTAGTCAAGCTGCCAGGTAGACAAGGGAACTTTGGCCATGTTGCCAAGTAAGCAAAGGAAGCCTAGCCAAGGTGCCAGGCAACCACAGTAATCCCAGGTAGGCTGCCCGGTAAGCAAAAACCGTAGGGAAACTGCCAGGTGAGCAAAGGAACCCTAGCCAAGCTGCCAGGTAAGCAAAGGAACCCTAGCCAAGCTGCCAGGCAACCAAAGGAACGCTAGGAATTCTCCCAGGTAACCAAAGGAATCACAGGTAATCTGCCAGGTAAGCAAAGTAACCCTAGCCAAGCTGCCAGGTAGCCTAAAGCACCCTGGACAAGGTGGCAGGTAATGAAAGTAACCCTAGCCAAGCTGCCAGGTAACCAAAGCAATCCTAGCCAAGCTGCCAGGAATGCACAGGAACCCTGGGTATGACGCCAGGTATTCACAGGAAGCTTAGGTAAGTTGCCAGGTAAGCAAAGAAACCCTAGGTATGATGCCAGGCAAGCAAATGAAGCCTAGGCAAGCTGCCAGGTAACAACAGGAAGCCTAGGCAAGCTGCCAGGTAACAACAGGAAGCCTAGGCAAGCTGCCAGGTAACAACAGGAAGCCTAGGCAAGCTGCCAGGTAACAACAGGAACCGTACCCAAGCTGCCAGGTAACAACAGGAAGCCTAGGCAAGCTGCCAGGTAACAACAGGAACCGTACCCAAGCTGCCAGGCAACCAAAAGAACCCTTACCATGCTGCCAGGAAACCAAAGGAATCCCAGGTATACTTCCAGGTAAGGAAAGGAACCCTAGCCAAGCTGCCAGGCAAGCAAAGGCACCCTAGGCAAGCTGCCAGATAAGCAAGGGAACCATAGCCAAGGTACCAGGTAAGCAAAGGATCCCTAGTCAAGGTGCCAGGTCACCTCAGGAACCCGTGGTATGCTGCCAGGTAGCCACAGGAAACCTAGCCAAGCTGCCAGGTACACAAAGGAACCGTAGTAAAGCTGCCAGGTAAGCAAAGGAACCCTAGCTAAGCTGCCAGGTAAGTGAAGGACCACTAGCCAAGCTGCCAGGTAAGCGAAGGACCACTAGCCAAGCTGCTAGGTAACGAAAGGAACCCCAACCAAGCTGGCACGTAACGAAAAGAACCCTAGCCAAGCTCCCAGGCAACAAAAGAAAGCCTAGCCAAGCTACCAGGTATCCACAGGAACCCTAGGTATGCTGCCAGATATCCACAGGAACCCTAGCCAAGGTGCCAGGTAACAACAGAAACCCTAGCCAGGCTGCCAGGTAAGCAAAGAATACCAAGCCAAGCTGCCAGGTAAGAAAGGGAAAACTAGCCTAGCTGCCAGGTAAGAAAGGGAACCCTAGCCAAGCTGCCAGGTAAGAAAGGGAAAACTAGCCTAGCTGCCAGGTAAGAAAGGGAAACCTACCCTAGCTGCCAGGTATGCAAAGGGGCCCTAGTCAAGCTGCCAGGTGTCTACAGGAGCCCTAGCCAAGCTGCCAGGTAACCAAAGAAATCCCAGGTAAGATGCCAAGTAAGCAAAGTAACCCTAGACAAGCTGTCAGGTAAGGAAAGGTACCCAAGCCAAGCTTCTAGGTAGACAAGGGAACTGTAGCCAACCTGCCAGGTAAGCAAAGGAACCCCCAACCAAGCTGCCAGGTAATCAAAGTGTCACTGCTGCTGAGGCGACAATCTCCGTGCGACGTGGTCTGGGATCCCGAAGGAGCTCATATTCATTAGCAGGCCGGGCACCTAAAATTAAATTTACTGTAACAATCCACTGAACAGCTTTGTCAATTGTCGAACACGGCAGGTTAATAACGATTGGTAAGCAACAAGCTGCACAAAGCAATCCGAACAAAACTAGTAACGCGCCGGTAACGAAGTTCTTTACCCAAGCAGGAATATTTAAAAGGCCATCTAACTCTGATCCCTACCCATCAGAGTATTGAAACTTATCTTGAGCAGCTATCATAAAACAGATTAATCGCCGTGTTTTCTCTGTTGCAGAGGTGACATTATCGCGAAAGTGCAAACAGCAATACCCGCCTAGTTGTAATTTGTTTTCTATTTCTTCGCATCTAATATGATGTTGCAAAAGCAAATAGTCTACAACAGCTTTGGTTTGTAGCAATTCTGTATCTAAGCCTACTAAAGCATCTGCTAGCGCTCCCAGGGCTTGGGAGGTGCGGTTTACTTGCTTCATGGTCCAACAGGTTAGTGCTTGCTGCCTTTTTGAAAACACAAGGTACAATCATTAATACAATAGTGACTAATAATAGGTAGAATTAACAAAGAAACAAAGTCTCTCACAGAAGAGATGGGAGATAACCAAGTCCATCGGCTGACCATATAGAAGTAGTCCCGTATTGTTTCCCCACAAAGCCCACATTTGCAAATGCCAAACCTGACCAGGGCCCAGTTGCGGGGGGAGTCAGGAGGTCCTTCCCCAACAGGAAAACTCTGCAAAGTGCGTCCACCTCACAGACAGACACTCCACCCTTCCGCAAGTGGTCCCAGCCCCCGTCCCCAAAACAGGACACCTGGCACTCATTTATCCAGTGTGGGGCACTTGGGGCTTGTTTACCCAAGGGCTCCCCCCACAAGGCCGGCCACACCTTGAAGGAAAGCCAAAAGGCAAACTCATCCCCTCCTTTTGCCTAACAAGGCCCAGGTGTATGGTCCTCGAATACCTAACATGCCAGTGGACCAAGGATCATCTATAAATGTGATACGGAGACAAAGTGCATCCGACCTGAATTGTTGAGCCAATTCCTGCCGGAAACTGGCCGACCGCAAGGGCTGGATCTGGATAAGGATCAATATTTTCATTTTTGTCTTGGGCGTCTTCATTCTTGTCTTGGACATACGGCTTGACCCATCGGGCAGGTACCCAGCGTGGGGGTCCATTTTCTGTGGAAACACAAGCATACCCTCGACCCCATGTTAGGAAACGATACGGCCCTTCCCAAATCCCACGATCACTGTCGCGAACCAAGACTAAGGGTAGTGCACGCCCCCCAAAAAGCAACTGACACGTAGAAAAATGACGTTGAACAGCATTAAGTGGTGTAGGCCCTGTACCACTCAAATTTACATGATTTAAAGCTACTCCTGCCTTTAACACTAAATCTCCCGGGGCAAGACTCCCATCTCCCCCCTCTCTAAGACGATTTAACTGGGTTTTTAATGACCGATGAGTACGTTCAATGATGCTTTGTCCTTGGCAGTTGCCAGGAACTCCAGGAAGATGACGGATTCCCCACTTGCGAAGAAATGTCCCAAAGGCCTAGGATGTGTATCCTGAGCCATTGTCTGTTTTGATGACTTGAGGAATTCCTAAAATGGCAAAAACTGCAAGGCAATGTTTTATTACAGCTTTTGTAGCGGTGGTGGTTGCAGGTGTGTCCCAAAGCATGCCACTACAGGTGTCGATGGTAACATGAACGTGACGTTGACAGCCACAAGGCCCATAATCAGTGATGTCCATTTGATACAGTTCACGAGGGCTGAGTCCACGGGGATTAACACCTCCGGATGGGATCTGAAGGGAGTGACGCTGGCAAGCAGGGCATGCAGCAATAATTTGTCGGGCCACTGCCATAGGAAGCTGAAAGGATCGTGAGAGAGAGGTGGCACCTTGATGAAAAAAGGCATGGGATAGGCGAGCTTGATCAAAAAGGCTGACACCTACCAATGCGTCGGCTTTTGCATTGCCCTCGGCAATAACGCCAGGTAAATTGGAATGGCTATGAATGTGCTGAATATACCACGGTTCAGATCGTCCTTCCACGGCTGTGTGGATTGCTTGAGCTTCAGGAGTATGGCAAGCTAGGGCTATGGCTGCACGTTGTGTGACACACACTGAATAACAACTGTCTGATAGGATGTTCAACGGAAAATGGGACCAATGTAGCAAGGCTTGTAGAACGGCAAACAATTCCAGCCGCTGGACTGATAGGGAGGGGTTAGCCCATGTCTGGGAGTGCCACTGACCTTGTTCTTGCCACACCATTCCAGCTCGATTTGATCGTCCGGAAGCATCAGTGAAGACTGCAACAGCACCTACTATAGGACAGGAAGCAAACAAGGTTAGAGGTCGCAAATGCCAAGTCATTGTGGTCTGTAACAACGGATGTGGGCGAGGGGCTTTCGCTTGGCCTGGAAACCCTGCAAATGCTAGCTGGAGAGTTGAATGAGTCTGCAGTAGCAGGTCCCAAGCTTGACGAGGAACGTTTGTGGATAGCAAAGCGATATCTTGCCCACTAAATGCTAAAGCTCGCTTTCATGCCCGTGTTAGGACATCTATTATGCTTTCTGGGACTGTCTCTATTGTACGAGTGGAGCTGGCAGTGGTAGAGAACCACAGAAGGGCAATTAGTTCTTTAGGCTCGTTCCACTGGTGTAACAAACCAGGAGCGCCATCTGTTGAAAAATGCACGTGCGCTTTGAGGGGGAGGCCAGGTACCCATCTTCCAAGGTGAGAAGTTGTTACCTGTGCGATAATACATCGCAAAACTCTTTTCTGTTGGTCGGTGAGAGTCCGTGGTTCATCTAAGGTTGTTGAACCCCTAAGTCCTTCTAATAGGGGGTACATCAGATCATTGGAGATTCGAGCGAAGGAACGAAGCCATTGGATCTCCCCCACTAGCTGTTGCAAATCATTTAGGGTATGCACATTCTGGGACAGCGTGAGTCGCTGTGGTGTAATTGCAGTTGCTGTAATCCAGGTACCTAAAGAGGAAACAACTCCTTGTCGTTGAATTTTCTCTGGTGCAATTTGCAGACCTACTCGATTTAAGGTGGTGGTCAGTTGACCTTCTGTTTCAGAAGGCAATGTTCTTCCGGCGACAAGAATGTCGTCCATATAATGATAAATTAATAAGTCAGGATGTTCTTCTCTGAATGGTTTCAAGGCTGCTGCGACATATAGCTGACAAATAGTCGGAGAGTTCTTCATTCCTTGAGGCAGAACAGTCCATTCATATCGCTCAGCTGGTCCGGTGTTATTGACAGCAGGAAGAGTCAGGGCGAACCTTTTACAGTCTTTTGGATGTAAAGGAAAGGTGAAAAAACAGTCTTTGAGATCAACAACGAGGAAATCCCAGTCTCTGGGAATCATTGAGGGCAGGGGCAGTCCAGGCTGTAAGGCACCCATGGTAATCATAGTATTGTTAACAGCACAAAGGTCATGGAGAAACCGCCATTTGCCTGATTTTTTCTGAATAACAAACACTGGACAGTTCCACGGACTCATAGAAGGACGGAGGTGACCGGCAGTTACTTGTTCTTGCACTAATTCACAGAGGTGGGCTAGCTTTTCTGTGCTAAGGGGCCACTGGGCAACCCACACCGGCTCATCAGAAGTCCATCGTAGCTGCATTGGACTAATTCCGGTGGCCCCTACTAAAAATCCACTTCTAATTTTGCACCAAGCTGCCCCAGCACATCTCGACCAAGTAAAGATACCGGCAACCCAGGTAACACATATGGGCGTGTTTTTGCTGTTCTCTGACCGCCATCTGTCATAATTGTCACCATGGCTGCACTGCGAGCCCCTCTTGTCTGACCTCCGACCCCCCTCAAGCGTCCAGTGGTCCTCTCAAGCGGCCATTGTTGAGGCCATTCGATCTCTGCAGTAACGGTAACATCAGCTCCACTGTCTAGCAGAGCAAAAATGTGTATTGAGCCCAAGGGATGAACAAGCATTACGGCCACTTGGGGGCGATCGTGCATTTGCCAGATAGCCAGAGCCACAGGGGCGTCTGCCGGGAGAAAAACTGACTCAGAAACAGGTCGAACAGGAATAGCCAGGAGCTCTTTTGGAGGTGGGCATAAAGTAGGTATTACTTCTAAGCCTTGAGCTGAAGCCCATGAGCTCGGAACAACAAGGGTTACGGGAGCATCTTGGAGAGAAAGATCGCTTGATTCTGTATTTGCTCTCCGTACCTGTAGCCACAAAGGCTCCGTTACCCAGTTTGCATCTCGGGTAAATACATTTACTGTGGTTCCGGTCCGGGCCAGGGGTTTCCCAGCGGAAGGGTGTCCCGCGGCATTGCTCCGGTGACAGGAGCTTGGGTGCCCCATACTTTGTCGTAGCGCGGGGGCGCGCGCTCAGCATCCCGTTTCCCTGAGCCCGACATTCCACCGCTCTATGCCCTAGCCTTCCACACCGAAAACAAGGACCTCCTCCTTTCAATCCTTCTTCCAGTGTCCTGTCCTTCCGCACTTAAAACATCTACCTCCGGCTTTTTTCTCTCCTCCCACGGCTGCACACACAGCGGCCGCCACAGCCCCAGCCTGGGCATGGGCGGACTCCAAGCGCTCAGCTTTCGAGCACGCCTCGATCATCTGTGCCAATGAGGAGCTGCTGGGCAGGCGCTGCAAGAGCCGCGGGCACAGGGCATTTGCATGCTGTAAGGCAAGGTCTTTGCCCACCGCCTCCCGTGCTTCAGGAGCGAGTTCGGAGGCATCTAGCGCCACCCTCAGGCGCTCAATAAAGTCCACGAAAGACTCGTTCGGCTTCTGCCTAATGGAGGCACACGGGGCGGGTGGAGCCCCACCCATGTTTGCCACCGTGGCAAATGCCTTGAAAGCTAACGCAGTGGTTTGTCTCAGAATGGTGTCTGCCCAAGCTGCTTGCACTCGGGGGTCAGCATACCGACCGACACCCCGCAGCTGATCCGGTCCGATTCCATACTGAGCATCGTTAGGTTGCAAGTTTGTATTAGCAATAGCGGCACGCTCACAACGCGACTGCCAGGCCGACCGCCACAACAGATTTTGAGTGGGGGTCAGCAAAGTTTTAGCAAGTACATTACAGTCATAAGGTGTTAACGGTTCTGCCATAACCAACTGCAGCAAATTCATAGTCATCGGTCCCTTGAGTCCCCTGGCAGTAACAGCTGACCGCAATTCTTTCACCAAACGCCAGGCTAACGGAACCCATCCCCGACGCCCGCGCTGATCCAGCATGACTGGATAAGCCGCACTCTCTTCCTCAGGGGGACGAGAGGTAACCACAGGGACCCTAAAAACATGGCAGGTAAACAACAGAATCCTACAAAATCTGCCAGGTAAGCAAAGGAGTCCTAGCCAAGGTGTCAGGCAATGAAAGGAACCCTAGCCAAGCTGCCAGATAAGCAAAGGAACCCTTGGTATGCTGTCACGTAACCACAGGAACCCTAGCCAAGCTGCCAGGTAAGCAAAGGAACCCAAACCAAGCTTCCAGGTAACCAAAGGAACTGTAGACAAGCTGACAGGTAAGCTAAGGAACCATAACCAAGCTGCCAAGTAAAGCGAAGGAACCCTAGCCAAGCTGTCAGGCAACCAAAGGGATCACAGGTACGCTGCCAGGTAAGCAAAGGACCCCTAGCCAAGCTGCCAGGTAAGAAAAGGAATCCTTGGCAAGCTGCCAGGTAAGCAAAGAAAACTATCCAAGCTGCCAGGTAAGCAAAGGAACCCTTGGTATGCTACCAGTTAAGCAAAGTATCCCTAGCCAAGCTGCCAGGAAACCGAAGGGAAAAGAGGTATGCTGTCACGTAAGCAAAGGACACGTAGCCAAACTGCCAAATAAGGACAGGAACCCTAGCCAAGCTGCCAGGTAACCACAGGGACCGTAGCCAAGATGCCAGGTAAGCAAAGGAACCCAACCCAAGCTGCCAGGCCACCAAAGGAAGCCTATAAGAGATGCCAGGGAATGAAAGGAACCCTAGCCAAGCTGCCAGGTAAGCAAAGTAGCCCTAGCCAAGATGCCAGGTAAGCAAAATAACCCTAGCAAAGCTGACAGTTAAGCAAAGCAACCCTAGCCAAGCAGCCAGGTAGAAAAGGGAACCCTAGCCATGCCGTCAGGAAAAGAAAGGAACCTTAGGCAAGCTGCCAGGTAAGCAAAGGAACCCTTGCCAAGACTCCAGGTTGTAGGAATCGACGGAGGGAGACTGCACTCTCATGTGAGGTCGGCAGAACTCGTTTTATTGCGCAGATACATTTACTTATATATCATTCTTCTGTCAAATCACCACGACTAAGCATATCTTATTATCTTTTTCTTAGGTTTTCATTAGACCACTTCTACATCAATCATTAACTTTTAACCTATGCTTCAGCCTCTAATTATCATATTCTCCTCCTTGCCTGTTAGTTCCCTATCTTATGTAACTTAGTTTCTTGTACTACTCTGCAAGGACAGTACGTCCTTGAGGCCTAATCTTGGCTGCTAGCGCCTGCACAGTAGCCTGTTCGTGCACCTACTCTAACACTCCATGTCCGTTACTCACAAGCCAAACTCCCACACCAGGTAACCAAAGGAACCCTTGGTATGCTGCCAGGTAACCACAGGAATCCTAGCCAAGCTGCCAGGTAAGCAAAGGAACCCTACCCAACCTGCCAGGTAAGAAAGGGAACCCGAGCGAAGCGGCCAATCCACCTAAGGAAGCATAGCCAAGCTGCCAGGTAACCAAAGAAAAGTTAGCAAAGCTGCCAGGTAAGCAAAGGAACCACAGCGAAGCTGCCAGGTAAGCAAAGGAACCACAGCGAAGCTGCCAGGTAAGCAAAGGAACCACAGCGAAGCTGCCAGGTAAGCAAAGGAACCACAGCGAAGCTGCCAGGTAAGCAAAGGAACCACAGCGAAGCTGCCAGGTAAGCAAAGGAACCACAGCGAAGCTGCCAGGTAAGCAAAGGAACCACAGCGAAGCTGCCAGGTAAGCAAAGGAACCACAGCAAATCTGCCAGGTAAGCAAAGGAACCCTAGCCAAGCTGCCAAGCAAGCACAGGAACCCTTGGTATGCTGCCAGGTAACCAACGGAACCCTACGCAAGCTGACCAGGTAACCACAGGAACCCTAGCCAAGTTGTGAGGCAAGCAAAGGGATAACAGGTATGCTGCCAGGTAAGAAAGGAAACCTAGCAAAGGTGCCAGGCAAGCAAAGGAACCCTAGCCAAGATGCCAGGTAACCACAGGAACCCTAGCGAAGATGCCAGGTAACCACAGGAACCCTAGCGAAGATGCCAGCTAAGAAAAGGAACACTAGCCAAGCTGCCAGGTAAGGAAAGGAACCTTAGCCAAGCTGCCAGGTAAGTAAAAAAACCCAAGTCATGCTGCAGGTAATCAAATGAATCCCAGCATAGCTGCCAGGTAAGCAAAGGTACCCTTGCAAAACTGCCAGGCAAACGAAGGGATCACAGGTATGCTGCCAGGTAAGCAAATGACTCCTAGCCAACCAGCCAGGTAAGCAACAAAAACCCAGCCAAGCTGCCAGGTAACCAAAGGAACCCTAGCCAAGCTGCCAGGTAGACAAGGGAACCCTAGCCAAGCGGCCAGGTAGACAAGGGAACCCTAGCCAAGCGGCCAGGTAGACAAGGGAACCCTAGCCAAGCGGCCAGGTAAGCAAAGGAACCCTAGGCAAGTGGCCAGGTAAACACAGGAACCCTAGGCAAGCTGCCAGGTAAACACAGGAACCCCAGAATAGCTGCCAGGTAAGCAAAGGACGCCTAGCCAACCAGCCAGGTAAGCAACAAAAACCCAGCCAAGCTGCCAGGTAACCAAAGGAATCCCCAGTAAGCTGCCAGGTAAGAAAAGGAACCCTAGCCAAGCTGCCAGGAATGATATTGAAATCTAGCCAAGCTGCCAGGTAAGCACAGGAACCCTAGCCAAGCTGCCAGGAAAGCACAGGAACCCGAGCAAAGCTGCCAGGCAAGAAAGGAACCCGAGCAAAGCTACCAGGCAAGAAAGGAACCCGAGCAAAGCTGCCAGGCAAGAAAGGAACCCGAGCAAAGCTGCCAGGTAAGCAAAGAAACCAGAGCAAAGCTGCCAGGTAGCCAAAGGAACCCTAGCCAAGCTGCCAGGTAATAAAGGGCACCCTACCCAAGCTGCCAGGTAATAAAGGGCACCCTAGCCAAGCTACCAGGTAAGCAAAGGAAACCTAGCCAAGTTGCCAGGTAACCAAAGGAAACCTAGCAAAGTTGCCAGGTAACCAAAGGAACCCTAGCAAAGCTGGCAGGCCACAAAAGGAACCCATGGTATGCTGCCAGGTAAGTAAAGGAACCCTATCCAAGATGCCAGGTAAGCGAGGGCACCCTAGCCAAGCTGCCAGGAGGACATGGGAACCCTAGCCAAGCTGCCAGTTAAGCAAAGAAACCACAGCCAAGCTGCCAGGTAACAGAAGGAACCCTTGGTATGCTGCCAGGTAACCACAGGAACCCTAGTCAAGCTGCAAGTTAAGCAAAGGGATAACAGGTATGCTGCCAGCCAAGCAAAGGAACCCTAGCCAAGCTGCCAGCCAAGCAAAGGAACCCTAGCCAAGCTGCCAGCCAAGCAAAGGAACCCTAGCCAAGCTGCCAGGAATGCTATTGAAACCTAGCCAAGCTGCCAGGTAAGCAAAGGACCCCTAGCAAAGCTGCCAGGCAACCGAAGGGATCACAGGTATGCTGCCAGGTAAGCAAAGGACTCCTAGCCAACCAGCCAGGTAAGCAACAAAAACCCAGCCAAGCTGCCAGGTAGACAAGGGAACCCTAGCCAAGCGGCCAGGTAGACAAGGGAACCCTAGCCAAGCGGCCAGGTAGACAAGGGAACCCTAGCCAAGCGGCCAGGTAGACAAGGGAACCCTAGCCAAGCGGCCAGGTAGACAAGGGAACCCTAGCCAAGCGGCCAGGTAGACAAGGGAACCCTAGCCAAGCGGCCAGGTAGACAAGGGAACCCTAGCCAAGCGGCCAGGTAAGCAAAGCAACCCTAGGCAAGCTGCCAGGTAAACACAGGAACCCTAGGCAAGCTGCCAGGTAAACACAGGAACCCCAGAATAGCTGCCAGGTAAGCAAAGGACGCCTAGCCAACCAGCCAGGTAAGCAACAAAAACCCAGCCAAGCTGCCAGGTAATCAAAGGAATCCCCAGTAAGCTGCCAGGTAAGAAAAGGAACCCTAGCCAAGCTGCCAGGAATGATATTGAAATCTAGCCAAGCTGCCAGGTAAGCACAGGAACCCTAGCCAAGCTGCCAGGTAAGCACAGGAACCCTAGCCAAGCTGCCAGGCAAGAAAGGAACCCTAGCCAAGCTGCCAGGCAAGAAAGGAACCCGAGCAAAGCTGCCAGGTAAGCAAAGAAACCCGAACAAAGCTGCCAGGTAAGCAAAGAAACCCGAGCAAAGCTGCCAGGTAATAAAGGGCACCCTAGCCAAGCTGCCAGGTAATAAAGGGCACCCTAGCCAAGCTACCAGGTAAGCAAAGGAAACCTAGCCAAGTTGCCAGGTAAGCAAAGGAAACCCAGGTAAGGTGCCAGGTAACCAAAGGAACCCTAGCAAAGCTGGCAGGCCACAAAAGGAACCCATGGTATGCTGCCAGGTAAGTAAAGGAACCCTATCCAAGATGCCAGGTAAGCGAGGGCACCCTAGCCAAGCTGCCAGGAGGACATGGGAACCCTAGCCAAGCTGCCAGTTAAGCAAAGAAACCACAGCCAAGCTGCCAGGTAACAGAAGGAACCCTTGGTATGCTGCCAGGTAACCACAGGAACCCTAGTCAAGCTGCGAGTTAAGCAAAGGGATAACAGGTATGATGCCAGCCAAGCAAAGGAACCCTAGCCAAGCTGCCAGCCAAGCAAAGGAACCCTAGCCATGATACCAGGTAAGCAAAGGAACCCTAGCCAAGCTGCCAGGAATGCTATTGAAACCTAGCCAAGCTGCCAGGTAAGCAAAGGATCCCTAGCCAAGCTGCCAGGTAAGCAAAGGATCCCTAGCCAAGCTGCCAGGTAAGCAAAGGATCCCTAGCCAAGCTGCCAGGTAAGCACAGGATCCCTAGCCAAGCTGCCAGGTAAGCACAGGATCCCTAGCCAAGCTGCCAGGTAAGCACAGGATCCCTAGCCAAGCTGCCAGGTAAGCACAGGAACCCTAGCCAAGCTGCCAGGTAAGAAAAGGAACCCCAGCCAAGCTGCCAGGTAAGAAAAGGAACCCCAGCCAAGCTGCCAGGTAACCAAAGGAACCCTTGGTATGCTGCCAGATAACCACAGGAACCCTAGTCAAGGTGCGAGGTAAGCAAAGGGATCACAGGTATGCTGCCAGGTAAATAAAGGAACCCTAGCCAAGCTGCCAGGTAACCACAGGAGCCCTAGCCAAGCGGCCAGGTAACCACAGGACCCCTAGCCAAGCGGCCAGGAAGCCACAGGACCCCTAGCCAAGCTGCCAGGTACTTAAGCGACCCCTAGCCAAGCTGCCAGGTACTTAATCGACCCCTAGCCAAGCTGCCAGGTAATAAACGGAACCATAGCCTAGCTGCCAGGTATGCAAGGGCACCCTAGCCAAGCTGCCAGGTAAGCAAATGAACCCCAGCCAAGCTGCCAGGTAAGCAAAGGATCCCTAGCCAAGCTGCCAGGTAAGCAAAGGATCCCTAGCCAAGCTGCCAGGTAAGCAAAGGATCCCTAGCCAAGCTGCCAGGTAAGCAAAGGATCCCTAGCCAAGCTGCCAGGTAAGCACAGGATCCCTAGCCAAGCTGCCAGGTAAGCACAGGATCCCTAGCCAAGCTGCCAGGTAAGCACAGGATCCCTAGCCAAGCTGCCAGGTAAGCACAGGAACCCTAGCCAAGCTGCCAGGTAAGAAAAGGAACCCCAGCCAAGCTGCCAGGTAACCAAAGGAACCCTTGGTATGCTGCCAGATAACCACAGGAACCCTAGTCAAGGTGCGAGGTAAGCAAAGGGATCACAGGTATGCTACCAGGTAAATAAAGGAACCCTAGCCAAGCTGCCAGGAAGCCACAGGACCCCTAGCCAAGCGGCCAGGAAGCCACAGGACCCCTAGCCAAGCGGCCAGGAAGCCACAGGACCCCTAGCCAAGCTGCCAGGTACTTAAGCGACCCCTAGCCAAGCTGCCAGGTACTTAATCGACCCCTAGCCAAGCTGCCAGGTACTTAATCGACCCCTAGCCAAGCTGCCAGGTAATAAACGGAACCATAGCCAAGCTGCCAGGTATGCAAGGGCACCCTAGCCAAGCTGCCAGGTAAGCAAATGAACCCTAGCCAAGCTGCCAGGTAAGCAAATGAACCCCAGTCAAGCTGCCAGGTAAGCAAATGAACCCCAGCCAAGCTGCCAGGTAAGCAAATGAACCCCAGCCAAGCTGCCAGGTAAGCAAAGAAACCCCAGCCAAGCTGCCAGGTAACCAAAGGAACCCTTGGTATGCTGCCAGTTAAGCATAGAAACCCCAGCCAAGCTGCCAGGTAACCACAGGAACCCTAGCCAAGCTGCGAGGTAAGCAAAGGGATAACAGGTATGCTGCCAGGTAAGAAAGGAACCCTAGCCAAGATGCCAGGCAAGCAAAGGAACCCTAGCCAAGATGCCAGGCAAGCAAAGGAACCCTAGCCAAGATGCCAGGCAAGCAAAGGAACCCTAGCCAAGATGCCAAGCAAGCAAAGGAACCCTAGCCAAGATGCCAGGCAAGCAAAGGATCCCTAGCCAAGCTGCCAGGTAAGCAAAGGACCCCTAGCCAAGCTGCCAGGTAAGCAAAGGACCCCTAGCCAACCAACCAGGCAAGCAAAGAAACCAGAGCAAAGCTGCCGGGTAATTAAGCGACCCCTAGCCAAGCTGCCGGGTAATTAAGCGACCCCTAGCCAAGCTGCCGGGTAATTAAGCGACCCCTAGCCAAGCTGCCGGGTAATTAAGCGACCCCTAGCCAAGCTGCCGGGTAATTAAGCGACCCCTAGCCAAGCTGCCGGGTAATTAAGCGACCCCTAGCCAAGCTGCCGGGTAATTAAGCGACCCCTAGCCAAGCTGCCGGGTAATTAAGCGACCCCTAGCCAAGCTGCCGGGTAATTAAGCGACCCCTAGCCAAGCTGCCGGGTAATTAAGCGACCCCTAGCCAAGCTGCCGGGTAATTAAGCGACCCCTAGCCAAGCTGCCGGGTAATTAAGCGACCCCTAGCCAAGCTGCCGGGTAATTAAGCGACCCCTAGCCAAGCTGCCGGGTAATTAAGCGACCCCTAGCCAAGCTGCCGGGTAATTAAGCGACCCCTAGCCAAGCTGCCGGGTAATTAAGCGACCCCTAGCCAAGCTGCCGGGTAATTAAGCGACCCCTAGCCAAGCTGCCGGGTAATTAAGCGACCCCTAGCCAAGCTGCCGGGTAATTAAGCGACCCCTAGCCAAGCTGCCGGGTAATTAAGCGACCCCTAGCCAAGCTGCCGGGTAATTAAGCGACCCCTAGCCAAGCTGCCGGGTAATTAAGCGACCCCTAGCCAAGCTGCCGGGTAATTAAGCGACCCCTAGCCAAGCTGCCGGGTAATTAAGCGACCCCTAGCCAAGCTGCCGGGTAATTAAGCGACCCCTAGCCAAGCTGCCGGGTAATTAAGCGACCCCTAGCCAAGCTGCCGGGTAATTAAGCGACCCCTAGCCAAGCTGCCAGGTAATTAAGCGACCCCTAGCCAAGCTGCCGGGTAAGCAGAGTAACATGAGCCAAGCTGCCAGGTAAGCAAAGGAAACATAGCAAAGCTGCCAGGTAGACAAGGGACCCCTAGCCAAACTACCAGGTATACCAAAGGAAGCTGCCAGGTAAGCAATGGAATCCCAGGTATGCTACCAGGTAAACAAAGCTAACAGGTAAAAAACGGAACCCTAACCAAGCTGCGAAGTAAACAAAGGAACCCTAGCCATGATGTCAGGTAAGCAAAGGAACCATAACAAGCTGACAGGTAAGCAAAGGAACACTAGCCAAGCTGCCAGGCAAGCAAAGGAACCCTTGCCAAGCTGCCAGGCAAGCAAAGGAACCCTCGCCAAGCTGTCACGCAACCAAAGGACCACTAGGAATGCTCTCAGGTAACCAAAGGAATCGCAATTCATCTGCCAGGTAAGCAAAGTAACCCTAGCCAAGCTGCTAGGTAACCAAATGCACCCTGGAGAAGGTGGCAGGTAATGAAAGGAACCCGAGCCAAGCTGCCGGTTAAGCAAAGGAACTGTCTTGTTTCGAAAGACCGGTGTCTGCTAAGGAAGGCAGGAGCCCCTCTTGGAATGGAAAACACAACCCCCTTCCCTCCGAATTATTATTAAATTGAAATTAAGGGGCTTTCAGGCAAAGGTAGGAGGAAATGGGAATAACAGTTTTTACTACTATATACAACAAAACAGTAATACAGACAAACTGGTTTGAAGCCTGACAGAGTCAGGGATACAACCTGGCCCCCTGCCGGGCAGGGTGCTGGTACCAGTCTGATGTAGTGGTAGCTGCAGTTCTCTTTGAAATGCTCCTGTTGAAGCGGTGATCTTGTAGAAAAGAAGTCTGGTCCTCCTCCGAAAATCCGGTGGCGGTGTAGTCCTTGTCCTCTGGGATCCCAGCGGGTAAGGCTGCTCGTGCTGTTCGTAACCCCAGATTTTATCCCCGGTGGGAATGCTTGGCTCCCTCCCCCTGGCCGGAGCATCTCACAAAGGGATGGTGAGTCCTGGGGCAAGGCACTGATGGGCGCATTAACAGAAGAATAGTCCCGAGGGAGGAGGCAAGGAACATCGGCGCCTGGTTTCAACAGCTCACGGTAATAGAATACATTGCAACCCAGGACAGGAGCCCTAGAGAAGATGCCAGGTAAGCAAAGGAATCCTAGGTATGCTGCCAGGTAAGCAAAATAACGTCACCCACACCCACAGGACTCGGTCTCTGTTTCTAAGCCCAAACACACAGGACTGAGTCTGGGCTACAAACCCCCAAAACGTGTGACTTAGTCTCTGTGTCTGAGCCCGAAAACTGCCCAAATGAGCCCGGTTTGGAGCCCCCAGAATGCACAACTGAGTCTGTGATTTTGAGCCCAAACACCCAGAACTCGGTCTCTGGCCCCAAAACACAGCACTGAGTCTGTGCCCAACACTTGAACGTGTGTCCCTGCCTCACCCCGTGTGCCTGAGCCCCATGTCCCCGGGTTCACTCAGTTCGTGAGCCCCCAACACCCCTGAGCCCCGGTCTGGGGCTGAACAACACAGGAACGAGTCTCTGAGCCCCACTGCCAGCTCCCAAAGGCAGGACTTGGTCTCCACTTCTGAGCCCCAAATTTGGCCAACGGGAGCCCCCCACACACGCACGACTTGGTCTCCCTGAGCCCTAAACTGCCCAAAGGAGCCCCATTTCCAGCCCGAGACTTAGGGCTCGGTTTCGGTTTGGGATCCCCCAAGCCCAGGACTCGGTCTCAGTGCCCGAGAGGTGACGGCGTCTGGGGGGGTCGGAGCCCTCCGGCAGCCAAACCCCGCGCGGCCGCTCGCTCCCTCGGCCCGGGGAGCGGGGGCAGAACCGCAGAGGGGACGGCACAGAGACGGTGGGGGCATAAAAACAGTTTAATAAGGGAAATAAAGTACAGGAATGGAGCGTGCGAAGGAGTGCCGCCGTCCCCCCGTGTGCCGGAGCCCGCACGCCCTCGCAGCCCCCCGCCCGGTCCCGAGCCCCCACACCGCAGGACGGGGGCTCTGCTCCGCAGCCCCAGCACGACCCCGAGACCCCGCTTCAGTCCCCCCGAGCCGCCCTGGGCTCCGCTGCGGAGCATCCCCATCGCTACGGGCAGGACCGCGGGACCGGCTCTCTGCCCCGCGAAGCCTCAGCCCCCTCCCGCCTCGGCTCTGCGCCCCCCGCCCCGGACTCCCGCCACAGCCCCCGACTGTCGCCCGCGGACCCGACCTACCGCACCGAGTGTCCGGCTCCTGGAAGGCTTCGGGCCGCGACCCCGATCCGGGCCCCGGCCCCGGTCCACAGCCGGTCGCCGGTCCCCGAGCCCCGCGGGGAGCGCCGGGGTGGCTCGGGCGGAGCCGGGGGTCTCCGGTCCTGCGGACGCTGGTGCCCGAGCTCCTCGCGCCGCCCGCACTCCGCGCGCCCCGGTCACGCCCCGCCCACTCCTTTTAGATGCTCGGCCCCGCCCGCCGCGGCCCCCCCGGGTCCTGCCGCCCGCCCGCTGCCTGCTCGGCCCCCGGCACCGCGGTCGCCGCAGCGCCAGAGATCCACGGGGGGTGCGGGCCCTGACGGCACTCCCGGGAGGGCGGGCCGGGGAGCCCCGGGGGGAGCGGGGGGTCCGGGTCACACAGCCCAACTGTCGAACCGCACCACGGTCTATGCCATAACCCAGACTGCAGTGCCACTGCCAGTGGTGCAGTTATTCAGGCAGTCCTAGCTGCTGTTTCAGAACCTCGCCGTGCAGTATTTTCACTCTTCTCCCTGAGTCCGCACTCTCCAGCTGTTTGTTTCCCACAGAGGTGTTGCCAAGCCATGGAGCCAGGCTGACTTTGCCAAGGCTCAGGCCCCGTGCTGCTGGATGAAGTGCAGTGCCCGGGAAACGAACGATCGACAGCGCAGACAGATGACAACAAAACTGCAAAGCAAAACACTCAAACCTGATGACAGCAAAAGAGCAGATTCTCCTCTTCACAGGCAGAGCTCTCCAGTACCTAAGAAAGAGTTACAAACAGTCCAATAACGCTACCCAAACAAAAAGAAACAAAAAAACCTTCATAAAATATCAAGACTAACCAAAACAAAACAAAATGCAACACAGGGAGCACTGAAGTGAGAAAGAAGCCCCCTGGCCTGAGCCTAAATACAGAGCTGGGGCCATTGGGGAAGGGTGGGTGGAGCGGGCCCAGGTGAGGCCATGGGGGTGCTGGGGCACTCGGGTGCCTCCATCAGCAGCTGAGACCGAGCAGCTCTGCCATCTCCCCTGCCAGCTCCAGCACTGCGTCCCAGCAAGGCTGTGCATCCTTCGGAGAGAAGGGGGAGGCAGAACTGTCACCTCCACTGGGGATGGGCCAGGTCCCTTCTCTGCGGTGACACGCGGTGAGGGCGAGCAGTGAGCAGCGTGTGTGGCGTGGGGCTGTGACAGTCACCCTGCGCCCGTTTAAAATAACAACTGTGGGGACAGACAAACAAGAGAGAAGCGTTTTCAGCTTTTCCAGAAAGCCAGGTCCATCCCAGCACAATGTGTCGGAGCTGTCGTGTGGGCTGATTTCTGCTCCGCATTTGAAAGTGTTTTGGTTGTTAAAAGGGAAGTTGTTGTGGAGGAGAAGAACTACGCTTGGGCTTGCAGTCACAGGCTCGATTTTGTTCTTGTCGGTCCTGAAGCAGACGGTGGCGCTGCTGGGTGGGATGTCAGTGCAGACACTTGTGACAGCCTCAGAGGATAATGACCCCCTCTCCTCTGCATACCGGAGCAATCGTTCCCAAAATATATCAGCTCACGGGGAGTGCTTTTGTTTTTATCTCCTCTGTGTGTGTGTGTGTCTGTGTGTCTGTGTGTGTGTGTGTCTGCCTGCTTTCTGTCTGCGCCCGCACCTATTCAAGGGGGACACCCGTCCCCTCCGGCACAGTGTCACAGGCACGTGTGCCATCGCCACATGCTGTGTGAGGACTGGCGGGGAGGGCAGGATGGCCTTGCCAGGTAAGAGAATAGAAATGGCACCAAGCTCCATAACCAGCGTAAGGCCATGATTGGTGTCACAGCAGTGATTTCTGGCTGCTCTGTCTGGGAGCTCATCAGTCAGAAGTGCAGGGGAAGGAGGAAGCTCTGGGTTTATTAACCCAGAGAACGTAGGAGCGAGTTAGTGACTCGGTGGGACCTTAGGGCAGCACGACATGAAGTATTTCTGATGGAGGTGGTGGCACTGGAAGTTCCTTGGAGTATCAGAAAGCCTCCACCTGGAACAGCCTGTATGAGTCAAACCCTTCCCGCCCAGGAAAGGTTAATTCAGAACACATTCCCATCGGTGCTGCTGCAGGAGTGGGAGAGGACGCCCTGTGCAGAGGGGAGCTGCAGGCAGCGCCCCGCGGTGTGCCCGGACAGCACAGCTGAGGCACGGTCTCACCCGTCCCCCTTCTTGGATCTCCAGAGTAAAGCCCAGGGAACAAACCCAGCCAGTTCAGCTATAGGAAGGGACTTTAAAGTACCTATGGGGTATAAGCTGGCAGTGAGCAAATGTAGGAAGGAAATTAGAAAGCTTCTTCGTAGGAAAAACCTGACCTGAATGTACCCTCAAATATTTTTAATATGGGATTTTTTCAGTATGATAGAAATGCTCCCTTGTGAAATCTGAACTTCCAGCGAAGCCCATGAGATTCCTGGGCACCGTCCTGACACGGTGACCTCAGCTGGGTGTGAGCAAAGACCCTCTGACCGGGGCAGGCGAGAGCAGAGCGAACGCTGGGAAAGGTTTCTAGAACGGCATTTCAAACCCTGACCGGCGCTTTTACCCTTCCTGCTCCCCTCCTCCCGGGGGCGCAGCTGCCCTTTCTCTCCATCCTGGGTTAGATGGGAATTGAGGAGGACACTGTTCTTGGCCACAGCAGTGTTCCGTAACCAGTGACAGCAGCAGTGAGTGGAGATTTATTTTGGGTGAGAGGAGTGTCTTGGTTCGAAAGACAGGTGTCTGCTAAGGAAGGCAGGAGCCTCCCTTGGAACGGAAAATACAACCCCCTTCCCTCCGAATTATTATTAAATTGAAATTAAGGGGCTTTCAGGCAAAGGTAGGAGGAAATGGGAATAACAGTTTTTACTAATATATGCAACAAAACAGTAACACAGAGAAACTGGTTTGAAGCCTGACAGAGTCAGGGATACAACCTGGCCCCCTGCCGGGCAGGGTGCTGGTACCAGTCCGATGTAGTGGTAGCTGCAGTTCTCTTTGAAATGCTCCTGTTGAAGCGGTGATCTTGTAGAAAAGAAAAGTGGTCCTCCTCCGAAAATCCGGTGATGGTGTAGTCCTTGTCCTCTGGGATCCCAGCGGGTAAGGCTGCTCGTGCTGTTCCAAACCCCAAATGTTATCCCCGGTGGGAATGCTTGGCTCCCTCCCCCTGGCTGGAGCATCTCACAAAGGGATGGTGAGTCCTGGGGCAAGGCACTGATGGGCGCATTAACAGAAGAATAGTCCCGAGGGAGGAGGCAAGAAACATCGGCGCCTGGTTTCAACAGCTCATGGTAATAGAATACATTGTCACCCAGGACAAGGAGTTGCTTAGGGCTGGGAGGAAGATGGGCCGGGAGTGACTCTGTTGGTGTCGGGGGGTACGGACGTTTTTAGGGGGAAGGAGCTGACGGCAGCGTTCCTTCTCGACACGGAGCCCAGCAGCTCCTGCGGGCTGAGACGTGTGTTTGGGATGCCACACGCAGTGCCACTGCAGAGCAGCAGAGGAGTTTGATAGGAGACACCCGAGACCTTCAGCATTTCACTCCATGGTCCCAGCGTGACACCGTGCCGGGCGGGAGCGGGAAAAGTGCATTTCAGCCACAGGGAGAGCGCACCAGAGGTGCGGGTATGTCCTGGGTGCTCCCGAGCACATTTCTAACACCGCATCTTACAAAGCAGCCGGGGGTCAGCCTGAAGAGCCCGGGGGGCTGCTGCTGCCGCCGGCAATCCCGCTGGAACACCTTCAGCACGCGTGCATCCCGCCCGGGATTTCTGCCCAGGAAAGATGTTGGACTGACTGTGGCTGGGCAGGGAGTGAGCACGCACAGAGCTGCAGCTCGCTGCGATTGCCGGCCTGTGCTTTGCGTTCATTTCTGGGCTTCACCTCACTGCCGGCGGAGCCACACCGAGCTGCAGATTGGTTCTGTGACCGGCTCGCTCTTATCTGCAGGGCGGGCACCGCCATCTCCGGGGAATACGCCTCTCCTTCTCCTTCAGTCGGGACAAAACTGACTTCTCCGTGTGTATTTCTGCTGCTGCGCCGCTGCTCGAGGGTGAGTGTTACTCCGTTTATATCAAACCCAACAGCAATTGGGCTTTCAGGTGTTCCGGGCAGTACCGAAATGGTTTCTCACAGCCCCTCACTCCCGGTACAGAACTTGTTTTCTCTGCAAGTTCTCACCGTCACCGAACAGACGCAGGCAGCGCAGTGTCGTTACCTGCCCTGGGCTGTCATTAACGCTCTGTGGGGCGGGACCGGTGTGTCCTCAGCCCTGCTGCCCAGGAGGGGCTCTTTGTGCCCCCAGGTTCCTCTGTTTGGGGAGCGGCGGAAGCTCGGGTCTCCTCTGCTCCCCACTCCCACGTGTTTCCCAGGGTCACGTTGTGTCTCCTCCCCCAGCCCACTGCTCTGGGGATTCCTTCCGCCAGGAACGTGCGTGGGCGATGGGCACCGCGGAGCGCCCTGTCTGTGGGGTCCCTGCACCCCCCGGAGGTCCCTGCAGCGGGCAGCGGGTACCGAGAGGCTGTCGGGTTTGTTCTGTCCCTGTGTCCGCGCACACGCGGTCACACGCGGTCACGCAGCGGCTGCGCCCGTGCGGGGTCAGCTCTGCGGGGCGCCCACAGCCCACGCGTGTGCGGCTGCCGGGTGCCCCCACGTCCCACAGCTCCGCCCCGCCGGCTCCGCCCCGCCCCGCTATTGGCCGCTGCCCGGAGGCGCCGGCGCCGCTGATCGGTGGGCGCGGGCCGGGCCGCCCCCGCGCGGCAGGTGGTGCCGCGGGCCGAGGGGTGAAGAGGCCCCGGGGCGCAGTTCCGCCGGGCACCGCCAGGGGGCGCCTCCGCCAAGGGAGCAGCGCGGGACCGGCGCAGGTAGCGGCGGGGCCGGGGGGTCCCTGCCGTGCCCGGGCCCTGGGGACCCGTCTCCGGGTGGCCTGGAGGCCCCGCTGTGCTCCTGGCGAGCCCCGGGCCCGGTCAGGGCCGGAGGGGGGCGGTGGGGCCCGGCCGCAGCGCAGGGAAGGGGTGCCGGGCCCGGGTGGGGTCTGAGGGGGTGCCCGGGGTCGGGGGTGTTCGGGCCCCCCCCGGGTCGGGGCGGTGGGGACGGGCAGCGCTGTCCCGGAGCAGCCCCGTGGGGCTCCGCCGGGCGTTGCGGGGTCCCCGTGCGCAGGGAGTGACCCCAGGGGTGCCGCCTGCGGGGGACGAGGGGGGCTGTGCACCGTGTGCTGCCCCTCTGCTGTGGGGGCGGGGTCCCGGGTTGGGGACAGCCCCGTGCCCCCCGCCCGCTCTCGGGCAGGGATTGGGGCACCGCTCCCGGGGCCGGGACACGGGCGTCCCCCCGGGCGGGCTCCGGGGGCTGTAGGGTGGGGGCCACGACTGCGGGTGCTGCCGTGCCGGGAGGGCTCGGGGGGGCTGGCGGGTGCGGGGGGGCGCAGGCTCTGCAGCAGCGCTGGAGCCGCCTCGGAGGGCGCCTCGGGTGGAGTTACCGTGGGTTTGGCGCGGCCGTGCCGGTCCCCGTGTGATGGAAGTGCTGCGGGATGTGCCCCGGCCCCACCGGGAGACATTCCACCGGGATGGCTCCGGGCTGCGCCCCTTCCCAGCCCCGGACAGGCCCGGGTGCTCCCTGGCTTTGTCCCCAGTTTCTCCTGGCTCTCAGCCTCAGGTGTGGGCAGTGACTGGGAAGGATGGGTTTTGTCTCTCCCTTCCCAGGCCCCCGAGCTGCAGCTGCTCCCAGCAGGGCTGGAGCTGGGGGGGATCCTGTCCCCGGCGCTGCTGGGGGCAGCAGAGCTGGGACCAGAGCTGCTGCAGCGGTTCTTCAGGTCCCCCCAGCCAGAACAGCCTTTGTGCAGCAGTGCTGGGGAGCTCGGGGGTGATGGATGCATCGCTGTTTCCTTTTGGTTAATGCACGTCATTAGCTCATGTGATTCCGCAGCCGTTTGCCAGTCCCCTGTGTGTGCTTGTTAGCCATGGTTAAAATTAAAGGTTCATATTTTGGCTTCACACAGCAATTGTTTGTCCCCACCTGGACAAGGGGACAGAGTGTATTCTCAGCAAGTTCACTGCTGATCCCAAGCCGGGAGGGGTGGTGACACGCCAGAGGGCTGCGCTGCCATCCAGTGTGACCTGGACAGGCTGGAGAGCTGGGCAGAGAAGAACCTCATGGGGTTCAATAAGGGCAAGTGCAGGGTGCTGCCCCTGGGGAAGAAGAACGCCAGGCACCAGCATAGGTTAGGGGGGGACCTCCTGGAAAGCAGTTCTGAGGAGAAGGATCTGGGCGTCCTGGCAGACAGTAAATTATCCATGAGCCAGCAATATGTCCGTGCCACCAAGAAAGCCAATGCCACCCTGGGCTGCACAGGGCAGTGTGTGGCCAGTAGAGCGAGGGAGGTCATTCTCCCCTCTGCTCTGCCCTGGTGAGGCTGCAACTGGAATACTGTGTCCAGTCCTGGGCTCCCCAGTTGAAGAGAGACAGGGAACTACTGGAGAGAGTCCAGCGGAGGGCAACGAGGATGAGTGGGGGATTGGAGCATCTTCCCTGTGAGGAAAGGCTGAGAGAGCTGGGACTCTTTAGCCTGGAGAGGAGAAGGCTGAGGGGTGATTTAATTAATGGTTACAAATACCTAAAGGGTGGGTTGAGGGAGGATGGAGCCAGACTCTTTTCAGTGGTTCCCAGTGACAGGATGAGGGGTAATGGGCACAAGCTGGAACACAGGAGGTTCCATTTGAATATGAGAAAAAAACTTTAGGGTGAGGGTGCCAGAGCACTGGCACAGGCTGCCCAGAGAGGGGGTGGAGTCTCCTTCTCTGGAGATTTTCAAGACTCTCCTGGATGCAGTCCTGAGTGCTGTGCTCTAGGGGATCCTGCTTTAAAGCAAGAGAGTTGGACTAGGTGATCTCTGGAGGTCCCTTCCAACTCTGACAATTCTGTGATTCTGTGATATATCATACTACAGAAATCATAACTTGCCTTTGTAAACTCCTTTCTTCTGCAGAGCACAGGTTGCTGACCATTACACACCATCCCTCCTGATTGTGTCCTATGAATGAACTCCAGTTTGTGCCATTTTGGTAATGGTGAGCCTCTCTCCTTGATGAGGCAGCAGCTGGGGGATTTTCTTGGCTGTGAGACTTAGTTTTGCAAGGTGAAGCTTGATGTAGAGGTGGTGTTGAGACCAGATGGTACATTAGCCTTTGTCTCATCTGAAGTAACTCCCTAAGTAATTCTGGGATGTGGGATTGCTTGTACAGTGCATAAAATTGCGGCTTCCCTAATGCCTGCTCAAGTGCAGCAGATGTTGCTTTCTACAAAGGCCACAAGATGTGTGAAAGCCACGTTGTGGGACTGAACATCCTTCTGCAGCCTTCACAACGTGCCATTCTTCTCCTGACCCTGCTGCTTTTATTGTTAGTGTGTCAGTGACTGAACATCCTGTCACTGGCAGTGTTCTGATTGGCAGGTGAGAGTTTTGGCCTGCAGAGTGAGTTTGCTGTGACCGCAGACGCATCCTTTTCCCTCCAAGATGTTCTGGAGAACAGCATTTACTACTTCCAGAGCGTCCATGAAAGCATCGAGCCAACAAGTAATGTTTTCAGCTGTTATGTGAGCGATGGCTTCAGCCAGTCGGAGGTGCAGAGCGTTACCATCACAATTCAGGTGCCCTGCGCTCTCCTCTGTACCCCATGGGGAGGGGGTTAAGGGAGTTTCCTTCCTTCTGTTTCCTTCCCCTACTACAGGCACTTAATTCGCCTGTGGCACCAGAGAACATTGTGCACTGCAGCCTCTTCCCCAGGGCTTGTTTCTCTGGTGTCTCCTGTCTCTAGAAGCAGCCATGATGCTGGATAGATTTGGAGGGACTGGTGCAGCCCACTGATGGATATCAGCACCAGGACTGTCCTGTGGTAGCTTGTGTTTCATTTGGGTGGGCAGCGATCTTATCCCCTCGGCCATTTCCCTTGTTTGACTGTGTGCCTTTGGGACCTGTACAGTGACAGAACGATGAGCCCCCAGAGATGGTGCTGGAGCCTGTGGGAGTGCGTGAGGGCTCAGGGGTGGTCATTGCCAACACCTCCCTCAACCTGCAGGACTTGGACACCCAATACAGTGAGCTTGTCATCATGGTTACCAAAAGCCCTGAACGTGGTAAGCCCTGACAAGCTGGGGGGTGAGGGAAAGACAGTATGTCTTTGTGCCTCTGTGGCTGTGTGTCTTTGTGTCTTTTACTTCAGAACAGACCTGTTCTTTGAGAGTTGTCCCTCCTTATTTGTGGGAGAGGGGAAAGGGGGACTGCATGCATTTCCCTGGGAAGTTCCCTTGTGTGTTACCCCCTTTCCTATGGTGGGGTTTAGTTCCAAAGCCCTGAGCAGCTAGCGTCGATCTGCAGTGATAAAGCAAGGCAGGGTGTCAGGTGAAGGCTAGTGTCCTGTTAAACTAGGGAGGGCTGTGTGCCCTTTCTCAGCTCTCGTGTACGTAGCCAAATTCTTACCAGTTTTGGCAATAAGCAGATAATTTCCTTCGATTTTTCGCGTAAGGCTGTGTCCACCTCTGTGCATCCCACTGAAAGCTGGCACGCAGAGTCCCCAGCAGGCTGGCTTCTCCCCACAGTTCTCACCCGTCTGTTGCAGGCGCGTAGCTGGATGGGCTGAAGCTCTTTGTGGACTTTCTTTCTCTGCTCCAGGCTCTGCAGCATACCTCACAAATCAGCACTTGAAAGCAGCAGCTGTTTAATCAGATGACACAACCATTAGATCTGTCATGAAGAGGGATCCCAGCACGGGCCATCTGCAGTTGACCAAAGGTGATAATCCAGTCCAGATCTCTCAACAGACCTGTCAAAAGTTCCACTCAGACTGATATAAATAAAGGTGAGGGTGCTTGTTTTTACATAGTCACAACAAGTAATATGTGACCATTTTAAGTAGTCCCGTGAGGAGTAGGGAGTTGGACTCAGTGATCCTTATGGATCCCTTCCAACTTGAGATATTCTGTGACTCTATGATTTTTACAAGAGGGGGGAGACTTGAAGAAGGGAAGGGAGAGGGAAAGAAGTCAGGTAAGGTTGTTATGTTATAGCAGAAACATATATCGTAGAGCAAGTGTTAAAAAGTCTTTCTTAGAGGGAGAAAAAGAATAAAGAGGAAAAAGTAATGAAACCCAAGTCCAGGAGCTCTGTCAAGCCCCACGTCCCTTGCCTTACAGTGCCAGCCTGGCTCCAAATTAAGAATTAAATGATGCAGCCTGTAATGAACCACCTCTTTTCTCCTGTCCCTCTCTCCAGGACAAGTGGTGTACAGTCACAAGAAAGGGGATCCTGCTGGAAACTTCGCCTGCACCTTTGATGTGATCGATGCAGATGGCACCAAACTGACGGACCAGGTTTTTTATATTAGTGTATTAGGTAAAAGATAGTGCTGAAGTTACATTTTCTTTGCTGCAGAGCTGAAGCCTTCATAGATTCCAGTCCTATGTGTACTGCAAATTCAGATGTAATTCCTGAAATGCAGGTTTTATTCGCTGTTAATTCAAAGGCCTTTGAAGTTTGGGGGAGAGTTCATGGATGTAAGAATTAGTTCTTTGGCTTCTGACAAACTCGCTGGAAAAGGCAGAAAAATTCCCCTTAATATCATCATGCTGTCTAGGTTGTCCTTAAGACATAATGTTACTGTCCCCTCAACTCATGCCGAAGCGCAGATTACCTGTTTTGGAATTACCAGTCTGGGAGGTGTTTGTATTTGTCTTTTGCTTGAGCCCAAGTACTGAATTTGACACCAAGGAAAGGAGGGTGACTGTCTCCTAACTCAGCTTTGTATTTAACCCTTTCAGAGGACAGGTTTCCCCCCTCCATCATCGCCAACAAAGGACTGGTCTTGGACGAGAACTCGGCAAAGACACTCACAACCCCCCAGCTCTCTGCTGCTGACCAGGACAGTGAGCCAGCCCAGCTCCAGTACAAGCTCCCCAAGCAGCCACAGCTGGGGCACCTGGAGCGCGTGGCCTCCCCAGGTTAGCAGGGCAGTGTTAGGCTCGGTTGGGTACTCCTAGCAGCAAAGCACTTGGAGGGCTTTTGAGATTCACTGCAGGGAACATGTTCCTGGAGGCAGCAGCACAGAGTTATGTTTCCTGTTAGAAATCAAATGGTCATTAGGCCAGAGCTGGAGAATAGGGTGAGTGGAGGTGAGGCAGCCCGATAACCACAGATAAGGATCTCTTCAGCCTCTGGGTGATTTTATGCCCCTTGCCTGGTGGACTTTGAAAATCAGTCCAGTTTTCTGCGGTGTGAATCTCCTCTTTCAGGGCCTGTTGCTTCATCTGCATGACATATGAGGGCAAACCCTCAGCCTTTTCTGTGACCACATATAGTACGATGCCGAAAAGAATCCATCCCATAATGCCCCTTGGTAACAGAGCCCACCTTGGTGAACAGGCAACTTGCCTTCAGTCCCCCTCTTGGCCAGTATGTCCCTTGATCCCTGAACACCAGCCTCTTTTCCCAGCCCTGCTTTGGAGAGAGGAAGGCAACTACTTGCTGAGTAACTTTAAAAGGAATCATCATAGAACAGCCTTGGTTGGAAGAGACCTCTAAGATCACCCAGTCCAACCACTAACCCAGCACTGCCAAGTCATCACTACCCCATGTCCCTCAGCACCACATCTACACAGTTCTTAAATCCCTCCAGGGATGGGGACTCCCTCACTGCCCTGAGCAGCCTATTCCAATGCTTGATAACTCTTTCAGTGAAGGATTTTTTCCTAATATCCAATCTAACCCTCCCCTGGCACAACTTGAGGCCATTACCCTTCATCCTGTCACTGTTGCCTGGGAGAAGAGACCGACGCCTCCCTCGCTACCCCCTCCTTTCAGGGAGTTGTAGAGAGCAATGAGGTCTCCCCTCAGCCTTCTCTTCTCCAGATTGAGCACCCCCAGTTCCCTGGAACTACGTTGTGGTGTGATGGATATGCTGGATAATGAATTCTGATAGTTTGAGGAGGGGGGATTGGTCAGTCCTGTGAAACTCAGAAAGTAATTACCTTCAAAAGTGATCTGAATTTGAGAGTTGCCCTCCATGCCCACTGACAGTATGAGTGTCCTCACCCTCTCAGATGAATTAGTCTAAATCTGTGCTGTCGTATAATTTGCTCTTCTGATTTAGATGATACTCATCTAAGATTTTATACCTTCTTACTATTCCAAGAGTCGAATGCTCAAGTTCAGCCCAGGCAAAGGGTCCTTGGAGGAAGGTTAGAGGTTGGTGGCATGACCAGTGACATTCTGTGTATATCAGAAAGGAGCACTGAAGGGAAATATTCAGGAGATTTAGAAAAAGCCACTTTTTGCATGAGCTTTACAACACAGCACAGGTCTAACTGCTCCCGGTGAACTGCATTATCTGTAAGAAATCCTGATATACCATTAGATTTAGGGGTTGAGATTTGGCTTGGGGTTTGATCTTGGGCTCATCACAGTCTTCGTGAGAAGCAACACCTATCCAGCTCTTCAGTGTGTTAGAGGTGAGGTGTGAGACTTTTCCCTTTCTTTCCATTCAACATGTCCTTTCCCCTCTCCCCTTCTGGTTGCCCAGTCATTCTCAGTTTCCACACTGGTGTTCTGAGCCCCAGCCCTCTCCGCTCGATAAGCAAAGTGCCAAGCTGCTGCCCAAGCCAGGAGGAGAATGAAAAGGAGGGAATGAAAGCCCAGAGGTGGTGAGCTCTTTACTGAGTAAATGCCTCAGGAGTCGGAAGGATGGTTGAGACTTTCTGCTCACTGAAATTAATGTCACTTGAAAAAATGGGAAGGCCATGCCAAATCTTGCCACGTTTTCTCTTGTGTACATTTCATCCTCTCTCAATGTCCTGCTGGATGAGAAGGACCTGGATGTCAAGCACAAGGAGCATCCCAACAGGTGTGAGCCTGGAGAAGGGGAGAACACAGTCCTTCACCGGGTCCCCCAGAGTTACAGAGCTGGCTTGGGTCGAGAGGAGAGTGTGTGTGTGAAACCACATCCCTCCATAGGTTGTGCCCTCTTGAACAGCCAAGGGTGCTCAGGATGGTGCTCCCACTCTCCTCCTCGCACCCTGCTCTGCTGAGGGGGAGCCCTTCCTTCCCCTCAGGGAAACTGGAGTTGGTGGGGCAGTTTGAGGAGCAGATGTATAGGTGGGGAAATCCAGCTGAAACTCAATATCCAGCTGCCACTCGCAGGCTCACCCTGCCTGTGCTGTGCTGCTGGGAGGGGTGGGGTAATGTGTCAGGCTCCCCTGCCTGCTAGGGCTGCTTCTTTCTGCTGTCTCATCCACCGTTTGTTCCAGAATCCACATCTGGGTGCAGATCCCCCATCAGGATGGCATGCTGCCCCTCATCTCCACCCCGCCACTGCACAATCTGAATTTCCTTCTCTCTCAGTCTGTCTGCAGGCACCAGCATGTCTGCTCAAACCTGGTCACCATCAGAGACCTCAGCGGCATCTCAGGTAATTGTTAAAGCCAACTTCTGTTCCCTGAACTTGGGGGTAGGGAGAAGCCAGTAAAGAAATGCAGAGAAGACAGCTTTGTCTTCCTCTGGGCAATCTTGACATTACATGAATAATAATTAATCTTCCTGTACTAACAGCAGGGAACAGAGCTGCCCCGTTGGAGGTGAGATGCAATGCACGGCAGTGTTTTCAAGATAATTCATGCCAGGGTAGGTCCTGCAGCCTTCTGCAGTTTAACAGCAACCCCCAGCCACCTTTTCTGACGGCGTGGTGGGACGCGCTGTCCTCACGGTCTCCGTGAAGTGAGGTGGCCTCACATACACGTGAGCGCCTGCGTTGGCAGGTCGTACTGTCGCTGGCCTCTCCTTGATTTCCTGGCTATAAATGTGAGGAGAGAGACCAGAGTCCCTGTTGAGCAGAGGAGCACACACACAGTGCTGTCTCTTCTGCTGGAGGCAGCTGCAGCTCAGAGCTCTCCGCGCCCCTTCCCAAATACAGGGGCAGGCGACCTCTGGTTGTGCAGAGGCTGGCGAGGACGGGACTCACAGGAGCAGAGCAGCTCATGGCAGAAACAGGAGGGGGACAGAGCAAGCTCTCGATGGATTTTATCTCCTCATTTCTGGGCTTTTTTGTCCCTCTTTGGAGAGAGGCCCTCTGTGCATCTCAGTGACCTCTGACTGCTTAAGGGGCTTATTGGCAGTGCTGGGACTGTACCGTAAATTAACAGTGGAGCAAACTCCAACACTGAACATGGACATGAGGAATTTATTCCGACAATTAAGATTTTTTTTCCCCAAAGCACTCAGGTAAAATATATTTAAAACGTATTATTAACATGAATGAATTATTGCAGTTGCCAGAGATAGACAAGACCAAACCCTCCCCTTGGTGACAAATATTACTGCAGGTGCAATTTGCATGACGGAACATAAGTTTAATGGAGCGCACGCGTGGGTTTGGTAAAAGCTTTTTATAAATTGTAAAAAAACCCCAAAGAAACAATAAAAAGGAGGGGGAAAAAAAGCTAAGAGAAGTGATGCTGGTATTTTTATACTCGTGTGGGAGGAAGGAGCGGCTCCAGCTCCCCCCTGCCTCCTCCCACAGCCCCGCTGGAGCCAGGCCGGGCAGGGGGGGTGCAGCTCTGTCCGTGCCCCCCTACATCCCATCAGCGGGGGGGAGCAGCGGGGACCCCCAACTCCCCCCCTGCAGGGCGCGGGGTCAGTTCTCCCCTCAGGGGGGGATCGCACACGAAAAGCAGCAGCTCCTTGTCTCACCCCCGAGGCCGGGGGTCTGGATTTGCCTCTGCAACAAAACCCTGTGGAAACCAAACTGCAGCCGCGGGCTGGAGAGAGGGGGGCAGGGACACGAATTGTCACCGCAGTGTGCGCTGTCCTGTCCGCCCCCGTGGCAGAGAGTAAAGTCGGAATATAAACCTGACAGCGAGCGGGACCGGGGTGTCCCTGCCCGGGGTCTCCCCGCACTCGGCCCCCGCGGTTCCCCCGCGGGCGCCGCGTCTCGGTGATGGGCACAGGGCGGCCCTGGGTGTCCTCCCCGCGAGGACTGGCCGATGGCTCGGGGGTGACCTCCTCTCGGCGTGCCAGCCGGAGCCACACCCGCGGTGCTGCCCGCCCGGCCCTGCAGCGCTTGCCGCGGGGGCGACCCCACCGCTGTCCCCGGTACCGGGGCTGCGGTACCGCCCCACGCCCACCGGGTGGCGCTGCGCTCAGCGCTGCTGCTGCGCGTCCGCCGGGGGGCGACACAGGGGCGGGGGCGCTGTGTATTATTCTGGGCACTGTGGCACAGAGCAGAAGGACCTGTTCGCCCAGAGACTGTCGCCTGCGTTTAACTCGGCCTGGTGCATGCCAGCGTCCCACGCTTCGGGGAACAACGCGACCGGACCCCCGCCTCCGGCAGGGGTCCACGCACCCTGCCCACCCCCCTCCCGCCCACCCACACCCCAACGCCCTCCCGCCTCCCACCCCCCCAGCCACGGCCAACTCGG
The DNA here is from genome assembly GCA_028020825.1 of Podargus strigoides. Taxonomy (NCBI): domain Eukaryota; kingdom Metazoa; phylum Chordata; class Aves; order Caprimulgiformes; family Podargidae; genus Podargus; species Podargus strigoides. The sequence goes on along the minus strand of CM051619.1, from coordinate 116,778,121 downwards.
CCCCTGGCTCTGACCCCAGAGACAGTGACCGCGTCCCCGTCTCTGAGCCCAAAGGCGCAGGACTCGCTCTCTGCCCCCCGCAGCCCCTTTCCAGCCCCACAAACGCAGCCCCGGGCTCCGTTCGCAGCTCTGGGAAGGGCCCGGCTCCAGCGGGGCTGCTCAGCCCCAGCACTGCCCCGGGGGGAGTCCCCGCACCCCCCACCCCGCGTGTGGTGTCGGGACGGGCCCGGGAGCCCCGGCCGTGTCGGGCGGTGCTTGGGAACTGAATGGGGGGGACCCGCGGCGCGGATCCAGCCCCGTGTGGCCGCGCGCGAGGACGGGGGCGCCGGGCTCCGGCCCTCAGGCTTTATTCCCCGGCGCCCCGAGACCCGCCGGCTCCTCCGCGGAGCCCCCGGCAGCGAGGCCGCCCGGGCACCGGCACTGCCCGCCCGCCTCCGCCCCGAGCCCCCTCCGGGGCCGCAGCACCGCTCGGCCGCGGCCCCTTCCCCGCTGCCGCTCCCGGCGGCTGCCCCAGCCTCACGGCCCTCACCCGCGGCTCCGGCGGCCCCACCACACCGAGCCCCACCCAAGCCCGAACGGCTCCTCGGGGACGAGCTCCCCTCACCCCACCTGACCTCACCGCAGCAGCCGGACCGGCACCCGCCACTCCCAAGGCGGCCGCGCGGCCACCGGCGGGGAGAAATACGGCGGCAGACGGCGGCCGTGAAGGGCCACAGCGCTGAGATCCCGCCCCGCGCAGGCGCACTGCGACCCCGCCTCCCGCCCGCGCCCCAGCCAGGCCCCGCCCTCGCGGCCGCCCCGCAGTCACGTGCCTCAGGCAGCGGCAGGTGCGCAGCGGCCACCGAGGCTTCAAAACCCCACGGCGGCCGCCAGGGGGCGCAAGCGGCGCGGGAGCGATGGCGGCGGGAGCGGAGCCGGTGCCGGGGCCCGGTTCCCCGGCAGGCTGCGGCTCTCTGCGCTCCGGGCCGCAGCTCCACCCGCCCCGTGCGGAGGGAACCGCTGTGCCGGGCCCCGGCTGCGCCGTTTTCCCGGGGCAGCTCCGGGCGCTGCTCTCACGGTCCCGGCGTGGGGCGGGCGCAGCCGACGGGCGAGAAGCGGGGTCGGCGCCGTCTCCCGTCCGCCCCGGACGGCCTCGGGTCTGACCGGGGCTGTTTCCTTCCTTCTCCCCGCAGGCACCGGGTGCTCCCCCGTCCCCTCCCGGGGCCGGACCCCCCGGCTCGGGGCTGGCGGCTTTGGCCGGGACCCCCGGGCAGGCCCCGGCTGCTGCGGGCCCGGGTTTCCCAGCGCCGGGCGCTGCCGTCGCTGCCCTGCGTGGGCACTCACAGGTGAGGGGGCTGTTTCCCTCCCCCCGCGCGGGATTCCCGGGGACCTTCGCGGGGCTCTCGGCACCGACCCTCTCGGGTCCCGTCTCGGGGGGCAGCGGCTGCAGCCCGGCCCATGGCGGGGCCGGGGAGTGGCCTTGCTTTGACTGGAAACTTTCTTTTTCAGCTCAAACTGTGCTGCTGTGGACCCGCCCCGGCTCCTGCCGCCCCGTCCGTGAAGCCTGACCGTGTACAGGGAGCGACGGCCGTGCCGGTGCCCCCGGTCCCTCGGGAGGTGTCGGTGGCCCGGGCGATGCCGCGTGGCTGTGCCGACGCGTGGGGAAGGCCCATGGCGGTGCCCGGACGAGGAGCACGGCCCCGAGGCAGCGAGCGCCGGGGGACCCGGCGGGGAGGCCGTGCCCGGTGAGGTGAGTGCCCCGGGGCAGCGGCCGAGCGGAGCTGTGCGGTGGGACCGGGGCGCTCGGCTCCCGGGGCCGGCTGTGCCCGCGGGGATCTCCGGGTGCCGCGGGAGGCCCCGGGGTCCCCAGAGCGGGAGGGGCGGGCGGGGGCCGAGCCCCCTCCGGGCCGCGGGAGTGGGGTGCCGGCTCGTGGGTGGGTGCAGGGGCTGCCGTGGCCCGGGGGCTCGGGCGGTCGGGAGCTCTGCGGAGCGGTTTTGTTCTGGGGACACGTTGGCTGTGCCCCCATCCTGCTGGTGGGGCGGCCGAGGGACGGGGGTCAGCGCCGTACCCCGGCAGGGCTCCCCACGGGACCCTCTGGGGGAAGGGGGGGTCCCGGTGTCAGCGGGACAGTGCTGGGGTGGGTGCAGCGTGTGTCCCGCGGGGCTCCACACCGCAGGGCCAGGGCCTGCCCCGGCCAGGGCAGGGTCCCCCCGTGGCCACAGGCTGTTTGTGGGCGCAGGTGGGGGGTCCCGTGGTTCCCATCCCCCCAGCCCACCCTGAGCAGGGCCTGCCAAGTGTGGGTGCATGTTTTGGGGGGCTGTGACTGTGAGGGGAGGTGGCAGTGGGTGCTGTCGGGGTCTGGCCCAGACCCCACTGGCACTGGTGCGGTGCCAGCCCCGTTCCCAGCCTGGGGCTGCTGCAGTTGTCTGTGCCGCTGCTGCGCGGGTGGGTTTTCAGCCAGACCCTGGCCCTTGCCCACCCTTCTGGGGAGAAATGGGACATTTCTGGGGTCCCATCCCCGTTTATCCCTCTCCTCCCACCTCAGGGGCTCAGTGCTGGGTCGCTGCTGCCGAGGGGGCCGGGCAGAGCTGCCCGTGCCCGGGGGGCAGCAGGGGTTGCAGGGCAGCAGCTCGGGGGCTCTGTGGGCCGTGCTGCGCTGCCAGGAGCCGATTGTCTCACCTCTCTTCCTGCGCAGGGACGGACGGACGGACAGAGGAGCCCCAGCCCTGCCAGGTGCCACATGGGGTGTGGATCCCCAGGAAGAAGCCAGGCTGCCTGCGCCGAGGCCAACGCTGCCGCCTGCCCTGTGTGTGACACGGCTCCTGCCTGGGGACAGCCCTGCCTGCGCCCGCTCAGGGACTGCACTGCTCCAGGTCAGTTGTTCATGCCCTCGTTTGCTTCGGGTCCCCCTCGGTTTGGGCCCCCATCTCTTTGTTTCGTTTGTAGGTTCAGGCCCCCATTTATTTCAGGTCTGGCTCTGGGACGGCTCCAGTTCAGTTTTGGCTCCAGCTCATTTGCAGCTCCCGTTTGCTTCTGCTCTGGTTTCAGATCCACCTTACGGACACCTCCAGTGCATTTGTGGCTCTGTTGCATCAATGCTCCAGCTCAATGACAGCTCTGGCCAGTTCCAGTTTATGGACAGCTCCAGCTCCTTTCATCTCCATTTCAGATCCAGCTCCAGCTCATTTGCACCTTTAAGTAATTTGTTTCTGTCCTCTCTCATTTCAGGTCCAGCTCATGCTTGATCCCAGCATGGTTTCACCTGCAGTCAGTTTCATCGTCTTGGGCTCATTTGTGGCTCCTGTTCCAGCTGGGTTCCATCTCCAGTGGATTTCCAACTCCAATTGGTTCCAGCATCTCCTCCTCTCCAGTTCCAGTTCGTTTCCAATTTAAGCTCCTCTCCATCTCCAGTTGGTTCCAGCTCCACTTCTGCCTCAGCTCAATAAAGCTTCTGCTTGTTCAAACAATCTTGGCTTTGGCCCAAGTCGTAAATCAATCACTGCCATGACTTGTATATGAATATGACCTGTCATAATTGTACACTGTCTAAAGATGGGATAACCAGTCCGGGGGTTGTACCCCCTCCAATAAAGAGTGTGAGAAGGACCTTTTCGCCCAGAGACTATCTCCTACGTTTAATTCGGCCTGGTGCATGCCAGCGTCCCAAGCTTTGGGGAACAACGCGACCGGACCCCCACCTCCGGCAGGGGTCCACGCACCCTGCCCACCCCCCTCCCGCACACCCACACCCCAACGCCCTCCCACCTCCCACCCCTCCCAGCCACGGCCAACCCGGCCCCTGGCTCTGACCCCAGAGACAGCGACCGCGTCCCCGTCTCTGAGCCCAAAGGCGCAGGACTCACTCTCTGCCCCCCCCAGCCCCTTTCCAGCCCCACAAACGCAGCCCCGGGCTCCGTTCGCAGCTCTGGGAAGGGCCCGGCTCCAGCGGGGCTGCTCAGCCCCAGCACTGCCCCGGGGGGAGTCCCCGCACCCCCCACCCCGCGTGTGGTGTCGGGATGGGCCCGGGAGCCCCGGCCGTGTCGGGCGGTGCTTGGGAACTGAATGGGGGGACCCGCGGCGCGGATCCAGCCCCGCGTGGCCGCGCGTGAGGACGGGGGGCGCCGGGCTCCGGCTTTATTCCCCGGCGCCCCGAGACCCGCTGGCTCCTCCGAGGAGCGCCCGGCAGCGAAGCCGTCCGGGCATCGGCACTGCCCGCCCGCCTCCGCCCCGAGCCCCCTCCGGGGCCGCAGCACCGCTCGGCCGCGGCCCCTTCCCCGCTCCCCGCATCGCGCTCCCGGCCTGGAGCCGAGCCCCCCGCTCCTCACCTGGGCCCCGCCGGGGGAACCCGGCCCGGCCGCTGCCCCCCCAGAGCCGCGAGCGCCGCCGCCCAGAGAGAACGGGAGAGAACAGGAGAAGGGACCGGCGGCAGCCGCGGGGGCTCAAATCTGCTCGGTCCCGCCCCGCGCACGCGCCCTGGGGCACCGCCCCGCCCCGCGCACCTGTGCCGGCAACGCCCCGCGCACGCGCCGTGGGGCTTCGCACACCTGGGACAGATCCCGCGTGGGCTCCCTGGGGCCCCGCCTCGCGCAGGCGCAGTATGGCCCCGCCCCTCGCCCCGCCCCCACAGCTGTGCCGGCCCCGCCTCGCGCACGCGCACTGGAGCCCCGCCCACTCGCCCCGCGCACCTGTGCCGGCCCCGCCCCTCCGCGCCCCGCCCCGCGCGCGCGCACCCTCTTCTGCCGCCAGAACCGCAGCGGCCCCGCACGTAGCGGATGCGGTAACGGGGCGCTCAGCTGGGGACGGTGCGCTGCAGCTCTGGCCGCCTCGGGAGTTCTTCTGGGGCTGCGCGGCGCCCGGGGCCGGTGAGGTTGGGGCGCGGGTGGGGTCGGTGCTTTGTCGGTGTGGGGCTTCGCGGGCGCGCTGTGCGGTGCTTTGCTGGTGCTGCCGGGGCAGTTCACGGCGCTGTGTGCCGCTGTTAAGGCGGACGGAGTGCGGGTGCCGGGGTGCTGCCCGGCCTCACTCTCCCGTCTCGGGCTCTGTTTCGCCGCCTCCATCCAGGCGCCGCGGCGGGACCTCGGGGCCCGCCCTTGCGCTCCTGCCCGCAGCTGCTGCCGGTGCGGGGCTCGGGCTGCCCCGCCGGGGCTGTGCTCCCAGGTAACGGCGAATACTTCGTGCCGACAGTAAATAAAAGTGGGGAAGGGCCGGGTACGGCGGGGGAGTACCCGGGACTCAGTCTGTGTGTGCGCCCCGACCCTGCCCCCCCGGGCTCTGTCCCACTCCCGCACACGGGACGGGGGCTCTGCTCCGTCCCCCAGCACCGCACTGCGGCTCTCAGCGCTGACACTGCCCTGCTGATCGCGGGGTCGCCCCGCCCCGGGCATGGGCTGGGAGCCACACCATGGAGGACTCGGTCCCTGCTCCCAGCCCAGACACAGCGCTCGCTCTGCATTTCCCAGCCCTGACACCGCCCCAGTGCCCCCGCGGTGGAGCCCCCCGAGCCTGGGGCTGGGTCTCTGAATGTGAGCCCGCACACAAAGGCTCTGCCTCACCCCCCCCAGCACCGCACTGGGGCTCTGCTCAGTGCTGACACAGCCCGGGGCAGAGCAGTGTCACCCCAGGAACCACAGCGCTCAGTCTCGGTGTGAGCCCCAACACAAGGGATGGGGGCTCTGCTCCACACCCCAAAACACATGACTTAATCTGTATTTCTGAGCCCAAACATGCAGCACTCGGGCTCTCCTTCACCCCGCTGAAAGTGCAGGATTTGGTCTCTATTCCAGAGCCCTAATTCTGGCCAAGTGAGCCCAGTTTGGAGCCCCCAGGACGCACCACTCGGTTTTTTAGTCTTGAATGTGTGCACCTGAGCCTCAAACCCCCCTGAGCCCCATTCTGAGTCTGCAAAACACAGAATTTAGGAGCTGGCTGAGCTCTGAGCCTGCATTTCTGCACCCACACCCCCAGCACTGGGTCTCTGCCTCTGGCCCCCAAAATGCACGACTTAGTCTCTGTTTCTCACACAAACACGTAGGCCTGTGCTCCAAGCCCTCATAACACAGAACTTAGTTTCTGTGTCCGAGGCCTAAATCTGGCCAAATGAGCCCAGTTTCACCCCTCCAAGATGCAGCACTTAGTCTGTGTTCCTCACCCCAAACCCACAGGACTCAGTCTCTGCTTCAAGTGCCTGGAATGCAAGACTTGGTCTCCATTTCTGGGCCCTAAGTGTGGCCTTGTGAGCCACAAACCCCCTTAAAACTCTGAACTTAGTCTCTATTCCAGAGCCCTAACACTGCCCAAATGAACCCAGTTTTGAGCCCCCAGAATGCAGCACTTAGTCTCTGATTCTGAGCTCTGACATATAGGACTTGGTCTCTGCTTGAAGTGCCCAGACCACAGGACTTGGTCCCCATTTCTGTGGCCATACAAGCCCTGTTCCAAGCCCCCCCCTAAACGCAGCACTTAGTCTCTGAGCCCTAAAACTGCCCAAATGAGCCTGGTTTGGAGCCCCCAGAAGGCACAACAGAGTCTCTGATTCTGAGCCCAAACACCCAGAACTGGGTCTCTGCCTCTGGCCCCAGAACACAGCACTGAGTCTGTGTCCAACACTTGAACGTGTGTCCCTGCCTCACCCCGTGTGCCTGAGCCCCACATCCCCCGGATTCACAGTTCGTGAGCCCCCAGCACCCCTGGACCCCATTCTGGGTCTGAACAACACAGGAAGGGGTCTGTGAGCCATGTTTCGAGTCCCCAGACACAGGACTGAATCTCTGAGCCCTAAACTGCCGAAAGGAGCCCCATTTTAAGCCCCCCAAGCCCAGGACTCGGTCTCAGTGCCCGAGAGGTGACGGCGTCTGGGGGGTCAGAGCCCTCCGGCAGCCAAACCCCGCGCGGCCGCTCGCTCCCTCGGCCCGGGGAGCGGGGGCAGAACCGCAGAGGGGACGGCACAGAGACGGTGGGGGGATAAAAACCGTTTAATAAGGGAAATAAAGTACCGGAACGGAGCGTACGAAGGAGTGCCGCGCAGTGCCGTTGCCCCCCGTGTGCCGGAGCCCGCACGCCCCTCCGCCCCCCGCCCGGTCCCGAGCCCCCACACCCGCGGGACGGGGCCTCTGCTCCGCAGCCCCAGCACGGCACTGGGACCGCCCCGGGCTCTACTGCGGAGCCCCCCCGCTGCCACGGGCAGGACCGCGGACCCGGCTCTCTGCCCCACGGAGCCTCAGCCCCGTCTCTGCGTCCCCCGCCCCAGACCCCCGGCCGCCGCCCGCGGACCCGAACCGCTGGACCAGGGCTCCGGGTCCGCACCGGCCCCGGCAGCCCGGGGCTCGCTCCCTACCCTGCGCCCCGCCACAGCGCCCCGCGCCCAGCACGCAGCCGGTTCCCGAGCCCCGCAGGGGGTCGCCGGATGGTGCTGGAGACCGGGCCGGGGACCCTGCCGGCTGTCCTCCCCCCGCCCGCCGCAGCCCCGGGAGAGCCGCCCCCGGGCCGGGCCCCCCGCGCCGCCCGCACTCACCGCGCCGGAGCCGCTGCCGCTGCCCCTGCCCCGCCCCTCTCCCCGCCCACTCCTTTTATGGGCTCGGCCCCGCCCGCTCCTCCCGCGGACCGCGGCGGCACCGCGGTCACCGCAGCGCCAGAGATCCCCCGCGGGGTGCGGGCTCTGACGGAACCCCCGGGTGTGCGCGGCGGGGAGCCGCGGGGGAAACGGGCGGATCCAGGTCACACAGCGCCGCCACCTCACCCGGCAGTGCCGCACAGCTTTATTCAATACCGCGTCACGGGGAGCCACCGCAGCACCAGTGCACCCAAAATGCATCCCTGAGCTCTGGGGAAGGGGACACAGATGCGGTCCATCTGCCCCAGTGGGACTGAGCACACGGCCCCACTGCTGCCCATCGCACCACCCCATACCTTTACCTACCCCCCCCAGACACAGCCCCCCCTCCATTCAAACCTGACCCCTCTGTGGGCTGGGGGTGCTCACACCCGGCACAGCACCGCGGGGCCCGCGGCCGGCTGAGGGGTCCCAAGGAACTCTTCTCCGCTCCAGCCCCGGGGGGAGGTGCGGGCCGGCGAGGCGGGGAACCCGGTGCTGGGCGGCCCCCGCAGCCGCAGCCCCCACCGACCCTTCGCCGGGGGCGGTCCTGAAGGTCGGTCCCCGCGTGCCGCCGCTCCCGCAGCTCCTCGGCGCGGTGCCGGGGGGACCTGGAGGAAAATGCCGTGCCAGGTGCCGCAGGAGCATCCCTGGGGCGCGGGGCCGGTGCTGCTGCCCAGCGCTGCCTCGGGCCGGGGGGCGTCATCCCCAGGCACCACTACTGCCCACGGTCCCGCCCCGCCGGAGGAATCCCCTCTCTCCCACCCCTGCAGCTGACGCACCCGCGATGCGTTCCATGGCCAACACGAGCAGCGAGGTGCGGGGCTCCCCCCGCGGCTGCCCGACAGCCCCACCGCGCAGCCCAGGAGCCCTGGGGACCCCGGGACACCCCCGCAGCGAAGCACAAGCCCAGCAGCTCCGGGGACACTCACGGAGACGCCGGGACACGCAGCCCCACGCCACACTGGCTCTCCCGGGGATGGCCGCAGGCTCTGCCACACCCTCCCTCCCCTTCCCAAGAGCTGCCAGGGCGAGGGGTCCCTCGGGCTAGGGCAGCAGCACCCAACCCACTCCCTGCACCCCAACGCTCTACAAGCATCCATCCGCCATCCCATCCCCTCGCCCCTCTCCGCCCCCAGCCCAACCCCCCCAGGTGCGGGGCTCTTCCCATCGGCCGCGGAGTGCCCACACCTGGCCGTGTCCCAGCTGCTGCTGCCCACCCCAGAGCGGGGGTGGGAACAGGGAACGAGGGGTAAAAACAAGGGAAAAAGACATAGGAAAAAAAAGAAAAAGTAAAGAAAGCAATTAAAAATAGAAAAAATAGGAGAGAAAAAACCCAATAAAAGAACAAATGTCCCAGATGGGGCTGGGGGTGCTGTGGGGAGCGGGGCGGGGTCTGGGGGCCTGAGGCTGCCACCCTGTCGAGGCAACCCGCTGTGAGACCGGAGCATCGGGGGATGTCATGGGAAGCAGGCAGGATCAGGCAAAGAACTGCGATGAATTTCAAATAAATTAAAAAATAAATCCCTTTTCCTGCAGCAGCCAGCACTCGCAGCCCCTCTGACTGGGGGCGATGCCCTGAGCACTGTGGCACCTTTCCCATGCTATTTCCCTGTGTGTTGGGGGAGGGTGTCTCATTCTCCAAAGGCTCCATCACCGCTGGGCCGGGGGCTCCAGCTGGAACCTGGTCCCAGCATCTGGAGGGGCACAAGCATGTGGCAGATCTGTGCGGGGCACTGGTAAATCCCTCCTCAATGTGAATTTCTTTCATCACCCTCCCCATTCATATAAAAACAAATACCAAATGAAAGGGAAACCCAAACCAGAAACATTCCGCTGGGGGTGCCAGCTGCTGCCAGGGTGTGGGGCGTCCCGTTGTGAGCACACCGGGGGGACCCCTCTCCCCCCCAGGCTATTGGGGAAGCGTGATGGCACCAATGCTGGGGGCTGCAGCGGCGGGAGCTGCTCCCGCAGCATCCCCGTCCCGCACCCTCGTGGCACCCCACCGGACCCGAGGGACCACCCGCGGCACCACCGGGGCAAACGCCGCACCAGGCTGGGCCTTCCTTCTGGAGACCCCTCCTGGGGCAGTAGCGTGTGCCCACCACACCCCCAGGACAGGCAGTGTTTCTGCTCCCCAAAAATACGGGAATACCCCCGTGGCAGTGTTGATCTGCGCGAGGGTGGGGAGGCTCTGCAGAGGGACCTGGACACGCTGGATCCATGGGCCGAGGTCAATCGTATGAGGTTCAATAAGGCCAAGTGCCAGGTCCTGCACTTCAGCCACAGCAACCCCGTGGAACGCTCCAGGCTTGGGGAAGCGTGGCTGGAAAGCTGCCCGGGGGAAAGGACTTGGTGCTGGTCGACAGCGGCTGACCACGAGCCAGCAGTGTGCCCAGGTGGGCAAGAAGGCCAACAGCATCCTGGCCTGTGTCAGAAACGGTGTGAGCAGCAGGCCTGGGGGAGTGATTGTCCCCCTGTACTCCGCTCTGGTGAGGCCACCCCAAGAATACTGTGTTCAGTTTTGGGCCCCTCACGCCAAGAAGGACACCGAGGTGCTGGAGCGTGTCCCGAGAAGGGCCATGGAGCTGGGGAAGGGTCTGGAGCACAAATCTGATAAGGAGCGGCTGAGGGAACTGGGGGGGTTCAGTCTGGAGAAGAGGAGGCTGAGGGGAGACCTCACTGCTCGCTACAGCTCCCTGAAAGGAGGGGGGAGTGAGGCAGGGATCAGTCTCTTTAGCCAAGTAACAAGTGATAGGACAAGGGGTAATGGCCTCAAGTTGTGCCAGGGGAAGTTTAGATGAGATATTAGGAAAAAATTCTTCACTGAAAGGGTTCCCCAGCACTGGCCCAGGCTGCCCAGGGCAGTGGTGGAGGCCCCATCCCTGGAGGGATTTCAGAGCTGTGGAGATGAGGTGCTGAGGGACACGGGGTAGTGGGGAATTGGCAGTGTTAGGTTAATGGGTGGACTGGGTGATCTTAGAGGTCTCTTCTAACCAAGGCGATTCTGTGATTCTGTGAAGAAGGAATTTGTTCTAACATCTTCTATACAATTGTACCAGCAGCAGAGTTTAAATAAAAAATACAAGAAATGGAAGCTATGTACAATCATCTTAAAAACTACGTGTAAACTAGGCTTTCCGTAATAAGCCTGTAATATATTTAGGATAATATTAATAAAACGAGGTATTCTGAGAGCAGGCTCGTCCATCCCTATTTAGTCAGTTCTGTAAAAATAGCCTGGAGCATTGAGAACTCACAGAGCCTCTCTGGCTACATCAGAAAGATACACTGGAAAACCAGCACATTTCTATTGATTGAGGTGTGTAAATAGAAATGGGATACCTAGACTTGAGATAAGCATTCCCCTTAGTGTACGCTATTTTCTTAGTTTACTACGTAGTCATTGACAATTCCAACCAGTCTGAAAAGCAGCTCTTTATGAATTACACGAGATGGAGGACTTGGCTATTTTTCCCATCACCCGGATTGCAAAATACAAGCGTTGAGTAAATTGGTGCTACATATAAACACACGTGGTTACTTAACAAAATGCATGAAATAATTAGAAGGGCAATCGGGAAATGTTTGCAAAGCTCAGGGAAAAATACAATTTCCCATCTATTAAACTTCTTCTTGGCCTTGCTAAGGGAAGAAAATTAGAGCAAGCTCTCTGTGAATAAGTGACTCGTAATTAGGAAGGTCATTGGGAAGAAAAGGTCATTACCTAATTCAAAGTCTCTCTCAAAAAGAAGGTCCTAACTTCAGCGTGAAGCTGTGTGTTTGCCTAGAATGTTGCCTGCTGAGTGCTGGAGGACAGTTTTGGTTTGCTTACCTGCTTCTCTGAAGCAATCGCAGATTCTAACTCTCCTCCCTGCTGAGTCACACAGACCTGCTTTGGACACTGGCCGTGTTCTCCACCACTTGAAGATGGCATCTCATCATCAAAGAAACACTCTGAAAATTAACAGTGCGTTTTCAAGATGAACGAAGCATGTTAGCTCGAAAAGATTCAAAACAATTTTAATTTAAACAAAATGAACATGCGAAACACAGATGATTTAACTTACCTGTTCTGTGTGTACTTTTATTTACTCAGCACTATCATCTGCACAGTCTACAATGAATTTCCACATCCTTCCCTTTTGTAGATTTTTTTCCTGATCCTAATTTAATTTTTACAAGCCTCTTACTGTTATTTTTCCCCATACCCCTTCACTGCTTATCAATAATTTGTATGACTGCTAGTTGTAAATTTAATATTGTTTTCCTTCACAAAAAAGAGAGCACAGAGATTGTTACGTATTTCTATAAAGCACTAGAAACGTAATCCACATCTATGTAAATCCATACATGCATTAATGACTCGGTGCCTTAAAAACATAAGCGACTGCAACTTACATTAAAAAAAAAATAAATCACAGCAACGAACTACTCTGACCCACGGTCGCAAAAGCCAGTTAAGAGTTGGAAGGATTACATCCAGAAACAAAAGAGTCAAGACCTGTCACGTTCTCAGTACAAGCTGAACATAACACTCCTGTTAGGTGTTACCTGGCGATATACGGCTTGTAGTGGAAAACTCTTTCAAGCAACTTAATAATTAGTATAGAGCCCCGCGCCCAAACTGAGCGTTAATTAATTTGAACTAATCCTTTAGACGGGCAATACATTATAGTAAAAAATTTAGGTAGGCATTTCAATCTCGTCAATCGGGGGGAAAAAAAAACAGACAGACAGTTCTCCTACAGAAACTAAACTGGATGTATGAACAGAGAAACTATCTGAGTGGAAAGAAAGCAAACCAGGAATGACATTTACATATGAACAACACCGTATCTTAAACAGAATCGGAAAAATCTTAAGAGATCATCGAGCGTTAATCACTGCGTAATTTCTGTAACGCTGAGATCCTGGAGTGTTTTCAATTTACATCGGGTTTGGTGCTTGAAATCCTCTACACTGAAGAGTACAACCCAGTCAAGGCCAGCCATGTGTGTCTGCTACTTCCACCACCGAGGGGTGGTAGGACATTGTCAAGGCACTTCAGCTCTCTTTGCCATGGTTTTTACACGACCAAATGAGGAAGGATAACTTTTATCCTCCTCGTACGGGTATTTGAGATTTGATTCATATGCTTTGAGGACAACAGATGAAAGTCACCGTATAAATAAACAGGATTCTTTTGACTACGTATAAACATGAAATCAAGAATAAAATTAGAATCCTCATCCCCGAGCTGTAAGTCTGTCATCTCTTCTAGGGAGGTTACGCTTAAAAATCCCAAGGGGCAGAAAAGGAAAATCTCGTTGATACAAAACAAGAGAAATTAATGTTCTAAGGATGTTCAGAGCGTGCAAGTGTGGAAAAGGGATGGTGAAGTCACTCCAAAGCTGCGACTGCAGGTGCCCGTGGAACCACATCACGGTCCGTGCCATAGCCCAGGCTGCAGTGCCAGTGGCGCAGTTATTCAGGCAGTCCTAGCTGCTCTTTCAGAACCTCGCTGGGCACTATTGAACTCTTCTCACGGAGCGCAGTGCGGCTCCCGGGGCCGAGAACCCCCGCTGCGGGGCTGGGGGGTCCCGCCAAGGTTGCGGGCACGGCCCCGCTCACGGGGAGCGGTGGCGGCTCCGTGCGGACGCCGAATAAAGGCGGGGCCGGCAGGGGGTCCCCGAGACTCGGACTGTGTGTGAGCCCCGACCCTGCCCCGGTGGGCTCTATGCCCCACTCCCGCACACGGCACGGGGGCTCTGCTCCGCCCCCAGCACCGCACTGCGGCTCTCAGCGCTGACACTGCCCCGGGCAGCGCGGGCCACCCCGCACCGGGCATGGGCTGGGAGCCCGAAATGGAGGACTCGGCCCCTGCTCCCAGCCCCAAACACAGCGCTCGCTCTGCATTTCCCAGCCCTGACACCGCCCCAATGACCCCGGTGTGGAGCCCCCCGAGCACGGCACTGAGTCTCTGCCTCTGAGCCCGCACACGCGCCTTTGCCTCACCCCCCCGGCACGGCACGGGGGCTCCGCTCAGTGCTGACACAGCCCCGGGGGACAGCAGTGTCACCCCAGGAACCACAGCGCTCAGTCGCTGTCTCTCAGCCCCAACAAAAGGGGCGGGGGCGCTGCTCCATGCCCCCCAAAACACACGACTCGGTCTCTGTCTCGGTTCCACCCCCAAGAACACAGCACTTGCTCTCCGTTTCTGAGCCCCACGCCCCCCTAGGTCGCAGCTCTCAGTGCCCAAACGAGCCTTGACCCCACCCCTGTACCACAGCACTCGCTCTCTATCTCTGAGCCTGCACAGTGGGCAGTGACCCTGGTTTGGAGCCCCCAAAACGCAGCACCCGGTCTCTGACTCTGAGCCCACACACCCAGGATGTGGTCTCTGTTTTCAAGACTTGACTGTGCGTGCCTGAGCCCCAAACCCCCCTGAGCCCCAGTCTGAGTCTGTAAAACACAGCACTTGGAAGCAGACTGAGCCCTGAGCCCCATTTCCAGCCCCAAACACAGGACGGAGCCTGCATTTCTATGCCCAAACACCCAGGACCGGGTCTCTGCTCCAAGTCCCTGCAGAGACTTAGTCAGAGCCCAAATGAGCCCACAGAACACAGCGCTTACTCTGTGGTTGTGCACATGAAGGACTCGGTCTGTGCTGCAAGTGCCCGGAACGCAGGGAAGGTCTCCATTTCTGACCCCCCCCAAAAACAGGACTTATTTTCTGAGCCCTAAACTGCCCAAATGACCCCGGTTTCACACACCCAGAAGGCAGCCTGGCAACCAAAAGTACACTACCCAATCTACCAGGTAGGCAAATGAACCATAGCCAAGGTGCCAGGCAATCAAATGACTCCCAGGTATGCTGCCAGGTAAGGAAACAAACCCTAGTCGAGCTGCCAGGAAAGCAAAGGAATCCTAGTCAAGCTGCCACGTAATCACAGGAACCCTAGACAAGCTAACAGGTAAAAAATTACCTGTCAGCTTGGCTGGGGTTCCATAACAGGAACCCTAGTCAACATACCAGGTAACCAAAGGAACCCTAGCCAAGACGCCAGGTAAGCAAAGGAACCCTAGGCAAGCTGCCAGGAAGTCAAGGGAACCCTATCCAAGCTGCCAGGTAAGTGAAGGAACCCTAGCCAAGCTGCCAGGTAACCAAAAGAACCCTGTCCAACGTTTTAGGCAACCAAAGGAACCCTCGCCATGAGGCCAGGTAACCACAAGAACCCTAAGCCAAGTTGCCAGGTAAGCAAAGGAGCCCTAGGCAAGGTGCCAGGTAAGCCCAGGAACCCTAGCCAAGCTGTCAGGAAAGCACAAGAACCCTAGCCAAGCTGCCAGGAATACACAGCAACACAAGCCAAGCTGCCAGGTATGCACAGGAACCCTAGCCGAGCTGCCAGATAATAAGGGGAACCCTAGCCAAGCTGCCAGGAAATAAAGACAACCCTAGTCAAGCTGCCAGGTAAGCAAAGGAACCCTAGCCAAGCTGCCAGGTATACAATGGAACCCTAGCCAAGTTGCCAGGTAAGCAAAGCAACCCTAGCCAAGCTGACAGCTAGTAACAGGAACCCTAGTCAACACTCCAGGTATGTACAGGATCCCTAGCCAAGCTGCCAGGAACGCGAAGGAACCCTAGCCAAGGTGCCAGGTAATAAAGGGAACCCTAGACAAGCAGCCAGGTAGACAAGTGAACCCTAGACAAGCAGCCAGGTAGACAAGGGAACCCTAGCCAAGCTGCCAGGTAAGCGAAGGAACCCTAGCCAAGCTGCCAGGTAAGCGAAGGAACCCTAGGCAAGCTGCCAGGTAAGCGAAGGAAGCCTAGGCAAGCGGCCAGGTAAGCAAAGGAAGCCTAGGCAAGCGGCCAGGTAAGCAAAGGAAGCCTAGGCAAGCGGCCAGGTAAGCAAAGGAAGCCTAGGCAAGCGGCCAGGTAAGCAAAGGAAGCCTAGGCAAGCGGCCAGGTAAACAAAGGAACCCTAGGCAAGATGCCAGGTAAGCAAAGGAACCCTAGCCAAGCTGCCAGGTAAGAAAGGGAACCCTGTAAGGGGCTTTCAGGTAAAGATATGAGGAAATGGAAATAACAGTTTTTACTAATATATACAACAAAACAATAATACAGAGAAACTGGTTTAAAGCCTGACAGAGGCAGGGATACAGCCTGGCCCCCTGCCGGGCAGGGTGCTGGTAGCAGTCCGATTCGGTGGCAGCTGCAGTTCTCTTTGAAATGGTCCTGTTGAAGCGGTGATCTTGTAGAAAACAAGTCTGGTCCTCCTCCGAAAATCCGGTGGCGGTGTAGTCCTTGTCCTCTGGGATCCCAGCGGGTAAGGCTGCTCGTGCTGTTCCAAACCCCAGATTTTATCCCCGGTGGGAATGCTTGGCTCCCTCCCCCTGGCCGGAGCATCTCACAAAGGGATGGTGAGTCCTGGGGCAAGGCACTGATGGGCGCATTAAGAGAAGAATAGTCCCGAGGGGGGAGGCAAGGAACATCGGCGCCTGGTTTCAACAGCTCACGGTAATAGAATACATTGTAACCCAGGACAGGAGCCCTAGACAAGATGCCAGGTAAGCAAAGGAATCCCAGGTATGCTGCCAGGTAAGCAAAATAACGTCACCCACACCCACAGGACTCGGTCTCTGTTTCTAAGCCCAAACACACAGGACTGAGTCTGGGCTACAAACCCCCAAAACGTGTGACTTAGTCTCTGTGTCTGAGCCCGAAAACTGCCCAAATGAGCCCGGTTTGGAGCCCCCAGAATGCACAACTGAGTCTGTGATTTTGAGCCCAAACACACAGAACTCGGTCTCTGGCCCCAAAACACAGCACTGAGTCTGTGTCCAACACTTGAACGTGTGTCCCTGCCTCACCCCGTGTGCCTGAGCCCCACATCCCCCGGATTCACTCAGTTTGTGAGCCCCCAGCACCCCTGAGCCCCGGTCTGGGGCTGAACAACACAGGAACGAGTCTCTGAGCCCCACTGCCAGCTCCCAAAGGCAGGACTTGGTCTCCACTTCTCAGCCCCAAATTTGCCCAACGTGAGCCCCACACACACACGCACGACTTGGTCTCCCTGAGCCCTAAACTGTCCAAATGAGCCCCATTTCCAGCCCCTAGACTTAGGGCTCGGTTTCGGTTTGGGACCCCCCAAGCCCAGGACTCGGTCTCAGTGCCCGAGAGGTGACGGCGTCTGGGGGGGTCGGAGCCCTCCGGCAGCCAAACCCCGCGCGGCCGCTCGCTCCCTTGGCCGGGGAAGCACAAGACCAGCAGCTCCGGGGACACTCACGGAGACGCCGGGACACGCAGCCCCACGCCACACTGGCCCTCCCGGGGACGGCCGCAAGGCTCTGCCACACCCTCCCTCCCCTTCCCAAGAGCTGCCAGGGCGAGGGGTCCCTCGGGCTAGGGCAGCAGCACCCAACCCACTCCCTGCACCCCATCGCTCTACAAGCATCCATCCGCCATCCCATCCCCTCGCCCCTCTCCGCCTCCAGCCGCGGGTCTCTTCCCATCGGCCGCGGAGTGCCCACACCTGGCCGTGTCCCAGCTGCTGCTGCCCACCCCAGAGCGGGGGCGGGAACAGGGAACGAGGGGGAAAAACAAGGGAAAAAACATAGGAAAAAAAGAAGTAAAGAAAATATTTAAAAATAGAAAAAAATAGGAGAGAAAAAAAACAATAAAAGAACAAATGTCCCTGTTGGGGATGGGGCTGGGGGTGCTGTGGGGAGCGGGGCAGGGTCTGGGGGCCTGAGGCTGCCACCCTGTCAAGGCAACACACTGTGAGACCGGAGCATCGGGGGATGTCATGGGAAGCAGGCAGGATCAGGCAAAGAACTGCAATGAATTTAAAATAATTTAAAAACCAAATCCCCTAACCCCCATGAGCCCCAGTCTGAGCCTGCAAAACACAGCACTTGGAAGCAGACTGAGCCCTGAGCCCCATTTCCAGCCTCCAAACACAGGACGGAGCCTGCATTTCTATGCCCAAACACCCAGCACTGGGTGTCTGCTCCAAGTCCCCGCAGAGACTCAGTCGGAGCCCAAATGAGCCCCCAGAACACGGCGCTTACTCTCTGATTATGCACACGTAGGACTCGTTCTCTGCTTCAAGTACCCGGAACGCAGCTAAGGTCTCCAATTCTGAGCCCCCCCAAATGCAGCACTTAGTCTCTGAGCCCTGAACTGCCCGAATGACCCTGGTTTCACATACCCAGAACGCAGCACCTAGCCTGGCAACCAAAGGAACCCTAGCGAAGCTGCCAGGGCACCAAAGGAAGCCTAGCCAAGCTGCCAGTCAAGTAAAGGGATCACAGGTATGTTGCCAGGTAACCACAGGAAGTCTAGACAAGCTGCCAGGTAACAAAGAACCCTAGCAGCGCTGCCAGGTAAGAAAAGGAACATTAGCCAAGCTGCCCGGTAAGCAAGGGAACAGTAGCCAAAGTGCCAGGTAAGCACACTAACCCTAGCCAAGCTGCCAGGCAACGGAAGGGATCACAGGTATGCTACCAGGTAAGTAAAGGAACCCTAAGCAAGGAGCCAGATAAGCAAAGGAACCCTTGGTAAGCTGCCAGGTTAGCAAAGGAACCCTAGCCAAAACCAAGTAAGCAGAGAAACACAATCCAAGCTGCCAGGTAACCAAAGGAAGCCCAGGTAAGCATCCAGGTAAGCAAAGATACTCTAGCCAAGCTACCAGGTATACAAGGGAACCCTAGCCAAACTGCCAGGCAACCGAAGGGGTCACAGGCATGCTGCAAGGTAAGCAAAGGACACCTAACCAAGCTGCTAAGTAAATACAGGAACCCTAGCCAAGCTGCCACGTAAGTAAAGAAACAGAAGCCAAGCTGCCAGGTAAGCAAAGGAAACCTAGGCAAGCTGCCAGGTAATAAAGGGAACCCTAGCCAAGCTGACAGGTAAGCAAAGGAACCCTAGGCAAGCTGCCAGGCAAGCAAAGGAACCCTAGGCAAGATGCCAGGCAAGCAAAGGAAACCTAGGCAAGATGCCAGGCAAGCAAAGGAAACCTAGGCAAGCTGCCAGGTAGACAAGGGAAACCTAGCCATGCTGCCAGGTAAGCGAAGGAACCCTAGCCAAGCTGCCTGGTAAGAGAAGGAACCCTAGAAAAGCTGCCAGGTAAGCAAGGGAGCCCTAGGCAAGCTGCCAGGTAAGCAAGGGAGCCCTAGGCAAGCTGCCAGGTAAGCAAGGGAGCCCTAGGCAAGCTGCCAGGCAAACAATTGACCCCTAGTTCAACTGACAGGCAACCAAGGGATAACAGGTATGCTGCCAGGTAAGCAAAGGACCCCTAGAGAAGCTGCCAAGTAAATACAGGAACCCTGGCCAAGCTGCCAGGTAATAAAGGGAACCCTAGCCAAGATCCAGGTAATAAAGGGAACCCTAGCCAAGCTGCCAGGTAATAAAGGGAACCCTAGCCAAGCTGCCAGGCAAGCAAAGGAACCCTAGCCAAGCTGCCAGGTAAGCAAAGGAACCCTAGCCAAGCTGCCACATAAGCACAGTAACCCTACCCAAGCTGCAAGGTAAGCAAGGGAACCCTAGCATTGTTACCAGGTAAGGAAAGGAACCCTAGCATAGCTGCCAGGTAACCACAGGAACCCTAGTTCAACTGCCAGGCAACCAAAGGGATAACAGGTATGCTGCCAGGTATGCAAAGGAACCCTAGAGAAGCTGCCAAGAAAATACAGGAACCCTAGCCAAGCTGAGAGGTAATAAAGGGAATACTAGCCAAGCTGCCAGGTAAGCAAAGGAACACCTGCTAAGCTGCTAGGTAAGCAAAGGAACCCTTGCTAAGCTGCCAGATAAGCAAAGGAACTCTAGGCAAGCGGCCAGGTAAGCAAAGGAACCCTAGCCAAGCTGCCAGGTATACAAGGGAACCCTAGCCAAGCTGCCAGGTAAGGAAGGGAACGGTAGCGTATCTGCCAGGTGAGCCAAGGCACCCTATCCAAGCTGCAGGGTAGACAAGGGAACACTAGCCAAGCTGCCAAGTAAGCAAATGCTCCTTAGCCAAAACCAGGTAAGCAGGGAAACCAAATCCAAGCTGCCAGGTAACCAAAAAATCCCAGGTAAGCATTCAGGCACGCAAAGGAACCGTAGCCAAGGTACCAGGTAAGCAAAGGAACCTTAGCAAAGCTGACAGGTAAGCAAAGGAACCCTAGCCAAGCTGCCAGGTGAGCAAAGGAACCCTAGCCAAGCTGCCAGGTAAAGAAAGGAACCCCAGCCAAGCTGACAGGTATGCACAGGAACCCTAGACAAGCTGCCAGGTAAACACAGAAACTCTAGAAAGTGACCAGGTAAGCAGAGGAACACTAGCCAATTTACCAGGTAACCAAAGGAACCCTTGGTATGCTGCCAGGTAAGCACAGGAACCCTAGCCAAGCTGCCAGGTAAAGAAAGGAACCCTAGCCAAGCTGCCAGGTATGCAATGGAACCCTACCGAAGCCTCCAGGTAACGTAAGGAACCCTAGCCAACCTGCCAAGTAAGCGATCGAACCCTAGCTAAGTTGCCAGGCAACCAAAGTAATCCCAGGTATGCTGCCAGGTAAGGAAAGGAACCCTAACCAAGCTGCCAGGTAACCAAAGGTGTCCCAGGAAGGTGCCAGGTAAGCAAAGTAACCCTAGAAAAGCTGCCAGGACACCTATGGAACCCTAGCCAAGTTGCCAGGTAACCACAAGAACCCTAGCCAAGCTGCCAGTTAACCACAAGAACCCTAGCCAAGCTGCCAGGTAACCACAAGAACCCTAGCCAAGCTGCCAGGTAAGCAAAGGAACCCTAGCCAAGCTGCCAGGTAAGAAAGGGAACCCTAGCATAGCAGCCACGTAAACAAAGGAACCTGAGCCATGCTCCAGGTAATAAAGGGAACCCTAGCCAAGCTGCCAGGTAAGCCAAGGAACCCTAGACAAGCTGCCAGGTAAGCAAAGTAACCCTAGCCAAGCTGCCTGGTAGACAAGGGAACCTTAGCCAAGCTCCAGGTAATAAAGGGAACCCTAGGGAAGCTGCCAGGTAAGTAAAGAAACCCAAGTCAATGTGAGAAACAACTTGTGTTTTTGCAGTGTTGTGAGAATCATATTTTTGTAGAACCGAGAGAAACACCACGGCCTCGTGCATCCAGGTGCCAGATGGCATGGAAGGAGGTAAGAACTGAGCGATGGTTTTTTGTGCAGCACTACTGAAAGAAAAACACCAAGGCCTTGTACAAAAATACCAGACTAGAAAGGAGCCCAGGATAAAGACCGTCTTGTTCAGTACCTCCTGGTACCAGATAATGGAGAAGGACAAGAGCTACGCATAACAACTTTTTCTTAGAATGTTGTGTCCTACAGGGATCAGGAGATAGGGTGCACCTGAGAAAATATTGCCATCATTGCACAACTCTGCATAAACAGCCGGCTGGGAAAAGAAAACCTAGTATGGAAACCGGAAAAACCTCTTATGGAACCTGATTGTAATAGAATGCGTCGGACAGGTTGTGAGCCTGGAGTATCCAACCAAGGGAGAAACAGGAGAGGATAACCCGCGTCGGGATAAAATACTATAAAAATGCTTCCTTTTCTTTGTAACGGTGCGCGTTTCTACTCCGGCCATGGGGTGGCGCGCCCGCGATTGCACTCGCGAATAAACGGAGCTGCTTCACCGTGATCCTCACCTGAGTAAACCTTTTCGGCGAAAAACTTCATTTTTCACAGTCAAGCTGCGAGGTAAGTAAAGGAACCCTAGCCAAAACCAGGTAAGCAGAGAAACCCCATCCAACCTGCCAGGTAACCAAAGGAATCCCAGGTAAGCTGCCAGGTAATAAGGGGAACCCCAGCCAAGCTGCCAGGGAACCACAGGAACCCCAGCCAAGCTGCCAGGTAGATAAGGGAACCATAGCCATGCCGCCAGGCAAACAAAAGAACCCTAGTATACCTGCCAGGCAAACGAAGGGATAACAGGTATGCTGCCAGGTAAGCAAAGACCCCTAGCCAAGCTGCGAGGCAAATACAGGAACCCTAGCCAAGCTGCCAGGTAAGCAAAGGGAACCCTAGCCAAGCTGCCAGGTAAGCAAAGGGAACCCTAGCCAAGCTGCCAGGTAAGCAAAGGGAACCCTAGCCAAGCTGCCAGGTATACAAAGGGAACCCTAGCCAAGCTGCCAGGTATACAAAGGGAACCCTAGCCAAGCTGCCAGGTATACAAAGGGAACCCTAGCCAAGCTGCCAGGTATACAAAGGGAACCCTAGCCAAGCTGCCAGGTATACAAAGGGAACCCTAGCCAAGCTGCCAGGTATACAAAGGGAACCCTAGCCAAGCTGCCAGGTATACAAAGGGAACCCTAGCCAAGCTGCCAGGTATACAAAGGGAACCCTAGCCAAGCTGCCAGGTATACAAAGGGAACCCTAGCCAAGCTGCCAGGTATACAAAGGGAACCCTAGCCAAGCTGCCAGGTATACAAAGGGAACCCTAGCCAAGCTGCCAGGTATACAAAGGGAACCCTAGCCAAGCTGCCAGGTATACAAAGGGAACCCTAGCCAAGCTGCCAGGTATACAAAGGGAACCCTAGCCAAGCTGCCAGGTAAGGAAGGGAACCCTAGCCAAGCTGCCAGGTAAGCAAGGGAACCCTGGCCAAGCTGCCAGGTAAGCAAGGGAACCCTGGCCAAGCTGCCAGGTAAGCAAGGGAACCCTGGCCAAGCTGCCAGGTAAGCAAGGGAACCCTGGCCAAGCTGCCAGGTAAGCAAGGGAACCCTGGGCAAGATGCCAGGTAAGCAAAGGAACCCTAGCCAAGCTGCCAGGTAAGCAAAGGAACCCCAGCCAAGCTGCCATGTGAGCAAAGGAACCCTAGCCAAGCTGCCAGGCAAGAAATGGAACCCCAGGCAAGCTGCCAGGCAAGAAATGGAACCCTAGCTGACCTGCCAGGTAAGCAAAGGAACCCTAGCCAAGCAGCCAGACAAACAAATTAATACTAGCCAAACTGCCAGGCAACCGAAGGGATAACAGGTGTGCTGCCAGGTAAGCAAAGACCCCTAGCCAAGCTGCCAGGTAAATACAGGAACCCTAGCCAAGCTGCCAGGTAAGCAAAGGAACCCTAGCCAAGCTGCCAGGTAAGCAAAGGAACCCTAGCCAAGCTGCCAGGTAAGCAAAGGAACCCTAGGCAGGCTGCCAGATAAGGAGGTGAACCCTAGGCAAGATGCCAGGTAAGCAAGGGAACCCTAGCCAAGCTGCCATGTGAGAACGGGAACCCTAGCCAAGCTGCCAGGTAAGCAAGGGAACCTTTTAAGGGGCTTTCAGGTAAAGATATGAGGAAATGGGAATAACAGTTTTTACTGATATATACAACAAAACAATAATACAGAGAAACTGGTTTAAAGCCTGACAGAGTCAGGGATACAACCTGGCCCCCTGCCGGGCAGGGTGCTGGTACCAGTCCGATTCGGTGGCAGCTGCAGTTCTCTTTGAAATGGTCCTGTTGAAGCGGTGATCTTGTAGAAAAGAAGTCTGGTCCTCCTCCGAAAATCCGGTGGCGGTGTAGTCCTTGTCCTCTGGGATCCCAGCGGGTAAGGCTGCTCGTGCTGTTCGTAACCCCAGATTTTATCCCCGGTGGGAATGCTTGGCTCCCTCCCCCCTGGCCGGAGCATCTCACAAAGGGATGGTGAGTCCTGGGGCAAGGCACTGATGGGCGCATTAAGAGAAGAATAGTCCCGAGGGAGGAGGCAAGGAACATCGGCGCCTGGTTTCAACAGCTCATGGCAATAGAATATATTGTAACCCAGGACAGACCCCTAGAGAAGCTGCCAAGTAAATGCAGGAACCCTGGCCAAGCTGCCAGGTAAGCAAACGATCCTCACGCAAACCCACAGGACTCGGTCTCTGTTTCCCACACTCGAACACCTGTGCCTGAGCCCCAAACCCCCCCGGATTCGCTCCCTGTTTCTGAGCCCTCTCTGGGTCTGCAAAACCCAGGACTGACTGAATCTCCATTTCTGAGCCCAAACACACAGGACTTAGTCTGGGCTTCAAACCCCCCAAAACGCGTGACTTGGTCTCTGTGTCTGAGCCCGAAAACTGCCCAAATGAGCCCGGTTTGGAGCCCCCAGAAGGCACAACGGAGTCTCTGATTCTGAGCCCAAACACCCAGAACTGGGTCTCTGCCTCTGGCCCCAGAACACAGCACTGAGTCTGTGTCCAACACTTGAACGTGTGTCCCTGCCTCACCCCGTGTGCCTGAGCCCCACATCCCCCGGATTCACTCAGTTCGTGACCCCCAGCACCCCTGAGCCCCGGTCTGGGGCTGAACAACACAGGAACGAGTCTCTGAGCCCCACTGCCAGCTCCCAAAGGCAGGACTTGGTCTCCACTTCTGAGCCCCAAATTTGGCCAACGTGAGCCCCCGCCCCCCGCACGCACGACTTGGTCTCCCTGAGCCCTAAACTGTCCAAATGAGCCCCATTTCCAGCCCGAGACTTAGGGCTCGGTTTCTGTTTGGGACCCCCCAAGCCCAGGACCAGGTCTCAGTGCCCGAGAGGTGACGGCGTCTGGGGGGGTCGGAGCCCTCCGGCAGCCAAACCCCGCGCGGCCGCTCGCTCCCTCGGCCCGGGGAGCGGGGGCAGAACCGCAGAGGGGACGGCACAGAGACGGAGGGGAGATAAAAACAGTTTAATAACGGAAATAAAGTACCGGAACGGAGCGTGCGAGGGAGTGCCGCGCAGTGCCGCCGTCCCCCCGTGTGCCGGAGCACCGCACGCCCTCGCAGCCCCCCGCCCGGTCCCGAGCCCCCACACCGCAGGATGGGGGCTCTGCTCCGCAGCCCCAGCACGACCCCGGGGACCCCACTTCAGCCCCCCCGCGCGCCGCCCTGGGCTCCGCTGCGGAGCATCCCCATCGCTACGGGCAGGACCGCGGGACCGGTTCTGCCCCGCGAAGCCTCAGCCCCCTCCCGCCTCGGCTCTGCGCCCCCCGCCCCGGACTCCCGCCACAGCCCCCGGCTGCCGCCCGCGGACCCGACCTACCGCACCGAGTGTCCGGCTCCTGGCAGGCTCCGGGCCCCGACCCCGGCCCACAGCCGGTCCCCGAGCCCCGCGGGGAGCGCCGGGGTGGCTCGGGCGGTGCCGGTGGGCTCCGGTCCTGCGGTCGTTGCTGCCCGAGCCCCTCGCGCCGCCCGCACTCCGCGCGCCGCGGCCACGCCCCGCCCACTCCTTTTATGGGCTTGGCCCCGCCCGCCGCGGCCGCCCCGGGTCCTGCCGCCCGCCCGCTGCCCGCTCGGCCCCCGGCGGCATCAGAGATCCCCGGGGGGGGCGGGCCCTGACGGCACCCCCTCGTGTGCGGGGCGGGGAGCCCCGGGGGGAGCAGGGGTCCGTGTCACACAGCGGAACTGTGGAACCGCACCACGGTCTATGCCATAACCCAGACTGCAGTGCCACTGCCAGTGCTGCAGTTATTCAGGCAGTCCTAGCTGCTCTTTCAGAACCTCGCCGTGCAGTATTTTCACTCTTCTCCCTGAGTCCGCACTCTCCAGCTGTTTGTTTCCCACAGAGGTGTTGCCAAGCCATGGAGCCAGGCTGACTTTGCGAAGGCTCAGGCCCCGTGCTGCTGGATGAAGTGCAGTGCCCGGGAAACGAGCGATCGACAGCGCAGTGCCCAAAAAGCTCCCTCTCAAGTGCTGGTGAAAACTAACCCTGTCCTAGCCGAACCTGGGCAAAAAGACACTGAAGTGTAACTCTGGGACAGGGCCAGTGCATAATTCTGCCCAGTCCGAGAGACCAGCTGGGAAGCGCATGGGCACTTGAGCATTTCCTTGGTTTCACTGTCTGAAGGAAGCAATTCAGGAGGCTGGATGGAAATTCCTGCAGGATTTGTGTTAAACAGAAACAAGCCCCATGTCTCCTCTTTGTATCTTTCATCCATACCATGCAGCAAGATCTGTGCAGCAAGCCAAACACCAGCCAGCTGTCTGACTGGGATCAAGGAGCTAGTTCCTTCCTGCACACCAGTGATTCTCCTTAAACTGATGGCCCGTGGATACCTCTTGTAATCATTTCTTCTCAATTTGACAGTGGTGGCGTCTTTGGGTTGCAGTGTTCAAAACTTGCTCAGCTGGATGGAAATTTCCTACCAACACACTTCTTATGCCTATGTTTGAAAGACAGACATGTATTGATATAGTGTATAAATGGTGATTACCTTCACCGTCACAGTGAGGTCACAAGAAGTGTGTTGCATCTTGGGATGACTGCTAATCTCTGATGCTTGGGGCGGTGTACAGCATCCACTCTAGCTGTTTGATTTACCACTGTTAATTTGCCATGTGTTGCTTTATGGCTTCTAACCTTTCTTTGGCTAGATGACCTTCCCACGTTGATTAGCAGAGCACACCCCAACCAACCCGACATTCTTGACGTACCTTCCATTGACGAGGGGACCCCTGACCTCACAAACAACAGGTATGACAATGGAAATGGTATCCAACTTCCAGGCGCCTCTGGGCACCCACAGACAATAGGACACCAGGGTCAACAAGACTTCTTTGAGGAGCATGGCTACAGACAGCCCGTACCCACGACAGCAGCTCCTCTTAGGCTGGGCTCAAGACACCAACCACCAAATGGAGATGAAGCAACTGAAATCCCTGGGGACCAAGTGCCTGTCATAGTGGAACTGTCACACCCTCACTCCCGTGGGCCCAGGCTTTCTCAGACAACTCTCTCTTGCAGGCCATTGCTGGAAAGCTCTGAATACATCATCTGCTGTCAGCCAGGATGAAGATACTCTGCAGGTCCCTGGGCTGTCTTGGCACAGGAACAGTGTCAGCCTCCCCTGTGGCAGCAGATGTTTGCGGGGAATCCAGTCCCTTTGCTGTGTCCAGTCTCGTCTCGTGGGCTTTAAGGGTTAAGGGGGGGCAGTCAGAGGTGGCTTAAAGAGTAGTCTTAACATGTAGCTGAGAGCAGGATTAATGCCTCCCTCCTCTCCTTCATGGACAAGGGCACCGCATCAAACTGCTAAAACAGAAAGCCCTGGCAGTGCTGTCAGTATCAACATTTCACCAGGGAAGGGGGCGGTCAGGGAGGTGACTGGGAATTTCGAGGACTGAGGTGGTGCTTCTCCAAGCCAGGAGCTCCCTTCTCCTTTGTCTGCCTTTGTTTTCTGTTTCCCTGAAGGGCTGGCAATAACATTTCCCTGGTGAACCAGAGTCCAGAGTGTGCCAGGTCAGAATGAGGAGAATTAGCATGACAAAGCACACAGATTCTAGGGGATGTTTGCTCCCTCCTGTCTGGGACTGATCCTCTCAGGGCATGCCTGCCCACATGCTCAACTCTTGGCTCCCTGTGGGAGGGAAGCAGAGGTTATTCAGCATCATGGGTCCTTGAGGGGGCAAATTTCACCCAGCTTCCTTTCTGTTCTTCCATCCCAGTGTTTTTGTTGACTCTGCATGTTACTGGCATGGTTACGTGAATTTGGTTTTTTCTCCCCTCCTAGCTGAAGGAACTTGCTTTGACAAATACACTGGATCCACGTACCGAGTAGGAGAGACTTACGAGCGCCCCAAGGACTCCATGATCTGGGACTGTACTTGCATTGGAGCTAGCTGTGGGACAATCAGCTGCACCATTGCCAGTATGTAACTAAGGGCCTATGCCTAGGGCCAGTGTTCCTTAGGGTCCAGAGCAATTTACACAATATTCCCAACCTCCATTAGCTAGAGTTGGGGGGCTTTAATCAAAAGCCCCTTCAGATCTTGGAACTGAAAGTCCTTGCCCCACGTACATACATTTGCACAACCAAATTCCTCCTGTGTAAGAGGTAAAGTGCTATGTGTAAAAACGGGCCAAAAAATTACTGTTAGTAACTTAGTACGGGTTAGTACATCTCCTATGTACAAGAGTGTGTTACATCTTCACAGGCGCATTGATGAAAGCAGTTTTTTGAGTGGAAAAAGAGTCTGCTCTGCAGCTGGTGAGTCAGAATAACACCATCAGCATTAATGGGACTACTCTGAATAAATCAGAAGTATAAACCACCTGAGAGGCAGTCCCTGTGTCCTCCAAAAATGTCATGCCAGCACTTGTCCCTGAGGGACCCCTTTTTTGGTATCCAGACAGCAGCTCCATGTGTTTCTGCAACTCCTTTTTCACCAGTCTGACCCATACTTTCCCCTTGTTCCCTTGGTCCTTTCTCCCCAGCTCTCCCTTTTACCTCTCTCTCTGGAAATCCTTTCCTTATTGAGTCACTGAATTGTTCACCATTCCCCTTCAGTTCATACTTGCACTTTCTGTAAGTACAGATGAAGATCACTGCGTGTCAGGACTTTTAGACTGAGATTTCAAAGTCCCTGAGGCACCTCTTGAGAAAAGTCTTGTTCTTAGAAGTATCCAGTCTCTTGTTGAAGACACACATGCTGATCCCAATAGTATTGCCCCAGAGGACTCAGAAGCCAGCCATCATTATAGCATGGAAAAAATAATGCATTGAATGTACCAGGTAGAGCTGAAGCCCTTAATGGCTGGACAGATGGCATTTTCTTGTGCAGGGTTCTAAGTGTTGTGAGGAAAGACAGAGTCAGTAAGGAAATTGCAACCATAAGAGCAGTCACATTTCCTCCTCCTCAGCCTGGTTTAGAGCTCACTGGGGAGCCTCATGGACTGCAGCTGGCTTTGAATTGGTCCCTCGCCTCAGCTCCCCTCTCTCCTGCTGCAGATTGCAGGAGGGGCGGCAGACAGACCCCTCTGAGGTGACAGGGGAGTGTTCGTGCGTCCCGGTCGCCATTTGCAATCTGGGGACACGCTGGAGAGCTGGTGATCTGTGCTGGCGACAGAGTGGCTGAATTACGTGGGGTTTTAACCTGATTTAGAGAGAAAGGTTTAGGAAATCGTAGGCCAGCTGAGTCTCTGCCGTCTTCCCTGTTCGCTTTTCCCACTGTTTTGTCTTCAGTGCACACTTCAGCAGCGCAGGTGACTTTTTTTTGTTTATACATCATTGAAGGGCATTACTGTAAATATTCCATTTTATTTGTATTTGCAAAGCAAACAAGGGTTTTAAAATCCCAAATGTCACTTGTTTATCTTCCTCCTGGTCTAGTTTTATTAGGAGCAAGCTCTGTTGTGGAGCTATGGTGATTTACACCAGTTGCCTCAAGAAAATTTAAGTTTGTACCTTACGCCTTTGTTGTGCAAGGTTTGAGAAACTCCTCTGGAGCCTTTGAATTGCCTCATACTCAGTTGCCTTGGGGCACACAGATAACAGCTTTCTGCAGACCTGTAAGGAAGTAAAACACTAAGGAGGGTTGGGATTAAAACTGGAGATCTGGAGAGACTTGGTCAGGAGATAAGCTGTCAATAAGCCTTGACAGTATTCAGTCTGTTAAAAACATATGGGGACAAATCATTAACTGTCAAACAGGCATGAATAAACCAGAATGTGGTGTTTGTGAATTTTGGAGGAGTTATTATTACTAATAAAAATTATTAGGCATTCACCCCATAACTCAGGCCTGCCCCGTTGAATCATAGGGGAAATGGCAATAAAATGACCTGTTCATTTTTCATTTTGTTTTTCAGATGTAATCAAACAGAGAAATTCTGTTTCTAAAGACAATTAGTGTCAGTAAAGTGATAGCTGTAGCCCGTGTGATAGTGTTCTTGCCCTCTTGATGTAGTATTATACTGTAAACACAAGGACTCTGAGAAACATCCTTTTGCAAGTTTGTGCGGTTGACCTGGTGCTTAGAACACGTTCAAAGATGTTAACACTTACAGTATCTTCCCTTTAGAGGGTTCATCCCACCACAAACCCCACTGCATAATCTAGCACTACCAAGAGGAGTACTGGGCTCTTTACAATAAAGCAGTGAATGCTGTACAAGCCAAAAGTGTGCAGAAATCTAACTGCACTCATTCCATCTTGTCTTTGCCATTCAGACATGCATTCAGCAGAGAAGTGATTAGCTTCTCATTAAATTAATTGGGTCTTTGTGGCTAAGCAGTAAAACTTCAAGGAAAGCACTGCAGAAAAAACATAATACAGCCAGCACAGCATTCTCCCTGTTCTCCACGGCCACTGCCCGCAGCAGCATTAGCAGTGTTTGGAAAGCAGGCTAGCAAACCTGCCAGATCTCTCTTCTCCTTTACTAACAGCCACTCATCAAACATGTCCACTACTCTGAGCCAGACACCAAGCCTGACATGCTTGATGCCCTCTGCTACTCCCTTGTACCATGCTTGTACCCTCTAAATACCATCTGAACTGGTCTGAGCTTTTTTCATTGGAGAGATACTCCAGTGAGCACTTAGCAGTTGGTGTTTTGGATTAAGCTATAGGAACAGTTGAGAGATCACTGCCAGGATTTTGCAGCACTAAATTCCTCACTACTAGGAGATGGGCCTCCCAAAGTGCCACCTGTAAGCACAGTAGCTGACTTACGCCATCCCCAGTCCTTCAAGATTGGCTGGATGGTAGGCACAAAACTGAATCATTTGATTTTACGTGCAAGATAAAGCTCTGCACGACTCACTCCTTGTCAGAGCACTCTGGTGAAGATTACAGCCATGTCATTTGGAGTATTGAAAGTGAACAGAGTAATTGGGGGAGCAGGTAGGAGGAGGAAGCAAGAGTAATCATAGTTTAGGTAGAAGCTGAAAGGTGGGACAACCATGACGTAGTCTCAGTGGGTAAATAAGTTGGCAAACAAGTAGTTTAGGAGCCCATCAGTCAGATTGCAAGCTAATTTTAGGTTAATGGTTGGACATGATGATCTTAGAGGTCTCTTCCAACCAAGGCTACTCTGTTATTCTGTAATTGACTAGTGTGGAGGAATGGCTTGCTGAACAGGGCCGAATGTAAGAGCTGTGAGCGAGCAGTACTGATAACGGGAGCAGTACTGCTGATAGCTGTAGCTTCCCAGGGTCATTCTGACCTGGAAGCTTGTGGAAACTTCCAGGTCAGAATAACCTTGAATCTGGTGGAAAGTTCCAAGGTAGAACCTGCGGGAAGAATCCAGAAGAAGATAACCGCAAGAGGCTGGAACATGCAAATGTAGCTTTTGTGCTTAGCCAATCAAATATAGACAAATAGGCATAATTTAACATAAGTAGGCATAATTATCCTCCAGTGTATAAAAGGCATAGCAGAACTCGAATAAAGTTGAAGCTTGCTTATAACTCATACTGAGTTGCGTCCTGCTTCCCTCGCCTTCTCCAACATTCTGCAACAGACTAGGTACAGAGAAGCAGGCCCTGTCCGAATGTAATTTAAGCCCCTCTCTTTCTAAAAAGGGGAGGGCAAAGGAGATGCTGTAGTGACTGCACAAAGAAGGCCTAGAACTCAGCCTCAGGTTCACTGACACCAAGTGATTAGTCCATACAGAAACACGGCATAGACAAGTTAATTTTTAGCCCACTGCAGAGGTGCTAACTCTCACAAGATACAGCAAACAGATCTGCTCTCTCTTGTTTCCCCTGCAGTAAGTCTTGAAGAAAGCAGTTCAATGCTTCCTTGGTGGTGGTGGTCGTGGTGGTGGTCGTGGTGGTCAAGGTGGTCGTGGCCGTTGTAGTGGTTGTGGTGGTCGTAGTCATGGTGGTCATGGTGGTCGTGTTCATGGTGGTGGTGGTCGTGGTGGTGGTCGTGGTGGTGGTCGTGGTCACAGTGGGCGTGGTGGTGGTGGTCGAGGTGGTTGTGGTCATGGTGGTGGAAGTGGAGGTGGCGGTGGAGGAGGAGGAGGAGGAGGCGGAGGAGGTGGTGGAGGTGTAGAAGGAGGTGGATGTGGAGGAGGTGTAGGTGTTGGAGAAGGTGGAGGTGGAGGAGTTGGTGGAGGTGGAGGTGGTGCAGGTGGAGGTGGTGGAGGAGGAGGAGGAGGAGGTGGAGGTGGTGGAGGAGGAGGGTGACGTGGAGTTGGAGGTGGACTTAGTGGAGGTTGAAGAGGAGGTGGAGGCGGAGGAGGACGTGGAGGAGGTGGAGGTGGAGGTTGAGGAGGTGGTGCTGGAGGTGGAGGTGGTGGAGGAGGAGGAGGTGGTGGAAGAAGAGGAGGAGGTGGAAGAAGAGGCGGAGGTGGAGGTGGATGAGGAGGTGGAGGTGGAGGAGGTGGTGGATGTGGTGGAGGAGTCGGTGAAGGTGGAGGTGGAGGTTGAGGAGGTGGTGCTGGAGGTGGTGGAGGAGGAGGAGGAGGTGGTGGAGGAGGAGGTGGTGGAGGAGGAGGTGGTGGAGGAGGAGGTGGTGGAGGAGGAGGTGGTGGAGGAGGAGGTGGTGGAGGTGGAGGAGGGGGAGGTGGAGGAGGGGGAGGTGGAGGAGGGGGAGGTGGAGGAGGGGGAGGTGGAGGAGGGGGAGGAGGACGAGGGGGAGGAGGACGAGGGGGAGGAGGACGAGGGGGAGGAGGACGAGGGGGAGGAGGAGGAGGAGGTGGTGGAGGAGGAGGAGGTGGTGGAGGAGGAGGAGGTGGTGGAGGAGGAGGAGGTGGTGGAGGAGGAGGACGAGGTGGAGGAGGACGAGGTGGAGGAGGAGGACGAGGTGGAGGAGGAGGACGAGGTGGTGGAGCTGGCGGTGGAGGAGGGGGAGTTGGAGTAGGTGGAGGTGGAGGACGCGGAGGTGGAGGTGGTGGTGGAGGAGGAGGTGGTGGATGTTGTGGAGGAGTCGGTGAAGGTGGTGATGGAGGTGGTGGAGGTGGAGGAGGTGGATTTGGAGGAGGTGGAGGAGGACGAGGTGGAGGAGGAGGAGGAGGTGGTGGAGGAGGAGGACGAGGTGGAGGAGGAGGAGGAGGTGGTGGAGCTGGCGGTGGAGGAGGGGGAGTTGGAGTAGGTGGAGGTGGAGGACGCGGAGGTGGAGGTGGTGGTGGAGGAGGAGGTGGTGGATGTCGTGGAGGAGTCGGTGAAGGTGGTGATGGAGGTGGTGGAGGTGGAGGAGGTGGATTTGGAGGAGGTGGAGGAGGTGGAGGAAGAGGAGGAGGTGGAAGAGGTGGATGTGGTGGAGGAGTCGGTGAAGGTGGTGGTGGAGGTTGTGGAGGTGGTGCAGGTGGAGGAGGTGGAGGAAGAGGAGGAGGTGGAAGAGGTGGCGGAGGTGGAGGTGGATGTAGAGGTGGAGGTAGAGGAGGAGGAGGTGGTGGATGTGGTGGAGGAGTCAGTGAAGGTGGAGGTTGTGGAGGTGGTGGATGTGTTGGAGGAGTCGGTGAAGTTGGAGGTGGAGGTTGAGGAGGTGGTGCTGGAGGTGGAGGTGGTGGAGGAGGTGGATTTGGAGGAGGTGGAGGAGGTGGAGGAAGAGGAGGAGGTGGAAGAGGTGGCAGAGGTGGAGGTGGAGGAGGAGGAGGTGGTGGATGTGGTGGAGGAGTCGGTGAAGGTGGTGGTGGAGGTTGTGGAGGTGGAGGTGGTGCAGGTGGAGGAGGTGGAGGAAGAGGAGGAGGTGGAAGAGGTGGCAGAGGTGGAGGTGGATGAAGAGGTGGAGGTAGAGGAGGAGGAGGTGGTGGATGTGGTGGAGGAGTCAGTGAAGGTGGAGGTGGAGGTTGAGTAGGTGGTGCTGGAGGTGGAGGTGGTGGAGGTGAAGGCGGTGTGGGAGGAGGAGGACGATGTGGAGGAGGTGGTGGAAGAGGTGAAGGAGGCGGAGGTGGAGGTGTAGGAGGTGGTCGTGGTCGTGGTGGTGGTGGTGGTGGTCTTTGGTGTGGTGGTGGTGGTGGTGGTCTTTGGTGTGGTCATGGTGGTCGTGGTGGTCGTGGTCTTTGGTGTGGTCGTGGTGGTGGTGGTGGTGGTGGTCGTGGTCTTTGGTGTGGTCGTGGTGGTGGTGGTGGTGGTGGTCGTGGTCTTTGGTGTGGTGGTGGTGGTCGTGGTCTTTGGTGTGGTGGTGGTGGTCGTGGTGGTGGTCGTGGTGGTGGTCGTGGTGGTGGTGGTGGTCGTGGTGGTGGTCGTGGTGGTGGTGGTGGTCTTTGGTGTGGTCGTGGTGGTGGTGGTGGTCGTGGTCTTTGGTGTGGTGGTGGTGGTGGTGGTGGTCGTGGTCTTTGGTGTGGTCGTGGTGGTCGTGGTGGTGGTGGTCGTGGTGGTCGTGGTCGTGGTCTTTGGTGTGGTGGTGGTGGTGGTGGTGGTGGTCTTTGGTGTGGTCGTGGTGGTGGTCGTGGTCTTTGGTGTGGTCGTGGTGGTGGTGGTGGTCGTGGTCTTTGGTGTGGTCGTGGTGGTGGTCGTGGTCGTGGTCTTTGGTGTGGTGGTGGTGGTGGTGGTCGTGGTCTTTGGTGTGGTGGTGGTCTTTGGTGTGGTCATGCTGGTGGTGGTGGTCGTGGTCTTTGGTGTGGTGGTGGTCGTGGTCGTGGTCTTTGGTGTGGTGGTGGTCGTGGTCGTGGTCTTTGGTGTGGTCGTGGTGGTCGTGGTGGACGTGGTCGTGGTGGTCTTTGGTGTGGTGGTGGTGGTGGTCGTGGTGGTGGTCGTGGTCGTGGTCTTTGGTGTGGTGGTGGTGGTCGTGGTCTTTGGTGTGGTGGTGGTGGTGGTCGTGGTCTTTGGTGTGGTGGTGGTGGTGGTCGTGGTCTTTGGTGTGGTGGTGGTGGTGGTGGTCGTGGTCTTTGGTGTGGTGGTGGTCGTGGTCTTTGGTGTGGTGGTGGTGGTGGTCGTGGTCTTTGGTGTGGTGGTGGTGGTCTTTGGTGTGGTGGTGGTGGTGGTCGTGGTCTTTGGTGTGGTGGTGGTGGTCTTTGGTGTGGTCATGCTGGTGGTGGTGGTCGTGGTCTTTGGTGTGGTGGTGGTGGTGGTCGTGGTCGTGGTCTTTGGTGTGGTCGTGGTGGTGGTGGTCGTGGTGGACGTGGTGGACGTGGTCGTGGTCGTGGTGGTCTTTGGTGTGGTCGTGGTGGTGGTGGTGGTGGTCGTGGTCTTTGGTGTGGTGGTGGTGGTGGTCGTGGTCTTTGGTGTGGTGGTGGTGGTCTTTGGTGTGGTGGTGGTGGTGGTCTTTGGTGTGGTGGTGGTGGTGGTTGTGGTGGTCGTGGTGGTGGTGGTCATGGTGGACGTGGTCGTGGTCGTGGTGCTGGTGGTCGTCATGGTGGTGGTGGTCGTGGTGGTGGTCGTGGTCGTTGTTGTGCTGGTGGTCGTGGTGGTGGTCGTGGTCGTTGTTGTGCTGGTGGTCGTGGTGGTGGTCGTGGTCGTTGTTGTGCTGGTGGTCGTGGTGGTAGTGGTCGTGGTGGTCGTGGTGGTCGTGGTGGTCGTGGTGGTGGTGGACATGGTCGTGGTGGTCGTGGTGTAGTCTCCTCCAGTCCTTCTCACTTCTTTATTATAGGATTAATTGCTAAAAATAAAAAGTGCTTTAATTAGCCCTTGAAGTAGTTTAGCCCAGAGTTTCTTGTCTTACCTGCCAGGATGAGAAAGACTACATCATTAAGAAGATTTGCATGACTGAAAGGGTTGTCACACAGTGGAACAGGCTGCCCAGGGCCATCCCTGGATGTTTTTAAGAGTCATGTTGATATAGTGCTCAGAGATGTGGTGTAGTCGAGGACTGTCAGTGTTAGGTTAATGGTTGGACTCAATGATCTTCAAGATCTTTTCCAACCTAGGCAACTCTGTGATTCCACTTTTCCTTTGTGGCTGCTGACAATGTTTTGGAAGAGATTTAGTCTCCCCCTCAGTCTCTGTCCCAAGGATGAACCTCCTCAATCTTTCTTGGCAGATCAACTCTTCCAGACCTTTGATCAGTCTTACTACTTTCCTTTTCATACTCAACCATTGCCTAGCTCAGTCTGGAAATATGATGGCTAAAAAATAAAAAATTAAAAAAAAAAAAAAGAAAAAAAAGAAAAAAAAGAGTGCTGTCCTCCTGCTTGCTGGCACAAAGCCGACTGCATGGATTCCAACACTTGCCATAGTGGCAACAGTCCTGCTCATACATTTGATGTGGATTTTCTTCAACAGCATGGCAATGTTTATTCACGATCGGCTTGTGAGCCATCAAAATCTTTCATCCTTATTAATAAACCAACTACACACATATTTGTTGTTCCCCAACCTGTTATAACTATATAATAACCTATATTAAGAGTTTATTGCAATACATAAATCTGTATTCAGCAGGGGGACAATGCACTGTCCCAGCTGAATGGTGAGCTGGTTTTGTTTTCTTTACCACATCTTTAGCTTGCAAAGATCATACTGAATTCTAACCCTGCCCAGTGTGTTCACTGCCTTTTCCAATGTGGTACAAGCTACAAACTTAAACTGCATGACATCTCTTCCATCAGTCAGTTCACTTGGAAATGAAAGACATGCACACAAAACGGCTCTCTCAAAAACATTCTTCTATTAGTTTTCCAACCAGTTTTTCACGCAGGTATTTTCATCCTTATTCACATCATCCATGTGAAACAGTTCCAAAATTCAAACCAATCTCAGGGTGTTGCCCTATTTTAGTGGGAAATTAGATTGATTTGACTCTCCTGCATTGCAAAAAATTCTACACTGCCTGTTACTCATCCCTTTGCTTTCTTCTAGGTGTTCACAAATAGTTTGTTTGGTTGTTTGTTCCAGTGTTTTTTCTAGGAACTGAAGCTAAGCTGACAGGTCTCTAATTCTAGACAAAGAGGTGTTTTTATACAATGCTTATGACTTTAAGAACACAAATGCCAACAAATATTAAACATCCATCTCCATGGATGAGGAATTTTCTCTGTTACCCTGTTATCATCTCTGCTATGATGACTTCTTTTGCTATTGTGCTGCTTTATTACCTAGTTTTGTTAGATCGCTCTCAAATCTCCCTTAATACCTGTTACATTATGCCTCCAGCAAGTTTTTCAGCCATATTAGTCCTTCCTTCTAGAGAGTTAAAGAATTGATTAGGTGTCACTTAGTCTGTCATGAACTGCTGTGGACACCTCTTCTAGCAACTTTCTGTGCATTTCAAGTGGATTTTTATGCTTCCAAAAGACAGAGTACCAACAACTCTGGAGAGCTAGGCTAATCTCACTCCTAGGTCAGCTCTGCCCAGACCACTTCAAACCAACAAAGCCATTAAACCCCACACTTCATCACTCAACTTTAGAATTACCTGTAGCAATATCCCAGGAGAAAGCAGCATATTGAAAATGGTCAAACATATGATGGTCTCAACACACAATGATGGGGCTCAACAGGAGTCCTTTACAGCTCTCTATCTTCTCTTCCAACTTCAGGAAGCCTTCACTGACCTCCAAGTCAGGCATCTAACTTATTTAGCTGGATCTGACTCATGCTGCTTTATCAAATGAATGGTTTGCACCTGTTGAGCTGCCTGTGGGCTTGACTCTCCACACTGGTAGTAACTTGGGACTGCCACTCCCATGGCTAATTGCCCTTGGAACAGACTCACCGAGATAATCAGGTGCTGACCCCCAGCACTGGACTGCCCTCTGTGCTTTGCCCTGCTCACTTTTCCCTATTTCTGTCACTGCTTGTTGCTTGCTTCTGAGCCCAGGATGGCCGTGGACAGCCAGGCTTTCTTCCATACAAAAGGATGAGAGATGAGATGAAATGGCGTCAAGTTGCATCAGGGGAAGTTTAGATTGGATATTAGGAAGAAGCTCTTTACTGAAAGGGTGGTTAGGCACTGGCACAGGCTGCCCAGGGAGGTGGTGGAGTCGCTGTCCCTGGAGGTGTTTAAAAAATGAGTGGATGAAGCACTTGACACCATGGTCTAGTGGTTAGGGAGATGATGGGATAAAGGTTGGACTTGATGATCCTGGAGGTCCTTTCTAACCATAGTGATTCTATGATTCTGTTCTATGATTCTATACCTCTTCTAGATAATTCCTTCATTCTCTCCACACAAACCATTTCTCCAGACCAGTGAGGAGACCTCAAAGCACACTGCTTATCTCAGACTAAATTTATCTTATGCATACAGAATTGGGGAGGAATTTCAGCCACCAGAGCTCTCTTGCAAGCTAATTATTCTTCAAAGAAGTTTTAGGCAGTCCCAGGGAGCATCTAACTATTGATTTTCTACTCTGTATAATTTCCCTGCAAAATGTAATCATTTTCCTCCTGTCTTGCATGGTCACCCGTCTCTCGGAACAACCTGGGAGCAATAAAAGAATGGAATAGAGGGCACCAAGAAGGGCACCATCAAAAATAAATCTCTGTACAAGCTGAGTCTGTAAAAGCATACCCAAAAAATGCATGTAGATCTTGTTTAATATTCATCAGACAGTGTACTGTATAACTGAAACCGAAATGTAACTGTTATGAAAATTCAGGCTAGAAGGAAATCAAATGGAGACAGCATTCTAAGGACGCTGGCATTTCAGAATTTCTGATTTCTGGATTTCTAGCATAAATGTACCACAGAGGGAAATGTTATTGAATATATTGACTTCTAACAAATGGCTACATTTGTATATAAATTCACCTCTGAAAAAAAAAAAAAAAGAGAAAAGGAGCTGGCAATAAGAGCCTCCAAGGAACTGGCCTAGTATAAATCTTATTGCTAACACATGATTTCATGGAACAACAAAATAAAACTGGAACGGAGACCAGCAAATCTAAATACTCTGTTGTGCAATATTAAGCTATTTGGTTGTTTTTCCTTCAGCTTCTTGCACAACAAAGCTCTTGATGCATTATTAACTTCATCAACATTAAGAATGCCTTTTGACTTCAAAAAGTTAGCACCTCTAAATTTACCTGCATTCTGAGTACTGAGTATTTAAGCAGATGCTGACTTCTATGCTGGTGCTTAATTCCTCTGTGTTTGGTCTAAGAACCAGCCCACTTAAGGACACCATTGAAAAATTATTTGATTCTGCCTAGTGAATCTGCCTGGCGAGGGACGGCTGGTCTCCGGAGGGGCCAGAACCACTTTTGTTACAATCACAACATACAGTAAGGAACCTGAGGGTTTGTTAGGAGACGACAGGGAGATCAGGTTGGGCACAGAGTAGTACCACTTTGCCCACATCCATGCTGACAAAACTGTGTGGTGTAAGTTAAAGCCACTCCCTGAGTGTTTTTAATCAGGAGAGAGAGGGCTGCACAAAGCCAGTTCAAGAAGCTGCGTTTGGGTCTCGACCTCTGCCAAGTCTCTGCTCTTCTCTTGTAGTATGGGCACAATAGGGTAAAGAACTGATTTTGATTTCTTCCATGTCTAGGATTAAAACGCTGCAGGACTAGGGTTGAATGGTGGTTCTGAGGCTCTACTGCCCAAACCTGAGCCTGGTTTAATCAGGTTTTGCCAGCCCCTTTCTTTTAGCTGTCAAACGACAGTTCAGGAAAGGAAATGAAATGCTTTGGAAAGTAGAACACACAATTACAGTTCATGGTACGTTTTTTTTTCTCATTTTCTTCAGAAATTTTAAAGCCCTTCCTATTTCCCTTAGGAAAATAAATTCTTATCAGAAGCTTTTTAATGAAAGAAAAGGAAAAGCTATTATTGACTTAAAAAAAGTAGCTGAGCAAATTTAGGTAAACTGTGTCCCACTCCTGCTGCCAAGCAGAGAAGTTGGTGCTCAGAAAACAGCTTCCTTTGTATGTCAACACTTAGCTGTGCATCCTGGCATTCATTATTTAACAGCCTCCATGTGGCATATAGCTTTCAGAAACATGATATTCTTTAGCAACACAGATAAGGACTCGGCTTCGAAACGTTCCCATTGCTAACTGAGCAATGCCTTCGATTCTCACTGATCTGAAACACGACTGTGTGGACATCCCCGGGCATTGTCAGAGCAATGCCAGTGGGCTCTGCTAGAAAGGAAGCCAGTTTCAGAGGTAGGAACATCATCACAGAACTGAGCTGCTCTGTTGAATGTTGTCTGAATTTGAGTCAAATTCCTGTTCCCTGTTCATCTGTCACCCTTGGAAATCTGCCAAAATTTTTTTTAAAAACCCACCAACACAAAATGCCAGAGGGAAGGAACACAAAATCCATGTGCAAATTTTAACATTAAAACTTTAAATCTGAATTTCCAAATCCAACTTAAAGTTATGCTCTGACCCCCTTGTGAGGCACACTAAAAATGACCTGGTTTAGAGCGACTCTGAGTAGGTGGAACCTCCAAAGCAGCTCCCTTTCATTTGAGGGCCCATTCAGAAGGTGGGCATTTGCATGACGGCAAGAAAAAAGCAGAAGGACCTAAGTAAAAGCCAGCACTTCAGGATTTAAAATACATCTATCTTCATTTTCTCAGCATTAAGAGCACTTTTTTCTACACCTTCAGGCATCTGTATAACAAGAGATGGGGGCAAGACACATAGATGCTGCAAGCCAAAGGAGAAGACAAGCTGGGAAGAATCCAAGCTTCACCCGGGAGCAGAATAACATTTCAGTACATTATGCTTGGGAGGGTGCCAGTCCAAATGATCTCCTACGCACTGCTTAGGCTGGAAAAACGAGTCCCCATATTTCTGTAATAGTGTAGTTACAATTTCTTACCCATAGTGCAACTGTTAGAGGAAGCAAAGATCCTGAGTTAGGGAAACTGCTCAGCTGAGGGGTATGGGTAAATGCACAACTTCTGAAAATCGGGTCCTGTATTTTCTGATAAAAGCAGGACTAGATAAGGAGGCAGAGGAAAGGGGTTAGAAACTGCCCTGAGCAATAACATTTACATCCTGTTATCTACAAATACCTGGTCCTGCCAACCATGCACTCCCCCTCTGTGCACAGAAACTGGCCTTATGTGCTGTCTCACTTACTGAAGGGCCAAGAAGGTAACCCCGCACAGCTGCTCAGAGATGCATGCTTGACAGCACTTCTGGCAGCTGGAGACTGAACTGTATCAGAGAAGCCAAGCCTTCTTTTCGGTGGGATTTTACATTCCAGGAGGAAACCAGACATACTGATTAACTCCTTCTGCATAACATAAGTGAGGTTTGGGACCAGGTGCAGGTGAGTGAGTACTAGCTGCTGTCTCTTGAATCATTCTCTGCAGGGCTCAAATTGCATCAGTGGGGTTAGCAGCAATTTTCAGTATCTGTCTCTCATATTAAAAGCCCCTCCACTGTCTACAATACCTTTCCTCTTGTGCCCCTCCAGCTCTACCATGGCTTTTGACTTCTATTTTTAAAAATGCGAACTTTCCCATATTTCCATTCTCTGAAGAGGAAGCTATTAAGCTTGTCCTGTACATGGGGCAACTCAGACTTGTAAGGAAGGAAACCAGACTTCTCTGTCACACTCTGTCTCTGGTTTGTTCTGTGCCCTTAGGTCACTGTTCCACTTCCTTACCCATCCCTGTGCCCTCACTACCAGTTGGGACTAAGGAGAGGCAAATGATACTCAATAAAAAATTGCAGAGTAATTTCCATAGAACTATTTCTAGTAGAAATCAGATTCTAGACTCCACCAGTTTGGACCAACTGGCAAATTATGTGCCACATTCTGGGTTGTCCTTGAATGATCAAGCATGAGGGAAATGGGCCCTTAAACCACCAGCCCTCTGATTTATGCCATTAACTAGTGAGGGATGACAGTAAATTATCTGCACCCTCACGTGTACCAGAAGTAAGTGCTTAGGACACCATTTTGCGGGCTGACAGACCTGCTGGATGTGTGTTTATCCAGCAGACTGATGGCTG
This sequence comes from Podargus strigoides, assembly GCA_028020825.1. Classification (NCBI taxonomy): domain Eukaryota; kingdom Metazoa; phylum Chordata; class Aves; order Caprimulgiformes; family Podargidae; genus Podargus; species Podargus strigoides. Next base: position 116,737,108 of record CM051619.1, on the reverse strand, counting down.
TGGCTGGTTAGCACCTAAAAGCACAATATGCCCTCTGTAGTAAATGTTAGATTACCCTAGAAAGATGTGGCCACCTGGGGCTATTCAGCTGCTAGCCTCACTTAGGTCTTTGTCCAGGATGAATGAATGCATGTCCTTCTGAAGCCTGTAAGTCGATGGCACCAAGGAGCAGAGAACAGAGATATCTGTTTTATGCAAACTCAGAGAAGGAGCAGCACCCTCCTGTGCTCATGTATATTTATTGCACTGCAAACTCAAAGCTCTTTTGCTGCTAATCAGCACAAAGGAGTTTTTGGCTGTCTGCCTCCAAAGTCCCTTTCATTGCATCCTTTCATGTTTTCAGAGATTTAACTTTCCTGCTATCCTTCTAAAACATCCCAGCTTGTCTGGTTTCTCTGCAGCATTTCCATGGTTCTCAGTGTGTCTCACCCACTCCCCACGCATCAGATCCTGCAGTGCAGGTGAGAGCTGGCACATCTGTATGGCGTTATCCGAATACTTAACCTCTGCAGAGCAGAGGCCACTTTTGCCTGCAGAGGGAAGGTGGCACATGTACAGGATAATCCTCTTTTCCTGTAGGTATAAACAGGGCCCATTTTTCTACTGCCCAGGCTGCCACCTCGTGGGCATCGTTTGGCATATACATTTTCCAGGAAATAACAACTCCCAAGTGCAAGTAACATGGTATTGTCAATATTCTGCTCTGCTGATCTAAGCAAACAGCAAAGCTTCAGGTCATGGGCTTTGGAAGATTATAGAGGAGCAGAGATGATGGAGTTGTTCAGCTTGTAACATGGTTGGTAGGATAGATTTTCCATAAAAATAACAGCTTTACCAGGAAAATCTATAGGTGCCAGTGTGGAATACTAAGGTCAGAAACAGCAAGCTCCACGCACTTCTTACACAAAAGCTAAAACTCCACTGCTTATGTCACCGTATAAGCTGCAGGCTACTGCTGTTCTGTCATTGCATTGATACAGTGCAATCAGGCATCCAAAAGTAATGGAAATCTTTGTATTGACTTTAGCAAGTTTTGGCTCCAGTTCAGATGTGAGACGATCAGAGCTAGCTTAAAAACTGCTAATGGACTCTGGTGCTTTCAGGAGCACCTTGTCCATACAGTGGTTATGTTACGCCCTCAGAAGGGAGGGAAGGTCCTAGTGTTTTCTTACCGGTCTTTTAGGATATAGCAACTTGAGTCAGATTTCATGGTTCTACCTCTGGCATTGTGAAAATTTACAATCAAATCAATGTAAATGTGTCCTTTGCTTTTTCAAGCGCTTATTATACAACATTAACCAAAATTACTGAAAGTTAATTCTGGGCAGATTTGGAATGGGATATTTAGGGCTTGGGTAAATTTAATTTAAAATTTGCTAACACTTATGCTGGACCTGTTTATGACCACTGAACTGATTTTGTATCTAGCCTGACTCCACTGGAATTTCCCGAAAGTCTGACGGTGTAAGGGCTTTTCATCATATGGAGATGCTCAGGAAGAGCTGCTGTGTTCAAACACGTGCTCTTTCTCACACTGAGTTATCTTCTAACCAGAGATAAATCCTAATCTCATAATGTTGTACCTCTTTTTCATTAACTCTGTTTTGCCAATTAGTAGGCCCAGTAAAAAGGACACAGCCAGCAGCAGAACAATAATCCAGTACGTAGGTTCTATTTCACGTAAAGGGGTCAGTATATAGAGGATTGCTGGGGGTACAAACAAGTCAGATAGATCACGAATAACAGACATCAACCCCAGCGACCCCAGGAATGACACAGTATCACTCATAATAGATGGAACAAGCAGAGACACAAGGTAACCCACAGAGAAAATGGGAGACAACCAGGAGAACAAGGCAGTTACATATGACAGAAGTAACCCCATGTTGCCTCCCCACAACGCCCGCATTTGTATGTGCCAGACCTGACTGCGATCCAGTTGCATGAGTGGTCAGGAGGTCCTTCCCCAACAGGAAAACTCTGTGAAGTGCGTCCACTCCACAGACAGACTCTCCAACCCTTCCTGCAAGTGGGCCCAGCTTTTATCCCCAAACAGGACACCTGGCACTCGTTACCAAAATGCAGGGCACCTGGGGCTTGTTCACCCAAGGGCTCTCCTTGCAAGACCGGCCGCACCCTGGAGGCAAGCCAAAAGGCAAACTCATCCCCTCCTTTTGAAGGGCTGTGGGAACCACCCATATGTCAACCTTCATTCAGGGCTTGGGGTTCAGACCCCAGCACTTCAAACTCTCAGGTTCAAAACAGTTTACCTGATGAACCTAACTACGTCCGCACTGTGGCTAAGGTGAAAATATGTGCTGGAGGAAACCAGTTTGATTTCAGCACCTTTGAGCTTTGGTCACCAGGAAGAGAAGGAAACTTGATCTCCCCTCATCCTTATCCTCCACCTCCATTTGAAGCTCTCAATTAGCTACGCTGCAGTAATCCTTCCATGATAGATATATATTAGTGTGGAGAAGCCATCTAAGCATTTTTACTCTCTTTGGGTCATTTTGTGGTAGCATTTTCAAGTCAGAATCATCCAACATTTGTCTTGCATGTTAGAAATGCGACAAGACAGTGTTTAATTTTTTGTTTGTTTCTGGAACATAATAACTGGAGGGTATAGGGTGTCTTTTCACTTTCCACACTGCCCAGGCACAAGGATATACCAACTGAACCATGACATATCTGTCCCTGAGCCAGGGGTGTTCCAGTTTAAAGAGAATCAGTCACTTCAGGTTAAGGGAGAAGGTGGATTTTCCTGCTTCTAAGAGAATTTCCCTCCCATCTCCCTTTCTTTGTTTGCTACTACTCCAATGCTGCCCGAAATGACTTAATCCTAGGGACTTAATAAAATAACTTCTGACAAACGGAAGACTTAATCTCTGGAATAGACTGGATGTTGTATGCAGTGACAGGTATTTGAAGATATTTCACGGGTAGAGGTATTCCTACCTTGTCTTTTAAAAGGAAGCCATCTCCCTTTTATGACACACTGAGCAATACTCATGGAATCCTAAATCTGTTTTGTCAACTGAATCCAGGGTTTTTAAAAATATGCAATAAGATTTTAATACAGCTCATCACATTATACAGAACCAGACATCCTACTTAGTCTTCAAAGACTTGATACTCCCCAAGCACAGCCCACATGCAACTGCTCCTATCTAATTACATGCAATGACAGCCTTCAATTGGCTCCCTTCCTTTGACACCACAGCAGAGCGTTCACTGGCTGCGTCCTGAACTAGGATGCACAGTTTGCCAGCTCTAAAAACTGCAAGTATTTCTGTTCAGAATGTCTTTGGCTGTCTTAACTGAACCAAAAATACACTATTTTAATTCTCTTCCTGGAAAGCTAGTTTTCCTGGCCCTCAAACACTTGCCTGCAAAACCAGATTCGATTTCAGCTTTTTGGATAGTTGCAGCAAGCAGTGTCATTTGCGTGTTAGCATTAGAAGGTAGGAATGTATTTTGCTAAACTTCTATCCAGATGGGCTGGTCAAGATGAGTTTCGTGTTTCTTTCTGCTAGATAACAAGCATAATTCTCACTGTACCAGTATCAAAAAGTCCCAGCTAGGGTCAGCAGCATGCTGTGCCATTCACTGTACAATAGCAAGAGCCAAGAGATGATGGATGGCAAAGAGAAGAGCTGCATTCATTGTGAAGTGTGTGTAACACAGCCCACCCCTATGGGTCAGAAATCCTGATCCTGCACCCCAGAAATCATGAACCAGGCTTCAAAAGCATAAGAATGTTAAACAAAAGAGGGCTCTATATTTATTGTTTCCTAGGTTTGCTTGGTTATTTGGAGCTTTTAGGGGGCACTCTATAACATTCTCAGCGTTTTTCTGAAGCTTTGATAGAGAGATGCTTTGGCTCTGCAGTTACCTGGAAAGGCAACAGAGTTTCATCTTTGCTTTAGAAAATAAAAATAATAATGACTTTCACATGACATTGGAGAGTCGAGGCTGTAAGAAAGACATCAAATATCATTACTCCTCCTACCTGCTACTGAGAGTGGGTACCACTGAGCATGACAGATGGCAAATTTTGAGACAGCTCCAATTTGCACTGACTGCCAGGAGGGGTAGAGGGCTGAGGGAACAGGAACAAGAGAATGGGTAAAATAAACAGGTGAGTAGACATGAGAAGAGGCAAAAAGGTAAGGAGATCAAGGGCAGAGAAAAGCTACTCTGCCTCCACCCGTCCCTTGGATGTTGATTTCTACCAGAGCTATGCTGGACAGAGATCTGCACACATTATTTACATGTCCCGTAGGAAGCTCTGCTCCTCACTGCCACAGATCCTCTGCTCAGGAACTAGGTAAGAAGCAGACCTTTCTCCCCTAAAGCCAGGCTGGAAGTCATGTGGCACACCAGAGGAGCACAGCACATCCCATCTCTCCTTTACCAGAGTCCTTTCCAGCCACTGCCTGAGAACAAACTGACAGTCCTTTAGTTTTTGTCCCCATTTTCAGGGTACGGACAACATGGCAACACTTCCCTGATCAAGAAAATGTCATAACATCATTTTTTTTTTCCATCTAATTTGCTTTGGAGCAATAGCTAGCAGAGCTAGTAAGATCTGAGCAGTACTTTCTTCCAAGAGGAGCCTAATCTTAAATACCTTAAATACATAGTTTGGCACTTCTGGAAGTGACCTGATTTTCCAAGGTGTGGAAGAACTGTAGCCAGTGTGGTCCTCAGGAATGCAGCACTTGTAAGTATCTGCTTATTTAGTGACCTAAGAAGAGGTTGTGATGCCTCTGGAAAGCTTGTTCTTCAGTTTTTAACCATAGCAACTTGTTATTTTACACTGTGAAACTTACTGGGTGACCTAGAGGAAAACTTTAAGCATAAGCTTTACAGGTTGCTGTTCCCAGACAGGCTCTTGGGAAGAGTGGAAGATCCCCAGGCATGTTCTAGGTGCAAACTTGTTCAGATCCTCATCAGTACCAGCCTCTAAGCATCTTTCATTTCCTCACCTCCTTCCTCAAAATCCAGACCTTTGCTTAAGCTTGCTACAGGAAAACCACAACTGACTTGAGTTACATATGAAGTAGAACAGATTAAAACAGAGATAAAACTTAAATGCTTTTTTATATAAAACAAGTTCTAAAGAAGAAAAAAGGGATTTAAGAAACTAAATAAAACACAGAGTCATAAATTCAAGATGAATACTCACATGTGTGCATGTGTGTACACATATATGTATATATTTGAGCTAGGAATAGAATAACATAAACCAGAGGAAAACCATTCCAACAAATAGAGAAATTCTCCTGCAGATACTCTGCACTGTAGACCTAAGTGACCTCATTTACAGGACTAGGAAGTCATGAAGTAGTTCCTAACTGTGAAGGATACAGTTATAATCCATAACTTTCAGCCTAAATTATTCTGTTGCTCTGACAACAAACTGCTCCTGTTCTCAGATGGGAGTGCACCACATTTGCGTGGCATATTTTTATTATCTTTTGAAGTTTATTTGGAATAGAGACAACATAAGATTCAGAGGTTAGTTGGGTCACCTTCTATTCTTCGGGAGAACGGTTTTGTCACTGACTGTAATCTTTGTGTTATTAACAGGACATGAAAGATGAGAGAGTAGAGACTGGCAGACGCAGAGGAGAGGTGGGTAGGAGGCACGGAGGAGGTGAATCTGGAATCCCTCCCCATCTTTTTATGCCAGAGGGAACCAGACAGGGAAGATGGTTGGAGGACAGTCTGTTATCAACTCTCATGATTTTGAGGGTTGCATAATATTTTTTAAATGTAAAGACAAAGCCTTGTGACTCATGTAGTTGCAGAAGACTGATTGAGAAGGCTAAAAGAGGCCAGCCTCTCCCAGTGTGATGGAGCATGATCAAATAAATCCAACTGAGGCCAAGCATCTGGATATCTCCTTTTCAGTTTAACCATTCCACTTCCTACTTTGTCGCCCAGAAGCAAAGCATAACCTCCTTTCCTAAGCAACTTGAGGCTTTAAATCCTATTACACAATGCCTACAGGAGATCTGAATGCTGCAGAAGAGAAAGCACTGACCGGTTTAAAGTTAGTCTACATAGATGGGTAACTGACAAGAGTAGAGACACCATGAACGCCTCAGCCCATGGAAAAGAGATTTAAACAATAATTATTCCTTTTATCTTTAAAATGTCATTCAAAACACTCTATGTCAGTGCAAAGAGATCCCCACGCAAACATGAAGCTGCAGGAACCAGTGCCATTTCTGGAGACTCATGGACAGCAGCAGGACACCACCAGTTCTGAACCCCCTGTGCCACAACCAGATACAGGGGATATTTAAGACAAACTACTAAATGTGAACAAGGCTGACTGTGGAGATACAGTGCTGCAGATTAGGCAAATATTTAGGACCATCCCCATGACTGTTAGGTCCTGCTGCTTCCTCTGCTGCTGTGTATATGTCAATGAATGATTCTGGCCCCTTTGTATTTTTCACAAGCCAACTTTAAATCACAGTTAATAAAGGCATCTGGTTCTTTCAACCATTTCATTTTATTCAGAGGAGGCAGATATGACATACGTTACCTTCCAATAACTGCTTGGAATGTTCCTCCAATGAAAGGAAGGTCAGAGAAAACACTGCCTAATCAGATTTCTCCTGTAATCTCAGCTCTCAAGCATCTTTGCTCTGCAACGTAAAACTGTCATTTTAGCCTAAAAGAAACAGACATTTTCCTCCACTAAGGAGTGTCTAGAGGCACCCTTGATAGAACACAGCAGATAGACTTGGCCATAAAAAATGCACATCAATTTAATATTGTAACGTAACATACAACAATTATAACACAATAGTGCAGCTGTATTAGAAAACCACATCTCACAGATCTAGAAATATCAATCACAGAATCTTAGAATGGTTTGGGTTGGAAGGGACCTCAAACACATCTCGTTCCAACTCCCCTGCCATGGGCAGGGACACCTCCCACCAGACCAGGTTGCTCCAAGCCCCATCCAGCCTGGCCTTGAACACTGCCAGGGAGGGGGCAGCCACAACTTCCCTGGGCAACCTGGGCCAGTGTCTCACAGGAAAGAGTTTCTTCCTAATATCTAGTCTAAATCTCCCCTCTTCCAGTTTAAAGCCATTACCCCTCATCCTATCACTACGAGCCCTTGTAAATAGTCCCTCTCCAGCTTTCTTGTAGGCCCCTTCAGGTACTGGAAGGTGCTATAAAGTCTCCCCAGAGCCTTGTCTTCTCCAGGCTGAACACCCCCAACTCCCACAGCCTGTCTCCATAGCAGACGTGCTCCAGCCCTCTGATCGTCTTTGTGGCCTCCTCTGGACCCGCTCCAACAGCTCCATGTCCTTCTTGTGTTGGGGGCCCCAGAACTGGATGCAGTACTCCAGGTGGGGTCTCCCAAGAGCAGTGTAGAGGGAGAGCATCACCTCCCTCGACCTGCTGGTCAATGCTCTAATTTCATTTCATACTGCAGTATGGAGGACTGCAGTACCCTCCTCTCCCACTTAGGCTGCAGGGCGGCCGGAGTCCCCCAGTGCCATGCTGGGGGATGCGCTTGGCACAGAGCAGGCTTACCCAGGCTCAGAGGTAAGGTTCCCTCAGAATTACAAATACCTCCTGTGCACACAGGGAATGTAAGCGGAGAATAAAGCCCGCAGAACGATAATGAAATGCAAGGCCTCTGCCTGCCTGGTTCGTTAGCGCCTGCGGAAGGGGATGAAACAAGAAGTGAAGTAAGAAAAAGCCTAGATGCCGCTCATTAAGTACGTGTATTTATGGTTGATCTTGACCTTATATGATTAAGACACAGAGCTTGCCCCTCTCAGGCTCTTTCCCAAGCTGCAGAAACAACACAGATGACTCACAAAAGCCCTCACAGGCTCGATGAGGACTGGGTCACCTGCCGCTCTGGTTTACAGATAATTTGTCTTGTAATTATATGCAAATGCTGTCATGCTGTTCGTGCTGTCATGTAGACTCAAGTCCACAGTTCAGTGCTGACCTGCTGGTTGTGGGGACATGCCCTCAGACCAAGGGAAATCATGTTAGAGACGTCAGGTCTTGCTGGTGAGACTGGGAAAGACACTTAGAATCACAGAACAGCCTTGGTTGGAAAAGACCTCCGAGATCACCAAGTCCAGCCATTAACCCAGCATTGCCAAGTCACCACTACCCCATGTCCCTCAGCACCTCATCTACACCTCCAGCTGGTGCTGAAATGCAGTGTGTGCACAGCCAGTGGTTTTCCTGGGTTGTCAGCCAGGCCCTTATGCCTGTAACACAAGGCTGGGTGCACACAAATAGGTTTCCTGAAATGTGTGCTCTTTTTCCACTGCTGGTCAGCTCTTCTGCTGCAGTGTTTTGAGGGTACACTGCAAAGGCAGGAAAGAAAATGTGGCTTTATAGGTCCAGATAGCACATATGCCATTTGGGAAGACTCCCAATTATCAAGTAATCTTCCAAGTTTATTAAATAAAAAAGAGCAAAAGAGTTATTTTAATATAATTTGATATTAATGGAGTGAATGCCACAACCCTCCTTCATAAAAATATTTATGCCCCTATATTTTATAAATTATCTCAAATATAATGAAAATGTGAGAATACTCTACTTATGTAGGATCTTTAAGCAAAAGACTTCAGTAGGAGTGTTCCTTCTTGGCACCTCTGAAAATAGATGTGTTGTTTTCTTTGGGTATTTTACCTTTATAGAAACAATTTCAATTTAACTATTCAACTGAAGGTTAGCTCTCTTATTAACCAGTTTACTAGTTAAAGGTAGGAATTGTAATTTTTTTACATTCGGGTCAAAGATTTTTTGAAATGAAAGTCTTTGTTAGGAAAGAGAATTCTGAACCATCTGTAATTGCATTTATGTTCTGAAAGTACCTACAAGGTGAGAAGGGTATGTGACTGCACAGAACATTTTGTCTGCTACCCAAAGGTTGCCAAAAGGAGGGCAGCAGAGCGTACACCTCCGTGTCGGACCAGTTAAGGATCTGTCCATAGTGAAACCTGAGGACATTTTCCAGAGTGGACCACAGATAGCAGCATCCAGGGCCCACAGCAGAGGAGTGACCATACTGAAAATCAAGTACATGTCGCACATTTGTAATAAGGAGAACAAAGTGTGGGTGCTGAGCCCAGTAGACTGTTTTAAATAAAACCCTGCTTTTGGTTTTTGCACAAACAATTCAAACAAATGTAGGAATCCACTGGATTGTGCTGAAAGGTTATAGTAGATCATAGATTATTTTACTTAAAAGCTGTGAAAACATCCACCTTTAAAATAGTTACTGGCAGTGTTCTGGATGTCATTTTTAGCTTGTTAAGTACTGTTGGACAGCTCTGTCTCTGTCTGTCTCTCCCTCAGAACAGGATAATTCTATCCAGCAACTCCCTGTAGAAGCTGAGAAAAGGCCTCTTATCTCTGGGAATCAGTAGGCATTTGATTCGGGATTGTTCCCTCTCTGCACTTTATGCCATTTTTACTATAATCAGTTTCACTCAAGTACCAAAGATTTTAAGTATGTCACGTCAACATGCTGGACTTCTAGATTTAGATCACTAAAACACTCCCGTACGATTCCAAAAATAGTCAAAATAAAACTGCTTCAGCCATCTCCAGGTTGAATGGTAAGTGTGCGAAGGCTGTGCATTCCAAAATAAACCTTGGAAGATGTACCAAACCAGAGGGAAAGCAGTTCAACAATGCTCGCTTTTTGCATGCTGTGTTTAAATAGCTCAGAGTAAATTCTCGTAAAGATTAAATATGTATTCTTTACATTTACAGTATCATCCTTTCCATGGACTGTGTGTCTTGGACAAATACAACTTTCTGCCTGTCAGACATTGGCAGATGTGCTATCTTCCAAGTCATCTTAATCTGACTGATAAGCCAAAATTTTGTCCTATATCTTAAAAGCCTTTTCTTGTAGTTGATTAAAATACCTGTTTTCTTGCATTTGTTATGTCTCTTTACACTATTTTCTTCCTTTCAAACTTGCAGAATGCTCTTGTTTCTGCTTGTATTTCCATAAAGCCTATTGATCCTGGTCAGCATCTCATACTGTTGTTCTAGGTCTGATATACAGACAAAGTAAGAGAGTCTCTGTCCTCAAGAGAGTACAATCTACAACAAAGGGCTCTCCAGACAAGAAGCTGGCAATGAACAGAGGCTCAGAGAGCTCAAGTCCCTCCTGAATCTTTTTCTTTAGCAGGTTTTAGTTGTCTCAAACCTAGACCCAAGTTGAAGAGGCTGCAGTTCTGCACTGTAAAGTCCCTATTTTTTTGCCTAGAGCCCCACTGACAAACCTAACCATGAAATCATGGGCTGTTCTGGATGGGAGAGTCACACTCTCCCACTGACTCAGTTCACTGCATGGAAAGGCATGAGAAGTTGCTGGGTCTGCAGAGAATGTATCCAAGAAGCCTCATTCAGCAGTTGTTGGTGGCAAGGGAAGTCATCCAGGATGGAGGAATACTGTGCTCTGGTATTTTCCTGTGCCCAGGATAATTTCTGCTTTAAGCAGACTACTCGGTATAAAATGTACAATTAACTCTCAGGAATAAAGCACAGTTCCCCCTGCACCTTCTAGTTATGCCTTAACCATGAGATAACTAACCCAAGCTCCACGTTGTCTTCTCTCTCTCTCTGTTATCCAAGAGTGGAAACCCACACAGCTAGCTGGACATGCTGCTGCTTCATAGTTTGTTTCCTTGTAAATATTTGTTCTATTCTAGGCTGTGAAATTATGTCAGTCTGAAAAGGATGGCAAACCAGTTTCCATGGTATGTAGCTCATTCTCTGGAGCTAACGAACTGTCCCTCCACAAAAATCTGCTGGCTCTGATGCCTTTTTTTAAAATTTAATTTGTTTTTATGGCTCGCGCACTCATTAAGATGACTTTCTAAAATATTTAGAGTCCTTTCTTGCCTAAAAAGAGGAAACTTCTTGCATGTGCACATTAAAGCCAAGACTGGGACTTTGTAACATGTTGATTTGCAACTCTTCTTGAGCTCTACAGCAAACCTATTTATTTTCTATTTCACCTCTGTTTAAAACAGGAATTTCTCTTCCTTTCCTTAACTGTTGCAAGTGGGTGGTAGCTAGCTGGAAGGGAGGGATAATAGTTTTAGTCCTACCTCCTACTCCAAGGTTATTAAATAATCTCCTCCACTTAATTAAGATATCCTATTCACAGAATTTACCCATAGGCCCATGGTACCATATTTTAGCCCAGACTTCCTGTACAAATAGACTCAGCCTTGCAATTAAGACAACCATGGCATAATATTCCAAGCAAAGGATGGTACATATGTGAAACTCGGAGTCTCAGCTGGCCTGTTACCATGAACACCCTGCATTGCCAGACAGATTGTTTTGTTCCTTCACTCATTTTTTCAATAAGAATACAGCAAATCACACTCTCCTTCCTTTGGCTGGTTTCCTTTAGTATTGGATTGGAATATTTCAGGAAAGAGCCTGTCATTTTGCATGGGTTCAGGTTTCGGTGAGAAAGTCCAAAGATCAGTGATGCCAAGAATACATGTTTGGGTTTAGAAAATCTGGCCAAATTCAGACATTATCTGTGTGTAGGCACCTACATAGAAACAGCCTGATTTTCAAAACATTTTGCAAGCAGGCAGCTTGATTGACTTGAATAGGAAGAGGACTTTTAAAGAGTTTCTGGAAGAACATCAGGCATCTTTTAGGCCTAAATAAGGGCTTTGGATATATGCCTTTTGGTCAACAGGTCTTGAAGTAGAAATTATCTAGGAGGTTATGTGAGAGCTAGTGTTCTTCTCCTGAAAGCCTCACAAATCTTAAGTTAGGTTTCCTAAAGCGATTCTTTAGATCCCCTGCTATATCTCTTAATCTTTGTCCTCAGGATCCATTTTCCCAACAGAGAGATCAGTGAAAATCTCTTCGACATCCAGTACTGCTTTCCAATTTATTTGTTCCCTGTCTGCTGTAGCATAGTCTTCCTAAACACCCCTCTTCCTAAACTGTGCATAGACTAGGTTCTGTTTAGACAATCTGAGAAATTTTTTCTATCCTGCTTTTTCCTGATGTGGCTGTGCATGGATATTCTCTCTCCTTCAGCTGTTTGATTCTTACTTGTGCCTTGTCCTTCTAGATTCTCATCTAAGGACCATATTTCTCAGGTTACTGGAGCTGCATTTGTCTAATCAAATATACAAACTATTTTGTATGCAGTTTTAGAGCATTAAGTTTTAGCATTATTTCAGGCAAGAGAGAACAAAGCTGATTGGAATACCCTGAGTACATAGCTGGGCAGGTTCTTTCTCAGCAGGTAGGAAATTTTCCAAAAAAATGTCATAAGGGAATAATAACCTGTTCATTGCTTGAGTAGAATTTTGTGAATTGATTCAAGTGAACAAAGTGGCAGGAAAATTTATGGAAAATATCAGAACATTTCCCATTTGGGAATGCCAAAATGTTCTGAGAAACAGTATGTTTCCCTTGAGGGCAAACAAAATATTTTGAGCTGACCCCAAGCAAAATGTCTTTTTATGTTTTACTTAATCTTCTCTTCAGAAAAGTCTGTTTCAGTTTAACTCAAGCCAATTTTTCTCTTCTTGAATTTTGATTTGGACACTGCACAGAAAACAGGAGCCATTATTCTGTGAACTCTGCCTGTTTATACACACAGGCTGTCTTCACCACTAACCACCTGGAGTCTTTGAAGTATGTGAGGGAAAGCTGGTAAAGGGCTGGAGATAAAACTTAAGCCCTGCAAGCTAAATTCTGCGTTTCACAGTTTAGAGAAAGAGGAAGAAAATCAATTGTCTGAAGTTTAATGGCTATATTTCTAAAGCCCTAATGAATTCAAGAGTATGTGGAGCAAGTGTTCTTGCTGTGCTGTGCAGGATGCAGTGGCAGAAGCAAAATGACATACTTCTTTTTAATTAGAAAAGGTAAAGCTGAGAAGATCAGGGACCAGCTTATACAGTGATGCCAGGCTTTAGTCTCTGTTGTGTTAGAGTTAGGTTAGGTAAAAATAAACCTGAGTACAGAGACCTCCAGCCTTAAGCAGCAACAGATGTGGTGCGCGGCTACTCAGTCCATCTGTAGATCAGATCATGTGCAAGTACAAAAATATTGATGATTAGCTTTTACAGAGGACTCTCTAATCCATTGATCTTGAAGCGTTTTACAAGGAGGTCAGTCCCATGGGGCTAGTTCCATTTTAAGAAGGAGAAATAAAGCCACAGAATGACGGAAAGGCCTGGAACAACAGGGCAATGGCAGGGGGAGGAAAGGAGTCTAGGATGCCCAATTCCAGTGGCCCATTTTTTGGTCTATTTCCTCTCCTCTGTCTGCTAACTTTTGGGGTAGTGGAAAAGAGGTAAGGAAATTGCTGCATTACTAGGACTGCAGTCAGTCTGTATCTAAAGTTATCAGAGAGGTCCAAGTGTCAAGGATTGCCATGTGACAGACTGCTGAATAATGATTTATTTTCTCTGGAGGACAGCCTTATCTAAGTTCTGAGCGGCAAATTCCTGATTTTGAGTGTTTTGCTCTGCAAATGAAACATTCACTGAAAGAACTTTGTTTCTTTCTCTGTTTAAATTTCATTAAGTAATACAAGTAGTGTATATATGTTAGGAAAGCTTAGAGGTCTGCTTTACAAACTAATTCAAAACATTGTCTGTTTCAGCTCTAACTGTTGTTGTGAATGAAATCCTGTATTAGCAGTTCTTGCAGGGGTCTGGGAGTACAAAGATACCACAAAATCATCACAGTATCTTTGTCAGAGAAGATCAGAAAGAAAAAAATTCAGCCCAAGGGTTTCTGCAGCACCATCACCAGGGTGACCAAAGGTCCCCTGAGAATCTCTTTGCCACCATGGGTACAGGAAGCTACAGCTGGGTTGGCATCACACACATCCCAGACCTTGTGTCCAGAAGAAGGAAGAGAGGCACTATTACCTATTCTGCCTCACCAGAAACCTAGGCTTGGATATCCCGTAGAAGGCATGACAAAACAGTCATTTGTCCCAGACACATAGAAGAACTCTTAAAAAAAAGTGCGTAAGAAAAATTGTCAAGACTGGCAGAGACAGGCTGCAGACTTAGTGATTTCAGTGCAAGTCAGGCTACCCTCTGTACTTCTTAGTTACGCTGCTGGTCACCCTAGAAACACCCTTAGTCAGGATGTGAGGACAGAAACAGGAATGTTTTCAAAAGCATCATGTCACTCACTGCTTTACCATACATCTACAGACATGTGCTCTGAAGGCAAGAACAAGGCAGCACAGCTTAATCAGCATTTAGTCAGCACGTCAGCTCCAAACTGCGAGCACTCCACACTTCAACAAAAAAGCATTGAGGTTATTAGTGCTGCACAGCACTCACACAAAGCCTTCTGTGGCTCTGGGCTAAACGGCTTGCACTTTCTGGCAGAGAGTTGTGTCAGGACAAGCTTTCCTACTGATAAATTTTATCCTGTAAACACTGGAATCTTCCTCCATTTCAAGGTGCTGAGCATCTTAGCACTAAACCCCATTGCTATGTGGATAATAGAGTTGTCCAAGAGTAAAAAACCAAAAAACACAGTGTAGCCACAGACTTTACTTGGCTACTTTACCCAATGCTGCACCCATGTAGCTGATTCTGGCTAATTTCAGAAGGAATCAAAGCTCAAAATCCTGAAAAAGGAGCCAAGTCTTAGGCTCCTAAATTAATCAGGCACTTTGAAAATATTACCCCTTAGCCTTTAAACTGCTTAATATAATTTTCACAAAGCTGCTCATAGTACACAGTGGGATTAAAGTAATTAAAATATCATGGTACACCACATTGGCAGTAAGATGTAGTCTTCTGTGATCATCATAAATAACTTAAGATGACTATAAAGTGAGTGATTATTAAATAGCACTGAGAGTCATATAGTCCAGATAATGGTGAAAATTACATTCCTTCATTAAATAAAACATGCCTGCGCTTATAAGTAGAAAACACAAAAAGATAGCACAACTAAAACTTATTTCCAGGGGTTCAAATCACTAGTGTGTGTTGTTTTGTTGCCTAACTGTGATTGTTTTGCAGTGAAAAAAGCTTGTTGAGACATTTCTCTTCCATAGGTTTCTGGGGGCTTGTCAACAATGCAGGAATATCGACATTTGGCGAGACAGGGTGGCTGCCTATGGAGAAATATGAAGAATTTGCAGATGTGAATCTCCTTGGGAGCATCAGGACAACCCTGGCATTTCTTCCCCTTCTAAGGAAATACAAGGGTAATGCTAATCCACTGTTATTTAGAGTTGTAGAATAATTAGCTTACTATAATCAGGGTAATGTAGCATCTATAAAAGAAGCCTTAATTGTCTCTCATTGAACTGAAATAGCCTCCTTCCGTGTGGCCTGAAAGAGCAACTTGATCCTAAAAAGGTAAAGTCATAAGGGGAAAAAATACCCTTAAAGATTCTGTCTTTACAATACATAGAAAAAAAAAGTATTTCCAAATAATGAATTATCTCAGTGTTTGACTCAAAAAAGAGAGAAAAAAAAAAAAATGCTTACAGTAGGTCATTAAGCCCAGGCAAGACTTTGTAAGCACTGACAATCAGAAAACACAAAGATCCAATATACAGCTTAACTTTATTATTTAGGCTTTTACTGTTTTACTGTTTGGCAATTAGAAGAGGAAGGATGACCCTACAGAGGTGAACTAGAGACATCCACCTTCCAGTTTCAGGCCCACCAAGATGCTCTCTATGACATTGGGCAGGAAACTTCAAGTATGTGAAAGAGTGCCATACAGAGGCACGTGGGTATCAAATGGGATAAATGCATTTGCAGGGATCTCCATATGTGTGGGCTTTATCCTTTCTTCTGTGAAGAAGTGCTTCAAACAGCCCTCTACAGCATTGCAGAATCACAGAATTGCCTAGGTTGGAAAAGACCTTGAAGATCATTGAGTCCAGCCATCAACCTAACACTGACAGTCCTCCACTACACCATATCCCTGAGCACTGTGTCAACATGACTCTTAAACAGCTCCAGGGATGGGGACTTGACCACTGCCCTGGGCAGCCCATTCAATGTCTGACAACCCATTCTGTGAAGAAATTCTTTCCAATATCCAGTCTAAACCTACCCTGGTGCAATTTGTGGTCATTACGTCTTGTCTTATCGCTTGTCACTTGGTTAAAGAGACTCATCCCCACCTCTCTACAACCTCCCTGCATTGTAGCATGTCTCAGTTGTTTTGCAGTTTGTTCCCTACCTGTCCTCATCTACATTTGGGAAACAAAGATACGCTTTTCCTTTGTCCCCCTTTTGCTTAGCATGACTATTTAAGGTGTAAGCTCTTTGAGGTGAGAATTTTTACTGTGTGTGTACAGAATCAAGCACAGTAAGGGCTGGGTTTCATCCAGAAGCCCTAGATACCTCTGTTACACAAAAGGTTGGTAAGATAAAAGCATCCCCTTTTTGGCTACTCTGCTTCTTTCTGCTTGGTTGCCTTTGATGATATTCTGATGCAAGAAAAAAAGTTGCCTATGATGATATTCTGATGCAAGAAAAAAAGAAGCCTTTAAATCCTGCAAGCTAGATGTGTTTTTGTAAAAGAATGTGCTATTGCACATACCCAGTGAATGTGGTATGTGGCCATTACATGGGGAGACAGTTTTTTTTCTGTGATGGCCTATTTACTGCTAAAACTCTGTGATGCTGATCCACCAGAGACATTTTTCTTCTGAATTCATGAACTGCAAGGGGTTACTTTAAAGCAAAAGGGACTAATTGTATGTATGATATTAAGCACATGCACAAACTTTTAGGAGATTTGGGTCTGGATGGCTGCACAGACATAGTACCTTATCTTAAAAGAGCAGTCTGCACCTCCTGGCTGTCAATGCTGCCTTTATTATGTGCCCACACTCCATTTTCAAGTCCCATCTATGTAGGAGAGGAGGCCAGGGCACTTCTAGGAAGAATACTAGGAACAGCCAGGAAAGCTAAAGCTCATCTTTTGGGGGGCAGCAAGTGACTTTTCCAAATGAAAAGCTTGAATTATGGATGTGAAAGAGTGCATTCTCCTGGGAAAGCTGGGTTTCAGTTACCTTAGGCAAAGAGAGAAGTTAAGTGATGTGTCTCACATCCTGGCTGTGTGCCCCAAATCACTTAGCTACTGGATCAAGGAGTCAAGGAGGCAGAGGTCATTCTACCATCCTGCCACACAATAGCTGTGTTCTGAAGGAAGAGGCTGACTGCCATTTAAGGATGAGCACCTGTTCCAAGAAAAACTTCAAGACTGTTAATACTTGTAAAGGGAGGTATTGCCTTCCAGCCTAGAATTAAGCATCCTACTCTGAGAGGAGCAACATTGCCCCATAACTTTTCCAGATGGCTAGGCCAGCTGATGTAGCATATTGATCAGCAAGCTGGTGGTTGTTCTGTTATTGTATGTAAGATTTATTCCAGACGCTGTGTAGGAAGGCAGGGAAACTAATTCAGAATGACAGATTTCACTGCATTCCCATGGTACCCTTTTGATATCCCACAAGCCTATACCATTTGGTCAGATCTGTGGCCCAGATGTTATCTGTGGCAGCAACAGGACTGCAGCTATGATCTCTGCATTGTTAGCGATGAGGCCACGTTCTCTCTCACCTATGGTATTTATATACACAGTCACACATTTCTTACTCTACAGTATAACTATGTGATAGAAGTTTACAAGTAAACAGTGGAAATGAACCACAGCCCAGTTTCTCAAATCAGAAATCTCTGCTATTTAAGACAAGAGTTATAAAGGGGGGAAAAGCAGCACAGATCAGGGAAATTCACGGCAAGGCAGTGTAAGGCTGCACATATTTTGTCAAGTCACCTTTCTCTGGCGAAGCTTATCACTGTACAGTGTGACTTTGACTTGGCAAGCACAATTGTAAGCCAGGTCTCAGTGCAAAGCCATCATTGGTGCAGAAAAAAATGGTATTAGTTGTCATATATCCACCACAGGGAAAATAATCTGCTCCTTTCCTTTGCAGTCCTTCTCCTATTACTAGCGTAGTCTTTTATTACAGTTTTTCAGTCTGAAGTTTTTAGGGGACTGCTTTGTTTCCATCTCTTTCATCCTGTCTCAGACTCAGAAGGAATAAGCAGCACATTGGGAATGTGTTACGCTTTGTCTAGTCCAGCATCTGCCACTGGATGGAAGGAAGACTTTTGTGTGAAGCTCTCTGCTTAACAGAGCTGAGTGCTCTTCTGTGCTGGGAATGCACACTTACACAGCCCAGCTTTGGCATACTATGTAGTAAAACAGCATCATACTAAATACCACATTATTAGCAGTTCAGAAGACTCAGGTAAATTAATTCTATGTTAAAGACCGCGAGTGAAGTTATTTGCACTATTTTCTTTCCAGGACATATTGTTTTCATGTCCAGCATTATTGCCTATTTTGCTCTGGGAAATGGCATTTATTCTATGACCAAGGCAGCTATTGAAAAATTTTGTGATGCTCTAAGACTGGAAATGAAGAAGTTTGGTGTCCGGGTAAGTGATAGAACAAGCAGCTGTTGTGTGAAATTCCCTGTTATTTCCAACATTGATTTTCCTATGAGAAAGAGAGTAGTTTCACTCCTGAAGCTTCCTATAGAGCTGAAATGCATCTTTTTGTGGGGAAAAAAGCAAGTGACTTGCACAAAGAAGAGCACACAATGGCATGGGAGTGCCATTTTGGCCAAGAGAAGAAGAACAAGCATATGGAAAATAATATCTAATCTTTTGCAAAGTAATCTCCATGCATCCAAATGACAAAGATAAAGATCAGAGCTGAATCCATGGCTGCAGCTTCCCCTTGGAAAGAGGTGGTTTCTCCACAGCTAATCAGCGAGCTGGAAATCACTGAGAACAGTGGACCTGGCTGCTGTTTGTAGTTCTGGGAAGCTGTGGGATAGTGCTCCTCCTCTTTGTGCCAACACTCACACTTCCACCCTTTCTCCACAAACTCTACAGTGGAGAAACTTTCTGAGTCAGGCCTATGTGAGCAGTGCCACGCTCTGTGAAGAGCTCATAACAGTACCAAGTAACCAAAGCTTTCTCTGGGGTAGCTGCGGGAGCAAAGAGCCCAGATGCGAGCGCTGTGCAACAAGAAGGAAGGCTTGTCACCTAGCTGAGGGGTTCTTTCTCTTCTCACAACATCAGTGCTTAAATGCTCCTTCCTTTTTGTGTGAACAGCTACACTGCAAGAGGCAGTATTGTGCAGAATAATTATGTTTTTATTCTCTTAAGAGGCTCTAAGTGCTCTTAGTGCCCTGACTAAGCAACACTGATAGTCAGACCTGAAGCTTAAATCACTAAGTAGCTTCACTAGGCTTTTTCATTGGAGTCACTCCACTCTTCTCAAACGCTAAAAGTCTTCCCTATTTACATTGGTGTACAGTATTTTTCATAAACTTTGTGTTAGAAGAAATTACAGCTATGCATCTATTAACTACTCCTCTCAGATAAATATAAAATGCCATAAAATGCAAGTGATTTTAAACATCCTAATACCACACAGCATGATGAGGATTTGAACCGATTAGCTCAGGATAATCTGAAAGGCATGGAAGAGCTCAGTTTAACAGGTTAGCTGCTCTGGTCGTTTTGGGATTTTTACTGTTCCCCCACTCCCAGAATAGTCCCAGCACACACTACAGTGAGTCAGGCTGACAAACATTTCCAGGCTACCTATAGAGTTATTTTTTGTGTTTCTCACTGTAGGCAAGACACTGGCTGGCATTGCCTTAGCACCTACCCTGCCGAGAGCCTGCAGAATACACAGTCCTCTTCGCTGTGCTCCCCTCCCCAGATCTGCCACTTCCTTTGCCCTTTCAAGAGAAAGTGCCCAAAGGTGGCAGGGAGCAGATGGAGCTACGGCTCTATCCCACTGAACTCTGGCCAGGCAAGCTGGCTGCCTACAGAAAACAAAGTATGTATCTTCTGTTAGAAAGAAGGCTACAGAAAATCAAGGAAGGAAAAAACAGTCTCATCTCTCAGAAGCCTCGCCAACTCCAAAACCCTCCAAAACACAAAGTTTTCAAACCTCCTTTGTTTAAAATAAATGTGGGAAATTTACTATTGGCAGTAGTTTGGCTAATACTAAACGCTTTTGAAAACAGCACCCAATGGGAGGGCTCCAAAAGATGCCCTGTGACAAACCAACCTGCAGCAGCATAAGATGCCCCCAGCTATGCATGCTGGCTCTCTGCTGGAGCTTACCCACATCCCTTCCTGCTCCCTGCATATAGCCTCAACCCCTCCAGTGTGCAGCATGCCAATTGCCATGCAGGTCGAGAGGCAGGCATGTACCAGTACTGATACACCAGTGGTGGCCTCTGGTAGATAGGCTGGGTGGCAAACTGGGGGCATTCAGGTTTTAAATTACCACAGACTTTCCCGAGAACGCCTGTCAGATTCCCAGGTCTCTCACACAGCTCAGCACCGGTTTTCCTCACCTTGTGTTGTAGTCTTCAGAAATCGATTCAGTTAAATGCCGTGGAGATTTTAATGTTGCATATCTACAAATAGCTTGAACAAGGCCGCTGCTAACTGAGGAAGAGCATGGATACTGTGAGTGCTCAGCCTGCTCTGAAGTTCCCCAGAAGCCTCAGAAGTTAGCAGAACAGCAGGAACAACACCTGCAGAGAAAAGAGGCAGTGCAGCACAGGATTTGTGTGCTTTCAATTTAAATCTACATGCACAGAAGTCTACAGAAATTTGCTAATGATGTTAGTGAGAGTCTGACGAGGACCTTTGGTCCCCCCTCTGTACTTAGCTGACAACACCTATTTTCCTTTTAATTACATCTACTTGGGGAAAACAGCAGCTCTTTCCCCAGGACCTTCTATTTTTCTTTGACATCTCCTTTCGTCCCAAACTGGGGCAAAAAATTACCAATTGCAAGATGAGTGAAATATCCAAAGTATTCCACTTCGGAGACATCAAAGGCAGACTGAAATGCTTTATCTCAGTATTGTCAAAACATTTATATCGTTAAGCAGTCTATAAAAATCAAAGATGCACTATTGCATTCTGTGAGGGTATGCGGAGTAGTCAAAACAAGAACATTAACATCAGAGCGAAATGAGGAAGTCAGAATAAAGCACCTTTGCAATCTTAAACGTTTCACAGGAATATATTCAATTTCAGTCAAGTTTCCAAGGTTAAAATTTCAACAAAGCAGTATTTTCTGGAAGAAATCTGCCTGCAGAAAGCTTTTGTTCTCTTTTACTGACTACACTATTTAATTGAATTTGGAATGACTGATTGCATCTTGATATGTTTTACATCTTGCTTTTAGGTCTATATTATTCAGCCAGGAAATTTATGCACGCTGTACAAAAATTCAGCCACCAGTCAGTGCCGAAGAGATTTGGAATGAACTCAGCGAAGAGGAAAAGACAGTTTACAATAAGGAGTATGTTCAAGAGCGGGCAGACTTTTTCAACAGCATTCTCAGCGAAGGAAGCACTAATGGCAATGAGGTTGTAGATGCTATGGTAGATGCTTTAATGTCTCCTGCTCCCAAGGCACGTTACATGGTAGCCAAGCTGAAGGAAAAAGCACTAGTGTTCGTGTGTGCTTTATTCCCAACTGTTGTGATGGATTCCGTGTTGTCTTATGCTCTGAGTAAAGTAAAACTTGCATAGTCTACATTGGTACTGTCAATGTCTCAGCTGGGCCATTTGTTTACAATGTGAAAGCCAGGGCTGAATCTAATGCCCCCAGAAATCAGTATAACGACACTAATTACGTGTTACAAACTTTAGAGGGTCGCCCTAGTCAGAACTGTCCCTTTTTTTGTAGGGGGAAAACATACAGGACCCCATATAAAATGAATACATTTTTCTAGGTAACATTATTTTTTTTTCTTCCACATGGGAGAAATATGTCCACTTATGCTGCTTTAGGTATTTCCTAGAAAATTTAAAGCAGCTTTTTCTAATACAATACCAGGTTGCTGTTACAGATGTGACAGAGACAAAATGGAGCATATCCTACAGGGCAACTGCACACCTGAAATCATTACAGAAGACATGAAAACACCTAAGTAGTAATTTATTGGGGGTGATGGGAAGAAGTTAATGGAAAAGTTACGAATGAGCAACAGACCTTGAAATACTTTGAGTGGAGTTAACTGGCTGTAGAAAGTTAGGAAGAGTTGAATAATAAAGTTGTAATATGGAAATGGTGTCTTGGCTAAATACAGTCTGGCTCTTTTTCAGGTGTTCTGGATAAATCTGTAACAAAGCCATTCTGTCATGGACTTTGGAAAATAAGTAGCATATTCAATTTACAGACTAATATTCAATCCTAAATAAACTTTATCTTTTATCTAATGTCTGGATTAATCAACGTGTTAACCTAAAGTGTAGTCAGAGAGCTAAACACCAAGGTGACAGATAGCAGTATGGAGTAGCACCTATAGCTTAGGAAGAACATATTGAGCCTGCAGCTCTGTTTTTGCTACTATTATAGGGAATAAGGTCTGATGAAAAAATATCTATTAACTTGAACAGAAAAACTTTAGTAACATGTATCTATGAGAGTGAGCACAACAGCTTCATTAGCAACCTCGTACTAACTGTTGTGGAAAAGATTGCTGATTTTCACATACAGAGTTTTAAATTTGGCTTGGTTGTGGCATGGCACAAAATCCAAGAACCCTGGGACCAAAAGATCCTGGAATAGCTGGGATCAACTGTAGCCACACAGGTAGATACAGGGCAGCAGCATAGAGCATTGCCTCCCCCATGCCAGTCTCCCATGTCAAACCAAAGACCTAGTTAGCTTTTTGGTCTGAATCAGAAATTACATCCTATACCTGGGAAATCTTTTCTTGCATAATTAATTACTAAGAAAAGCTACGCTCTCTCATGGTGGGTAATTTGGCAGCCTGAGTCAGGAACATCGGTGAGATGAGCAAACAGACTGTTCCAGGTGCTTTCCCTGATATGCTCAGCAGTGGAACAGCCATCTTACTGCACCTTTTTTTTAGATTGTGGAACATCTTACTTCTCCTTCCAAATGCTGGACCCATCCCTGGAGCTGGCACTGGTACGAGGACAAGCCAGGGCTCCCACCTGTTCCACAGCCCATCAACAGCAAGATTACCAGGTTTATCATCCACTCTCCTCATTTAACCCCAACTGAGAAGGGCCAAGCAAGGGAATAGGAACAAGTTTTATTCCAACTGAACCAAGTGATTTCTTGTATTGGAATTCCCCCTGCTTGACCTTGGGGATTTCAGCAGCATTACATTGCTTCGGAAGAGTTGCTATCATGCTCTTAGCTGTTCTTTGTGCAGACTACCCCTCCTTACAGTAAGTAGCACTGAACTCGACAAGTAGCTTTGAAACCCAGATGTTTCTCCATCAGGCCCAGGATACATATGCTTCTCTCTGCCTCAAAGACAATGTTGCTTTACATTACGTGGTCTCCCTTCTATTTGCATTTCTAACAGCTACTGCCGTAAGTTTTTGCTGAGAATGAGCACCACCAGAGAAGAGCTGCCTCCCAGGTACTGGCAGCACAAAATAACTTCCAACTGAAAATCTTTCCTTTATTTGCTGTGTATGTGGTGAAGCATGTGATCAGTGTTTCAGTAGTCTTGTGTAACACCAGATGAGTAATGCTCTAGAACATTTATTCCTTCGTCTTGAGAAGTAAGAACTTGCAGTGCATAGTATCTCACAGGAGGTAAAGTGATAGGCTAGATGAGAACAGATGGGACAAATGAAAGTATTGTGTATTTTCATTGCTGTCTAACCTGTCAGTGCGGAAGCTAATTGAAAAACAGCTACAAAATTGTTATCTTTCATCTTCCCTCTCAGCTTTTTAATATTATGATCTGCATACAAAGAACTAATCAAGAGAGAGTCAGCGCTTCGGTTATTAACAGGCCTGATGCCTCCCACTGAAAGTCATCTGGAATCCTCCCACTGAGTTATATGTGTTCCAAGGTACAGTGTTAGACAAGTACATGTGAAAAAAAATAGTGGGACTGATTTCAGAGTCCCTGGGCTTAACAGGAAAGAGACCCTTGCAAGAAATGGTGATGAAAGGGGTGCAGCAGTCCCTTCTCTGCAGGTCTCATAGGGTACGGAAGTTGTGGGATTTGTAACAGAAGCTTTTAGTGAACAAACATTGCTAACCAAGACAGTGACAAACTCCAGAACCCCCAAAGCTGTCAGCTCTTCAGCCGATCTCCTGCCCATCTATGTGTCACTGGAAAGCTCACCCGACTTTAGGGATCCCAGCCTCCATCCTGGCCCACGCGGTACCCAGGGAGCACGTGCTGGGAAGCGTGCACTTGCTGGACTGCCCCACCATCCTTTTTGCTACTTTGCCACGTTGGGTGAAGAGTGCCTCCTTCTTGCCCAGTAACACTGAAATCACCTTTACCTCAAACTCAAAGTGCAGATGCATACAAGAAGCCTGTATTTACAACATCCAAAATAAGCAACAGTGATAAAGTTTTAGGAGAAACTAAGGTGACAAAAATAAGAGAAAAAAGCCAAACTCTATTGACACAACTCCGAAATGCCCTTCTCCCAATACCCAGCTGACTTGCTGCAGCTGCTTTCCTGGGATTGTTTTTCTATATAGCATTCATCTCAGATTGCATTCAACAGAGAACTTCTTGGCAGAACACATTAGCTTTTAGCACTACTCATCTTTTATAAGACCTGCTGACAGTTTGGGAAAAATTTAATTTTCCTCTTGAAAACAACCACCACAAAAGAGGTGCAGCTTTCCTCCCAAGACTCTTCTCCAGGGACACGATATCAGGGACCTAACAAAGTATGTAAGCAGTCATGATCCCACCATGGGTCATGGAGCACTCTACTTGCTGTATGAACATGCACATGGATTTTACAGAAGCTTGGTCAGGAGGTAAATTCCAGCTAGTGTAGGGTTTCCTTACTGAGCACTTACATCAGTTATTTCAGGGCTTTTCTCTTCTGTGCATGGGCTTATTCCTAAGAGAGCATATTAATTGACAGAAAGAGTGAGTGTTCTTTTTGACAATAAGCAATTGCAGAAAGACTATAAGGAAGAGCAAAAAAAGTTAAGCTAAATCAGTTCAGTAAGTAGTGCATTGATCTGAGTGATATTAACAGCTTCATACAGCGTCATAAAAAAAAGAAACAGAGTGGAGCCTGGGAAATAAAAATGTACCACAAAGAGTAGCAAGGTATTACCTACTGGCACAGCTTTGAGGTGGCTGTGCTGCTGCGTGAAACAAAGATCATCTCCAGAAGTTCACTGTTCCTACCAGAAGGAGACTATTCCCCTAACTTGAAAGGGCACAGTTTGAGAAATGTCCCCATGACCACTCCCCAGCCCAGGCCACAGCCCGTTCTGGCAGGTAGAAGGGCTGTACCTCTGCACTCCCCGTCAGTGCTGCCATGGACATCACCAACAGGGACACAGACACACACCCTGAGCGGCTGCAACAGCGCTTCGCTCCCACTGCAGTGTTACGGATGGACTAGGCAGAATTTTACTGATGCTTAACAGTATTAACACCCAGATTTGGTCTCATGCTCCCTCAGTGTAACTCACAGCTAGCTGAAACTGTCCAGACAACCTTCAGAACAAGCCAAATTTGTCAATTTGTGTCATTCCCCCAAGCTGGCAAATCTGAATGAGGAGATACTGAGTGTAGTGCACCATGCAGCAGATTTTTTTGCAGTAGCATCAGAATCCAGAGATAAGAGTAACAGTAATAATTACTTGTGCAGTAAAAGGCTTAAGTGGAAACCATGCCACCCCCAAGCACACCTTCCAGCTGACGTCAGGCTATCACCTAGCCCAGCTCCCACTGATGTCAGCAGCACTTCAGTGCCAACCAGCACAAGAGTTCTTAAGGTGCACAGCCTTCTTCCAGAGGTTGGCTGTGGGACCTTTGTAGCATCCATGTGCTTTCACACCAACAGATAAAAACCAGCACAATACAAAGACAACAAACAATACTGAGGATGACAGCTATAAAATTCCACTTGTTCCATGGAGGGACTGTGTAGTGCTGTCAGTCTCACACCTTCTGCAAGCACCAAACAAAACTTCACAGCCTTTGTATTTCAAATACTTTGAAGCAGCTGTTCAGCAGTGAAATCTTTTCATGTGTAATTAGACCATTTTGGAGCTGTAAAGCAAGCAGAGCACTAAAGAAGGCTTTACCTATCATGATGAAGCACATATGTTGTAGGAACAATTGAGATTAATGTCTAAGGATATATAAAACAAGGGGAAAACATATATGCTCCTCAGTAATAAATGTTCTTTGGAATAGTCCTGGTTAGGAAATTATTTACTACTCATCTCATTATCAGATGCTGACACAGTGGGCAAAACCTGTCTGCTCTGGGATCCACAGATTGCAATCATCCAGGTAACCATAAAGCCAGAGGAGCACCTCTGGGATTATCCCAGGAGCAGACATTGCTCCTTCCTGACTGTGAGCCGCTAGAGATGTCCCTGTGTGGGAGGGGAGGGTGCATGCTTAGAGCACCCAGGACAGAGCAGGCTCAAGGTGACGTGAAACCTCTGGACAGCACTGCCCTCAGGTGAAGACTCAGGTGCTGCATGGACACCTTGGTCGATACCAAACTGTGCAAGAACTGTGTCTCGATTTGTGCTCTGAAATGTTTCTCAGGTTTGGCTCTGGGAGCTGTCATCTCCAGCTACAAGGCTCCAAGGTATGTGCAAAGCTCGTGGCAGCTTACACCTTTCTTTCCTTAGTGCAGTCACATTTTTACCACCGCCATCCCACTCATACTCCTGCATTAGCTTGGCACTCCTCCAAAACTGAGCTGTCAGCCAAAAAGAGCCCAACAGCTTGAGGCTTCAGACTTTGGAATAATTTTCCCTGGTGAGCTTTCTTTATCTCTAAAGGCATAGTTTTTCTAATAGGATTCTGATCCTATTTATTTTGGAGATGTTGCAGTACCCTAATACTAGAGCAGCAGCCAGCAAGGCAGAGATGCTCTCCTCTTGAAGCCATCTTGCTTTGAAACATTGTTTTGCCAATTAGTAGGCCCAGTAGAAAAGACACAGCCAGCAACAGAACAACAATCCAGTAAGTAGGTTCTATTTCACGTAAAGGGGTCAGTATATAGAGGATCGCTGGGGGTACAAACAAGTCAGATAGATCACGAATAACAGGCATCAACCCCAGCGACCCCAGGAATGACACAGTATCACTCATAATAGATGGAACAAGCAGAGACACAAGGTAACCCACAGAGAAAATGGGAGACAACCAGGAGAACAAGGCAGTTACATATGACAGAAGTAACCCCATGTTGCCTCCCCACAAAGCCCACGTTTGTACGTGCCAGACCTGACTACGATCCAGTTGCATGAGTGGTCAGGAGGTCCTTCCCCAACAGGAAAACTCTGAAGTGCATCCACTCCACAGACAGACTCTCCAACCCTTCCTGCAAGTGGGCCCAGCTTTTATCCCCAAACAGGACACCTGGCACTTGTTATCAAAATGCAGGGCACCTGGGGCTTGTTTACCCAAGGGCTTTCCTTGCAAGGCCGGCCGCACCTTGGAGGAAAGCCAAAAGGCAAACTCATCCCCTCCTCTTAAAGGGCTGTGGGAACCACCCATATGTCAACCTTAATTCAGGGCTTGGGGTTCAGACCCCAGCACTTCAAACATCCAGTATGATGTTTAGCTGTTGAAAAAGGATATTTGGCTTCTGGAATCATGAGTCCACTCTCAAAAAGCTCACAGAAAGACAACGATCACCATGAGAAAATAAATCAAACATAAAAATCTAAATATATTCCCCAAACGCACATGCATTTATACACACATCCACACCTGGGGTGAAATACCAGGTACCTATGCTTCTTATGGTCTAGTTTCAGAGTTTCCACAACTTCCAGAGTCAGTTCATGCAGGTGTTTCAAACAGGACCTGCAGTTATTTTCATATTGGGCTAAACTTCAAAATATACCTGCTAGCTTTTCTGATGTGCATTTAACATGTGCCATTCTACAAAGTGAAAAAAAACGAGAAAGCACCTGGGCCTTAGGCCAAGACACACGTATCTCCATGTTTATGGCAACAGTAAAAGCAAAAAACCTTGCACAGAACAGGGAGGGGAACATCTGCTGCTGTGCCATGTCTGCCGCATCTATTCAGTGTGACCGAGAAGGAAGAGGAGAAGGGCCTGGACAATATATTTTCCAAAGAGGAAAGCAATCCACCCAGGCAGAACAGTGCAAGACTAATAATCCAGCCAATCTGCGCTACACAGTGCTAGCATGAAATAGCTACTGTACAAATGGCACTCCCTGCAGGGGAAATAAAGCAATGCTCGAATGCTAAAATGATGTTATCTATTGTTGTGACTCACCACACAGTCCCGTGCCTTGCGTCGCCCGCCTTTCCTTGCTGCTGGACGTGCACCCAGCTGTGCAACACCGCTTCCCTGGCAGAAGAGATTTCATATTAAAACCCAATTTTGTTGTTGAAGTTACTAAGACTAGAGGTGTTTTACAAATAATTCAACAGCCAGTCTTGGCTAGGTACGAGACAGCCTCGCTGCAGCTGCCGGCCTCTCTGCCATCATCCCGTACATGATTATTGAGCCCAAAAGGGGCACCAAGGGCCACTCGGTTTGTGGTACTTGGGGGCTGAAATTAGACACTGAAGGAAATGGACAGAGAAGAAATACAGAGAGCTCGGGAACTCCTGGTGTCAGCGGTGTTTGTCTTCTAGAAGGAGGGCAACTCGCTTAAACAGTTTTGAGCATTTTCCCCCATTTGTTGACACTGACATTTTTCTCCTGTTAATAAATAGGTTTCTCCTTCCAGTCGAGTCTGTTTCAGTTCAGGTCTAACACACCTTATTTACATTTACATTCCCAAGTTAGTGGCCCACAAACCCTCCGGGGACGGTTGTGAAGCTGGGTCACACCTTGCAATTCCTTTTTGTGGCCAGTGATTCCCCTTCTTCTAAAATTTTGAGGTGAAACCACTGCAAGTACCGCTTTCCGCGCAGCGAAAAAGAGGTTCGGCAGCCGAGCCAACAGTAAAAAACGCCGAAAGCGGGGCGGTTTAGAAGAGAGAAGTTTCCCCGCTCAACGGCCCGCGCGCGGCGCCCTTGCGAAGGAGGCGCCGGCCGGCCGGGCGGCGCGGCCCTGCGGCGCGGGGACACACACCAGGCCGCGGCCACCGCCGGGCCCCGCGGGCCCGCCGTTCTGCAGGTGAGCGCCTGCCGAGGGGAGGCCGGGTGAGGCGAGGCGGCGCCGCGCCGCCCCGGCTGCTTACGGGGGGGGCTGGGGAAGCGCCGGCGGGGAGCGGAGGCCGAAGTCAGCCCCTCGGCACGGCTGGGCCCGGAACGGCAGCGGCGGGCCCAGCGTGGGGTGCAGCTGTCCTCTGCAGAGCACCCGCTCCTCGGAGCCACAACCCAAGGCAAATCCAGCAGCACCTGGCTCCCCCGTGCCCGCAGCATGCTGGGCTCTGGCAGCAGTTACACGCCCTGGGGCACCGCAGCACGGCGTCACCAGCTCCCCAGCAGAGAACCCCGCTGTCCTCCTGGCTGAGGAGCAGCCCCCCTCAGCCCCTGTCCCCGCCCAGGTGCTGCCAGGCGAACTGGAGGCAAAAGAACACACATCTTTCGATCTCATCCGTCACCTCAAGACTGTCTTAACAGCACCCAGGGGTGGGCCCAGTTTCCCAGAGGGCTCCATCGAACACGAGATCGAAACCTGCTCAGTTCAGAGCAGAAGCACCAGGGAGGTGACCACCGCTTGGCACTAAGCTGTGCCTCAACCCGGGGCAAAGTGTTTCTTGAGAGTTAACACCAAAAAAGGCTCAAAGAGATAAGCCAGCACTATAGGCTGTTCCTTAGACTGGAATTCAGTTTTAGGAGGGTTTTGCTGCATCACTCCTATTAAACATTAGGCACAGCCAAACATCCAGTGCAATTGTTTGTATGAAGCTGTAAATATAGCGTGGCACTGTTACCATATTGGTTTCTTTTATACCAGCATATAGGGCTCATGCTTATCTCTGTGGCCAGCATGCAAATGGATTAAATTTAGAAAGTGCTAAGCTATTTTCTATCACTGACAATAAAACACATGAAAACTTGGTGTACTGGTTTGTGAATAGTGATAATTAAAGGTATGTTTTCAGCTTGAAAACTGAAAATGTTGGAAACTTTAAAAAACAAGGCACAAGTGCTTCCAGCAGCAGTCAGGCACGAGGCTTTGACAGAGAGTCGGCAACTGAGCACTGGCCACCAGACCATCCCTCTCTATCCACATACCCCGATTACAGCTTGGAAAGCTTTGTGAGGAAACAAAAATCTGATTAAAATTATTTTCTTAATATGAGGTGTACCAGGAAAAAGATTAATCTGAGTGTGAAATGAGTGCATGCTCTCAACCAAAATGATACAAGCAGATTGAAGGTAGCGATTCTGTTGATGTTTATCAACAGATAAAACTGTTGTTAAGCAGATGTTACAGGCTTGGGATTTATGATTATGTCTTCATGAGGCCCTCCCCAGAGCATGAGTGTCTCAAAGCCACGTTAATGATCCCTCATTTTTCATTAAAACATCTGTTACAGGTTAAGTGATTAAAAACTCTATGAAGTACATATATGGTCAGTAGAATTTACTTAATGGCAGTTTGGAAGATGCTGCATTATATTTTCATTATAGAAGCCTGTTCCAGTTGCTTTTAACTTTGTCTGACTCTAGGTAGAGTTTTCTATCCCATGTGTCTTACTTTGATTCTGTTACCGTAGAAACTTCTAATAAAACTTGATCCAATCACTTTCAAGAAATACTGCAAAGAAATGTTAACTGTCACAGCTGAAATGTTTTCATGTAAATTGTTGGTTCTTAATGCTTTGAAGCAGAGACTTTAAACTGGGTAGGATCTCACTGGTGTTTGAGTTGTGATAACATATTTCACCATTGTGGTAAAAATAGTTTCACTTATGTTTATGGAAATAATTTATTTACTGTGTGTGAAGTATTAAATGAATAACATAAGCATCTCAAAAGCACCAGGAAAAACTAGTCAGGCTGAATTCGGGCTAAAGTTGTGATGGAGTGTAATACATCACCCTGTGAGCAAAAGGGAAGTGTGCAGTAAGTATAAGGTGTGCTGTTAACCTCATGTCCTTAATGGGGCAAAGCTTGCAGGCAGCAAGTAAAACCTAATCATGCACTTATTTCACTTTAGTTTAAGAGTTGTTTTGCAAGTGGTTCATCTCACCCACTGGAAAACATGGCATTCTGGCACATGCTTATTCTGCATGCTCTTACTTCAGAGACCAAGTGTGATGTTTGTGCAAGACGTAGTGCTAGCACTGTTCAAGGATAATCCATGAAATAAATCCAAATCCATATGCATTGAATATTACATCCATTTTTGCCTTCACCAAATGTTACTAACAGATTTTTACCAACTGCAATGCTGTTCGTGTTCCATAGCATTACTAACCTATTTCCATGGAGAGTGTAATTTCTTCAGTGTTTACAGCTTCAGGGGGGAGAAAGAAGGGGGAAGAAGGCAAGTTTTGGTCCTAATTGAGTTCCTAAGAAAACGCTGTGCAAAATCCAGGAGTGAATAATGAGTAACAGTGGGGAAAAAAGGATCCAGGTTTTGGACGTAAACCCAAGTTCCTTACTGGTGGTGCAGGGTGGGAAACGGAACGAGAGTAAGAGAGAACATTGAAGCTTGTTGGCTCCATCTAAGTATCTTTAAAAGCATTTCTCTTGCTCAATTTCAGTGGTGTAAGAGCCTTCCCTGCAGTACCTTCTTGCTGGCCCTCACCACAGCCCCTGCAGAGTTTACACCGCTTCTTTCCCTGTGCTCAGAAGCCAGGAAAAACTTCCTGTATTGAAGATTTGCTCAGAAATTACTTCCTAACGCTTGAGGCTCTAAAAGCTAGACTCCAGAGGGGACTCTAGTTTTCACTTCTACCAGAGGATTACCCAGAAGTAGCCTCATTTCTCAACTCTAAACTTTAGGACTAGAGTGCTGCTATAGTTGTAACCCCTGTCAGTAGAAACGGAGTCTCTGCATTTATTCCCTTTCACAGGACAATATGCCACAAGAAGCACAACATGGTGGGGATGAGAATAAACAAGCCACAGGCAACAGATATAAGTTACTGCTACTTAATGCTTTAATCATGCAATAGAAGAATATCCTTTGTATATGATCAGAATGAGGGTTGTTCAAGACCTACATGGAAAAGAGTGTGTAGAGCTGGTCAAAACCTTTACAATGACAACCAGTTTTTCTAGTAAAACATGAACATTTTACGATAATTTTTCAGCTGTGGCTCCACGTGTTGTATGGCCCTTCCCTACCTTTTCCTTACTCCTCTCCTGAAACACCTCTGCTATTTTAACTCTGTTGCAGGGGATGTGAGAAACGAAGTTTTACGCCGAAAAGGTTTACTCAGGAGAGGATCACGGTGAAGCAGCTCCGTTTATTCGCGAGTGCAATCGCGGGCGCGCCACCCCATGGCCGAAGTAGAAACGCGCACCGTTACAAAGAAAAGGAAGCATTTTTATAGTATTTTATCCCGACGCGGGTTATCCTCTCCTGTTTCTCCTTTGGTTGGATACTCCAGGCTCACAGCCTATCCGACGCATTCTATTACAATCAGTTTTTCCGGTTTCCATACTAGGTTTTCTTTTCCCAGCCGGCTGTTTATGCAGAGTTGTGGAATGATGGCAATATTTTCTCAGGTGCACCCTATCTCCTGATCCCTGTAGGACACAACATTCTAAGAAAAAGTTGTTATGCGTAGCTCTTGTCCTTCTCCATTATCTGGTACCAGGAGGTACTGATACTAGGCTCCTTTCTAGTTTGGTATTTTTGTACAAGGCCTTGGTGTTTTTCTTTCTGTAGTGCTGCACAAAAACATCGCTCAGTTCTTACCTCCTTCCATGCCATCTGGCACCTGGATGCACAAGGCCGTGGTGTTTTTCTTGGTTCTACAAAAATATGATTCTCACAACACTGCAAAAACACAAGTTGTTTCTCACAATTCCCCCATCTTTTCTTTTTACTCTTTTGTGGTTTTGCACATTGATTGCCTATTCTAAGATATTAGAATTGTATTTTTTTGTAAGTTATCAAACCTAATGTCTAAAACTATCACTAAGAACATTCCAAAATGTGTATAGGATAGCTGTGTGATCAGATTAAATAGGTGCAGTGTACATAACATGTACTGCTCTAATAGTGAGATTTGCAGATGCAGAGATTAACAGATTAATATGATTGCTAATATTTACAGTGATATCATCTATGATGATGTCCTCATGCAAGCACAACCCTTGCCTGTATACACAAGTAGGGTCTCAGTACTTCCATTTAGATGTATCTCGAAGTGGCACACACCCTGCTCAGTATCAGGATGGATACCCTGAGCTCTGATGGTGTTGCTCACAAATGAATCCTTGCTGCACTTCTGGTGTGCATGTCAACTGTCTGCCATTTCCCAGCCTCATGATAAACCCACACCCTATGTTCCATAGGATTTTCCCTTATGGTTCAGGCCCAAAGCCATTATCAGGTGCATGGGAGACGCTGAGGTCTGGATCATGGTCAATATGACAGCAATGATCACGTCAGTTGGGTCAGTTAATCAACTACCCCACGACTAATACCTTTTTACAGTATCCCAGATAACTCTCCGAATTTCTTCGGGTAGGGAACCTTCCCTTATTATCCAGATTCCACAGTCTACACCCATAGCGTGGCCTGTATGCAGCTTAAGGCCACAGAAACGTTGGTCTGGGTGTGCTGATTGCATCCGCCATCAGTTGATGGTCATTCCTCTCACCGAGGTGACAGGTCCAACAAAATTCTTGAAGAGAGAGACGGTGTAAAATTATACCCACAATGTGACACAAAACACTCTGCATCTATTTGTAAAATCTCCCACGAGGGAGTAAGACTTGGATTCTCTATTAAATTTTGTCTCTGTTTTGTATGTAACTAATGTGGCCAGATTTAGTTCCCTATCATAGTTAATAAGAGAGATATTGCCTCCTTCAATTTGAATTTGGTTCATCCAATTGTTACTAGCATTTGAAAAGGACTATAGCAATCCTTTCTTCAGTGCTGAAATTAAACAGCATCCTGCCTTATATTTTTGATGGTTGTTCCAATAAGCCTATTGTTTATAAACAGCAGACTGGTTTACAATTTAGTTTCACTTGTTACATTCTACTGGGTTGCTTATAAATCCAAAAATACAAAAAAAAAAAGCTTTTAAAAGGTAATGTACACACAATTAGAATACCCATAACCCCCCCTTTTAAGGATACTTTGCTTTGAAATATGACAGTTCTCCTTTGTCAGGTTCCAGGTCTCAGTCTTTTGATTCTCCAGTGTGAGGACTGTTGATCTTGGTTTTCGGTGAATGGTCTGTCTCCAAGGCATCAGGATCTGTAGAAGTCTTCAATCGTGTGTAGTGAGTCCACCCCTTCGCTGCAGTTCTCACAGCAGTCTCAGTGGTCAGCAGTACTTGCAAAGGTCCTTCCCACTTGGGCTGGAGCTTTGACTCCTTCCAGGCACGCACTAGGACCCAGTCTCCCGCCTGGAAGGTGTGTACTGGAGATTCCAGAAGTGGAGTTTGAGCCAGCAGTCTGCGTACCTTAAGGGATGATAAGGAAGAGGACAACCCGAGTACATAGTTCTTAAGGAATTTATCTTTGGTGTCGAGAGTGGGCACCTCGCCATCTCCTCCCAGATACGGCAGCCTGAACAGCGTCTCATACGGTGACACTCCTGGATCCTTTCTAGGAGCAGTTCGGATTCTGAGAAGGGCCAGGGGTAAACACTTCATCCATGGTAGTTTAGTTTCTAAAACCAACTTGGACAAGTGTTTCTTTAACGTTTGATTCATTCTCTCCACTTTTCCAGAAGAGGGGGACTGCCATGGGGTACAAAACACCCACTTTATCCCCAAGGTATTCATTAATTCTTGCAGAATATGTGAAGTGAAATGACTTCCTTTGTCTGAGTCAATATTCTCTACAATCCCATATCTGGAAATTATTTGTTCCAAAATTATTTTCATCACGACATTAGCTGTTGCCGATACTGAGGGAGAAGCCTCTGCCCATTCCAAAAGGTGATCTACTAATATCAACAGGTATTTAAATGTTCCCATCTTGGGCAATTCAGTAAAATCTGCTTGAATGCTGTGAAAAGGTCTGAGTCCTGGCTCTCGTCCACCCCAAGGCTGTTCACACATTGCCTGAACTCCCCAGTGACTCCCTTGATGTGAAATAGTTAAGCCATCAGGGAGGATCCATTGCCCATCTGACTCTTTTGTTCCTAATTCCTTGAAAGCTGTTATCTCCTTTTCACTGAACACTTGCTTCTCTGGCAGAGGCCTTATCTCTGGCACTAGAGACATGGTCGCCTCTGGCCTTAAAGCAGCCTCCTTCGCTTTTTCATAATTTACAACCTTTTTTTTCAACTCAGGGCAGTCTCGTTTAAGGTGGCCCTCCTGCCCACAATAAAAACACTTTCCCGGCGTTTGATTTTGGGGATGCTGGGAAGGGACTATCCCCAAACTCTCATTTGTATTTTCTTTATTCTGATTCCACCCCCCCCATTTGCTTCTCTTGGGGGTCCCCTTTTTGTTTGACTACTTGATCCATGGCAGAGATCATAGTCTTTGCCTTCTGTTTCTGTTTCTCCTCCTCCCTTCTAACATACACGTTCTGGGCCTCCTTTAGAAGATTTTCCAGTGGCTTCTCATTCCAATCCTCTATCTTTTGGAGTTTCTTTTTAATGTCAGGCCAAGATTTACTTACAAAGTTAACTTTTAACAACCCTTGTGTTAGCTGATTCTCAGGATCCAGCCCCAAATATCTTTGCATTCTATCCTTAAGCCTCTCCAGGAATTCAGTCGGGGTCTCATCTCTACCCTGCTGAATGTCAAAGGCTTTAGTAAAATTCTGAGGCCGGGGTACTGCATCCTTAATTCTGGTAATTATTAGTTCTCGTAGGTCATGCGTATTTCCTCTATCTACAGCGGAACTATTACTCCAGTTTGGGTCCCTTATTGGATATTTCTGGTCTGCTGGGATAACCTGTGGTCCTGGGGGGTGCCTCCTCTCCCACTCTCACATAGCTGCTCGTCTAATCATTTCCCTTTCTCTCCCATTGAACCACCGGCCTAAAATAGACGTCATTTCGGCCCAGATATAGATATTGGGTCCCAGAAATTGATCAACTTGTTTTGCCAGACGAATGGGATCGTCTATCAGGGATTTAATTTCTTTTTTAAAACTGCTCACCTCCCAGCTGTGAAGGGAGGCACTTACATACCCGGTAGTTCCCACCCCCATCGGAACGTCCCTAAGGGGGTACATGGCACTATCAGGGGTAGTACTGCTAGTGTTATTCCCAGGAAAGTGGAATTTTTTAATGCCTCTTTTACACTATTCCAGTTCTTTTATCAGCCTCTGGAACTTTTTAGTCTCAGATTTGGTGCCATTCATAGGTTCTAATTCAATTAGACTAAGAGATGGGCTAGTGAGGGAGACCGAGGAACCAGTCCCCTCTGGTTCTTCCAGTTCGAGCATATCGTCACACACCCCCCCTTGAGCGGCAGCCGCAGGCACCGTAGCAGGCGCCGCAGCCGCTATAGCCGCAGCGGCAGCCCCGGCGGGCCCCGTGCCGGACACTGCAGGTGCCGCAACCGGCGGTACCGGTGCCGCTGGCGCTGTGGGCACCACGGGCACTGTGGGGGGCCCCGCGACAGGCGCTGCTGGCACCGTGGCAGCCGCCACAGGTGTAGAAGTTGGATAAAAGGGAGAGCCTGGTAAAAGATGGGGACCCGAGGAAAGAGAGAGGTTTGGGTAGAGGGGCGGGCTTGGATACAGAGAGGGGGGTGGTGGAGAAAATGGAGGTAAATAATCTAAAGGATCCCAATTTCTTTGTCGTGCCTTTTCTGCCAATTTTTGCTGAGTTAGAAGAAACAGCTTTGTCTCCTGTGTCCAGCAGCCTGCATAAACTGATTCCTTCTCAGATCGGGGAGTTTTACTACTCACAGCTAGATTTAAAGTCAGACAGACCCAATCTTCATCGGATCCGTATTGTGGCCAAAATAATTTTGTTTCTGGTTTTCTGGACCAAACCTGAACACAATATCGAATCATTTTCTCTTTATCTTTATATCTTGTTTTCGGGTCCTGTTCCCAGTTTCTTAACATTCTTCCTAAAGGACTGTCCGCCGGTACTGCCCTGGAGCCCTCATTCCCCATCTCTCCGAGCAACCTTAGTCGTTGCTAGGAGAATTCCAGTCTCCCACACACTGAACCCCTGGTTCTAGAGAATGGGGTGTATTGCCAAGCACTTCCCCCGTACAGGACAATACCGTAGCCCTTACCCCCCCCACTCCTCCTAGCAACCTTTAGTTGTGCCGCTACCGAATTCCAGCCTCCGTCGGGAGGGCCACCGTCGCCGGGTCACAGGACGCTGAAGCAGAGCGGGACGCACCCTCCTGCTGCGCGGCGGCGGGGTCCGTCGCAGGTGCCTTGGATCCCGGACGAGCCCCCAGGAGTGATTGGCTGCAGTCACATGTGTCAGATGGTGGAAGGAGGGTGTTTTGCACAGAGCACCTGACTTGGGGCTGCAGGTACCTTTAGGCAGCATGGAGATGCACAGGGAGAGTGCCAAGGAGCTTGCTTAGCAGGAGAGAATGCAATAGGGACAGTTCTCAGAAATCTGTCAACAGTAAACTTGACCCCTGTCTCTGTTGCTCCAGAAATAGGCTGGCCACAGAACTTAAAATGAAGTGAGAGACAGTAGTTACAGAAACCACAAGTGGCATGGTGTACCTGTGGCCCAAAAATTACTGCTCCCTG
Organism: Podargus strigoides; assembly: GCA_028020825.1. NCBI lineage: Eukaryota > Metazoa > Chordata > Aves > Caprimulgiformes > Podargidae > Podargus > Podargus strigoides. The sequence continues at coordinate 116,699,206 of CM051619.1, read as the reverse complement.
TCCATTCCCAACATGATTAGCTTTCATTCTTTCTCTTCTACTTTTCCTGCAGTTTTCTCTCAGCCTTCCTTTCCAGAGTGAGAGCTGTTACCTCACAAATCCTGTTGGAATTGTGCATCCTCCTGCATCTCTCTCTTAAAACTCACCTTTTCTTGAACATCCACTAATCATCCAGCAGTAGCAAGGCAGATTGCTGGGTGGTCCCATTTACAGGCTATACTGCTAATAAAAAACAAACCACAAACCCCAAGTTTTCCCTAACAGGACACTGTGCTCCAGCACTGATGAGGTGATGGTAGTATCAATTTTATGTTTCAGCAAGTGCAGAGGACACTGTGGGTTATGATTTTTTTTTTTTTTTTTTTCCTTTGAACTACTAAAATGACTGAAGATGATCAGCCTCCCCTTAGGCTTCCAGGTAATTGTAGATTCTAACAGTTCCTTGAATGAAAAGTGGTTACCTTACAGTTTCTTAGCTTAATTTTCCCCTTGAAGGAGACTTCTTCAGGAGAGTTTGAAGACTAGAAAGAATTTTGCAAGGTGCTACATGCATTTATATAGTCTCTATGTATGCTGCATATACTAAATGAGGTAAATTCATTCAAAGGTTAGTGCTCTGTCAAGTTAAAGTGGATATTTTCATGCTTTGAAAGTAGTTTGATTCCTGTTCTCACTGCCATGTAATTATAATCACATCTTCATAATTTACATGTTTTCTTCTCTCCCCATGCAGACATTACTTCTTTGTAAGAAGCCACCTTTTTGTATTCCAGGATGTTACCGGTAGATAAGAGACTTCTAAACTTGCATATCTACAAACTCCTTCAGTGTGTTCACCAAAAAGACAAGAAGCAAATAAAAAAGATGGTCCAGAATGGATTCCCAAACCTCATTAATTCCACAGAGCCTATGGAAGGATACAGTGCCCTTCATTTGGCCTGCATTAACAATGACTTTGACATCTGCAGCTTCTTGCTGGAAGAGGGAGCTCATCCAGACGTCCAGGACAAAATGGGACGTACTCCAGCAATGAAGGCAGCTGAGCTAGGCCATGAGTTGATTTTGGATTTATTAGCAAAAGCTAAGGCAGACATGACTGTTGTGGATAATGAGGGGAAAGGTAAGTAAAGGGGAAGCTTATCAAACCAAAATGACCCCTTACTGTGTTACACACTTGCTACATATGTTGTGTCCACACTGTAGAGAGGAACTGAGGTTGAAGGTGATCCTTACAGCTCCACAGAAGCTACTGACCATAAGAGCTTTGATAAAAATTAAAATAATTCTCCCTAAATAGGCCTTTAGATCATAGGTCACAGAACAGCCTTGGTTGGAAAAGAGCTCTAAGATCATCAAATCCAGTCATTAACCCAGCACTGCCAATTCCCCAATAAACCATGTCCCTTAGCACCTCATCTACATACCTCTTAAATACCTCCAGGGATGGGGACTCCACCCTCCAGTAGGGAGCTGAAAGATAGCTTGCAATTGAGAATCATATTCCTCCCATGACCTGTCACATATTAAATTCTGATTTACTCCCCAAGTTCAAAGCCCCTAAACTAGAAGTCTTTTTCACATGTATATACCCTAAAAGAAGTTGATGGGTCTCTACTGAAGGAGTTTCAGCTGTGAAGCTGACAGCCTGCATAACCTTTCTTACCACTCAATATTGCACCATAATCCCCACTGTTTTTCTTTGCAGGTGTTTTGTTTTACTGCTTTTCACCTACAAGGCGGCACTACCACTGCACACAAATTGCCTTGGGTCATGGTGCAGATGTTAACAACTGTACTACTGCTGGGAAGCCTGTATTTCTACAAGCCTGTGAGCATGCTCGTGGCATTCAAGAAATATGTCTGAATTTCTTGGAAAGAGGAGCAAATCCCCATGCAAGAGACCCAGTATGAATATTTCCGTAACTAATAATAGTAGGAGTATAGAATAGTTACCAGATGACTGGAGTATATGACCTTAAATCTTCACATTACAATAACAAAGCAGGGATAAGTGCTTAACTCTGTGGTCATGCCTATTCCCTTTTCTTCTGTATCACCCTTTTCTGCAGAGATTTAAGTCTTCTGCTTGAACCACATGTCCTGATTTAAATTTTTGTAGATTAGAGTGCAAATACCTTACAAAACCAAATTGTAACCAGGCCAGCTCTTAGGAGCTGCAAGTTCACTGTACGTCAGTGGAGCAATGCCAATTTGTACTTTGCCTCAGTGTGCCCTAAGGTTTTCAGAGTTGGTCACTAAAAGGTGAGTCCAGCATGAAAAAGGAATGGGGAAAGGATAAGGAATCAAGGCAGAGACGAGGCATAAGAAACTATATTTTCTCCTTTTTTTTTTTTTTAATTTTCTAGCCATTTATTTGTTTACTTCCTTAATTGAATAAGGACCTGAAGGACTGAAGCACTGTGATTCAGTCAAAGAGCTCAAGCTTTATCCATGGCTTTTGCTTTGTTCCTTGTTTTGCAGTATCCTTCCTAGCTTGTAGCTACAGCAAAACCAGTATTTGGACATCCTTATCCCATCCTCTCATGCAGGTGTCTGCTTCATGCACTCAATGTACCTGCAATATGAGGAACACGCATTATTTTTTTTTTTAGTATGATAGACACATACTTGGTCTCATAATGGGAATGGTTTGCTAGGCCCACAGAAAGGCAGATATTGGGGAAGAACGTATGGTTTGGTGAAAGATATCCATGTCTCACTGCTCTCTTTGCCGTTCTGTAAAGTGGCAAGTCTGATATTCCAAGCGTTGCTGCAGGCCAACATGTGAATAGCAGGTGATCCCTGATCCAAGATATGGTCTGTTCTCGGTAAGGTCACCAGATCTACCAAATTCAGCCGTTATAAAGAAAATAGGTACTAATAATCACAAACATACACTATTATCTAGAAAAAGAGAACACTAATGCATTAGAACGTGGACTTTTCCTCTCGGACAAGAGTGAAATTCCCCAGTTGCTCTGCCTTCCCTGGATCACTCCTCCAGCCATAGCTCCTTATACTCTTTCATGATAGAGGTGGTATTTTGTGTTAATTTTTGTAAACATGCATGAGAGCATGCACACAGAATAGGGAATTTCTTAACTAAGAAATTGATTTGCACAGGGATTATTCAAGGGACTCAAATTACTCAAGTCACTGGGATTTGACCACACATTTTAGCAGCATTATGATTCTTAAAGTTTGCCTACAAGTGTCTTTGAAATTCTTAGACTTGTCTCCTCTTTTTGGTAATGCCTAAAAACGAAACCTACAGTTTTATGCCACCTTGCAACAATCAGATAATATTGCTCCAACCTGAATTAGCATACAAAACAAATTCTGAACTCTTTTCTTGCTGCCTTGCAGGCCACGGGTCGCACAGCCTTAATGGAAGCCGCTAGAGAAGGTGCTGTCGAGCTGGTGCGTGCTCTGCTTGAGAAAGGAGTCGACGTTAACCTGTTTGACCTTGAAAGACACAGTGCTGCACATTTCACAGCCAAAGGTGGCTTTCTTGAGGTATCGTCATTCATGGTGTTACAGCATTGCTGCAAAGCCAAACCTGGGTTATTTTTTGGTGGTTTTGTTTTAAAAATTTTGAGTCCAGTGTCTCAGCTGATCAAAGCATAGTAGTTAGCAGTCAAGAACAGCTTCTTTTTAAATATCAAAGGGAATCCAGCAGTGATAGAATCTCTCTCATAATTGCAGAGCCTTTTTTGCCAAGGTACCTCTGAGTGTGTGTGCTAGTATGGCTGGCTGGTGTGAACAGATTGTTTCTCTCAACATGTGGCATGTCACAGCTGTGTACATGAGTGAAACGTTGCCCTTATAAGAAGGGCAGACGCAAGCAGCTGCAGGTAGGCACTTTCTTCCTTATCCCCTGTGTCATCTTCAAAGTATATAAAATGCCATTTTGATTGTGCATACAATGTCAGAGTTACTTTTAGACAGTGGCCTGCAGTGGGCTGGCAGGAGGGAAGGTTGTCTCTGATGTCTACAACTGAACAAGGTTTCTATTTCTTAAGTAAGCACAGTGCTATAGAATACTTAAATGTTATTTGCATGTTGATCAGCTGGACATGGGAGAGAAGCTCACTATAAAAAATGGGAATATGAGATACTGCATTTGTTTGTAAGTCAATCTCACACTTCCCCATCTTAAGAAACAGACAAGACTTTTGGTGGTACTGTCTTTGTTTTTCTAGGTTTTGAGGATTATTTCGGCTTATAATGGAGATGTTGGCCTGATTGCTATGAATGGTAACACACCACTTCATTATGCTGCTGAGGGAGGATTTGCACCTTGCTGCAAGTTTATAGGACAAAGAGGTACTCTAAAAATAAGTTGCTTGGCAACTATCATGTATATTCTTTTTCTGTGCTAAAGGAAATATTTATATTGGGCATTTATGAAAGGTATTCCCTGAGGTATCATGTGGCATATGTAATTCTCATTAAGGAGTGCCTAACATAGGCTATTATGACTTATTTCTACTAATGTGGTTAAGAAAACATTCCTTAAAGCAGCAGACATCACGGGTTTGTAGAATTTAGAACTGGACTGTAGTAAGTGGTTCTGGGTTTAGTTTAGTTTAGTTTGTTTCTTCCTAATCTGGCTCACCACTTGAAGTAAAATGTAAAATTTTCACTGAACTTCTGCCTTTCTATACATATTCATGAGTGGACAGCTAAGCAGACCATGGGTTGCCCAATAAACCTCCCTTTGGATAACAGATACAGACACATGACTAACCTTCCAGTCCGAGATCAGTGATGTGGTTTCATTTACTATTGCTATTTATAGTTAAGACAGTATAAAACTGTAGAACTGTGGCAATTAGTTGCATGGGTATTACAAGTCTCTTACATTATATAATTAGGAATTCCACTGCATTATCAGTGAAACTGTGTCCATATTTTTAGGCTGTGACCCTACATGGACAAACTTATTAAAAAAGACCCCAAGAGCCGTTGCCAAGGAAGGCGGTTTTAAAGCAGCGGCATCCGAATTGCTTAAAATTGAAAAAGCTTTTAAAAAACAGTCCAAGCCTGACGCTATAGAGGACCCACCCCAGTGGGCAGTGAGGCTCTACGACTGGTCCTTAGAGCATGAGGCTGCCCTCTGCAAGGCCTTTGAGGCTGTCGACCAAGGAGATGGGACGGTAGCTAAAGCTGATTTTATATCAGTTATTCAGAAGCGATGTGCCTTTGTGGACACTGAACAAATAGAAGCTATTGCTGCAAAGCATCAAGAATCTCAGTCTGAGGGAATCAACATAAAAGAGTTTTTTAAAGGCTCTAAATACCTGCAGAAAAATTATCTTATAACATCCTTTGGACCCAAAGGGAAGAAGGGGAAGAAAGGGAAGAAACGAAGAGGCAAGAAAGGCATGGCTGTCCCTGTGCCAATCTGTGTTATTCCGAAGAGTGAATGTCTGCTTAGGGAAGATGGCTTCCCTGTGTACATGATTGAGGCTGTTCAGAACATTGCTGATGACGACTATTTGAACCGAGACCACCCATCTGCCCATCCCGTGCATGATGACCGTGCCTGGTATATAGAGGAGCCAAGGAAAACGTACATGGATATTAACTACCTTGTCAGAGCAGGAGACATTCTGTCTCTGCAGAAGGCATTTGATGAGGGTGTAACAGTAGACATAAGAGATAAATATTACAAAACACCTTTGATGGTTGCATGTGCAAGTGGGAACAGAGTTGTTGTGCAGTATCTTCTGGAAAAGGGGTAAGATCATTTCAGAGGTTTGTTGTGGTTTTTTTTTTTTTTAATTTGCTATTTTGGAAAGGCTTTCAAAAGCATAAATTTCCAGTGAACATTTGGATGCGACAGACTATGGTTTGTTTTTGATTTACATGTGTTTTGCCAATCACTAGGCCTAGCACAAAGGACACAGCCAGCAGCAAAACAATCCAGTAACCAGATTCTATTGTACGTAGAAAAGTCAGTATATGGGTGATCGCTGGGGGTACAAGCAAGTCAAACAGATCACACATAACAGACATCAACCCCAGCGACCCCAGGAATGACACAGCACGACCAATAATAGGTGGAATAAACAAAGACACAAAGTCTCCCATAGAAGAGATGGGAGACAAGCAAGTCAATAGGCTGATCATACAGCATAGAAGTAGCCATACATTGTTCACCCACAAAGCCCGCGTTTGCAAATGCCAAACCTGACCAGGGCCCAGTTGCAGGGAGAGTCAGGAGGTCCTTCCCCAACAGGGAAACTCTGCACAGTGCATCCACCTCACAGACAGACACTGCACCCTTCCTGCAAGTGGTCCCAGCTTTTATCCCCACAGCAGGACACCTGGCACTCATTTACCCAATGTGGGGCACCTGGGGCTTGTTTACCCAAGGGCTTTCCTTACAAGGCCGGCTGCACCTTGGAGGAAAGCCAAAAGACAAACTCATCCCCTCCTTTTGAAGGGCCATGGGGACCACCCATATGTCAACCTTAATTCAGGGTTCAGAACCCAGCACTTCAACATTATGTTTAGTATTAAAGTTAATTCCATAAGATCCTGAGTTACAGAAGGTTAGTTTATTATTTTTCACATTGTAGTAACAAGGAAATAGGAACACCCAAGAGGTAAGTTCCTCAGGTCTGAAGTTTTTTTGTGTCTGGGCTGTTGACATTTTGGTCAGATGCAGAGTGCCCTACAAATCCAGTCTGTTGGAACTGCTGTTAGTTCCTACCCATGTCTCAAACAGTGCCTCCTCAAAACTGAACTCTCAAAGTCAGATAAATGATTTTGGGGAAATCTGTTCAAGTGACTCGCCTGAAATCATCAAGGTAATCCTAGAATTCCCCATTCCACATGCCAGGGCCTTCTCATGCAAATATTTTAAGGGGATACCCCTTGTGATCACTTTGCAGCCTCAGCAGGCTGAGGCAGCAGGATTTGCACCAGAAGCATGTGCTGCTATTTAGTCTGTTCCTCACTTTAGAAGTGCTTCAGCAATTTTGGAGCCTACAGACACACTTGTGAAAAATCTCAGTGCCAGTTTAGAAATGAAAGCAATTTTAGAAAGATTCAGTCATACTTGTATAATAGCATAACCTCCTCATTTTTTATTGTCAGACTGCTGTAGTCCTACAGTCACGCACATAAGCGCTTAAATGAACTTTTTTCAAAGATATTTATGTGAGCTTTCTCCTCTACCTATAGCTAAATTCATTTTAACATTCATTTCTCAGGATAAGTGGCTGTAGTCATTGCTCCAGCTCCTGCAAAGACGTAACAGCACATGTATCTTTACCCACCCTGGTAATTACATTGACATTCCTGGAGCCTATGGGAAGCTGTATAAATGGGTATATTCAGGTCTTCCAAAGATAAGGATACAAGAGTTAGCAAATTAAACTAGCAAATTAATCTCCAACTGCTTTCATCAAACCTCACTAGACAGCACTGGAGTCACATCTCATCATATTTAAAAGTTAAACTAAAATATTATATTTCTAGATCTAAACCAAGAGTACCAATATTGAGATTTTTAAATTGATAGAAATCAGGAAGTGGAGAGGAAAGTTATCAGTGCAGTGTTTAGCATTGCATCTTTCAACAGCTTTCACTTTGACATGGGAATTCAAACACTTTTCACAATATAGCCTTTTCAGTATGGTATCACAAATCCATATTGAATAGAAACCAAAACATTTATCCAGAGCTACAGAAAATGCTGAGTTTTAAACGTAACTCAGAGGTATGTACTTTTTATCTTGTTCCTGAAAAACTCAGAAGTAAATTAAATTTGGGCTCAAGGTAAATTCAGTGCTTGATCAGGAGAAAATTCTGGAGAATTTTTACGTCAGTGCTGCCTTGTCCGTGTTCCCGTTGGTTGGTTTGTTCCTTGTAGAATGAAATAAGCAAAATGGATTCAAGGCAGAGTATCAGTAGAGGAATGGAGGTTGGGTTGAGAGAGAAAGTGGAGTAACTGGAACTGCCTATTTTCTAGAAAAATATAAAGGAGATGACAACTGCATGTGAATAAACTGTAACACCCAAGCAATTAAAAGATAACAAAAGTAAAACTAGTAGATCTGGGGAATTTACTGCAATAAGATCTTACCAAAGGTAGAATTCTGAAAAAGATTAAAAATTTAAACAAGAAGAACGGACAATCTGTTCTTTTGATCTGGAGTTAAATATTAACCATCTGACCTGAAAAGCAAAAAGCTGTCCCTGGAAGCAGTTTCTTTCATAATTTTTCCTCCTACTCCCTTCCTCTATGTCTTTTGGGGAGATACCAGCTCTTTGTTTCTAGAGTAAATGGAACACCATTAACGGGCTCTAAGTGGTTCTCATTCCCCAAGCTTTGCTTTTGCAGAGCCCCAGCCCAAAAGCTCCCAAAGCAGGCAGTTGCTAAAGGGTTGATAATGCTTTTCCCCTCAGCTTCATCCTGAGACAGCATATTGCAAATATCTCCCCCAAACTAGCCCCTGCATCTTCCAGAACATGCCAGTTTTAACCTGGGAGCAGAAACACATCTAGTCCAGTGGCACAGTGGCTGAAAAAGTTTTAAATCCTCAGATTTTCTGAGGTAGACCTTCTCCAATTCATTTGTAAATTGGACAGGAGGCAATGTGTTTTAGAGCACCTGTTCTTGGCCCAGAAGCATTCTTTTTTCAGTTCCTTAATCTGCTTTTTGCTATCCTCAGTGAACTTGGAGCACAAACACTGGCACTGTTTTACAGGACTAAGATGTCTGAATACCTGTTTTATCTGTACCTGTGAAACCCTCTGTGTAGAGAACACTGTGTTGGCTTAGAGGGGGATATGATCACCACCCAGGCACACTCTTACAATTAATATTCCATGACAAGCTAGAAATGAGATACTAAAATGGTTTCAGAGTAGCAGTAGCAACATGAAGATATTTACACTGAATATGCCATAGCAGCGGGCAGTTAACATTGACTGTACTTGGAGCTGTGGATGTTACTGCATCTAGTAGATAGCTTCATCTGCCACAACTCCTCTTACTTTACTCTTTTGTAGGGCAGATGTAAATGCAACAGACAATTTCTTGTGGACTCCCCTCCACCATGCTTGCTATAACGGACACCTAGATATCGCTGAACTGATGGTGAAGGCTGGAGCAGCAGTGGATGCACTTTCAATGGGCTTTGCAACCCCGCTAATGAGAGCCATTGAGATCTGCAGATTGGACATAGTCTATTTTTTAATTGAAGCAGGAGCTGACATCGAAATAACAAACAGCAATGGTAAATATCAATCTTTCTCCAAAAGGCCTGTTTCCTTATGTGTATACATGTTTTACTGAAAAAACCCTAAGTTCTTGGATCACTTTGAGAAGCGTTCTGAATTTATGATAGGTATCAGGAAAGGGATGAAGGTAAAACTTAGGTTCAATTAGTTTTCTATAGTACGGAGTCACTGTTCTAAGTAGTCAGCTTTCCTGGGTTTTATGCATCTAGAAAATAAAGTAACATGATTAATTACATGATTAAGGAGGCTAGCGCTCCTCACAGGATATATATAGAGTTATATGTGGCTTTAATGAAAAAATCTAGCTAGTTATTAATATTATTTGATGGAAAATTAGATTTTAGTTGTGGCCAGTATGTATTCTGCGACTCATTTAAATCACTCAGTTTTATTCACAGGCAGCACTGCTGCTTAGTGTGTAAAGAATTACTTCCTGAGAAAAAAATACTTAACAGGAAAACAAATCTGAACTGATACTGAAGTGTTACCTCCTCACAGCAGATCCCTCATTCAGTATTATTTCCTCTACTTTCAGAGTAATTTAAACAGTTAACATTTATCACATTTTGAGCCCTTGCTCTAACATAGGAAGCAATGTCACTAAATTATGAGACTTTCCTTCCCAAAATGCCTTACAGGTGAAACTCTGCTTGTAGAAGGGATGCCTGTTCTCTATCTCTGTTACTGTGTGAAGTTCCAATTCACACAGCAGTTTAGTCTCACAACTACTTGACAGCCACAGGGCCTCATCTCATAATATCCAGGAGAGTATTTCTTAGGCACTGAAAATGTTCAGCACTATTTAAACCACAGGGCCTTCCCTTGACTCCTTGCCAGCCACAGAGTAAGCACTGGAACCAGGAGATACCTGCAATAACTCAGTCTACATTCCTAACCTTGTACTATGCTAGCCATCTCCTAGAGCTAAATGCTCTCCAAGATCAAAATTACAACCTGCAGGACCAGTATATTAAGCTGCATATGCCAGGACATTAAGAGCAAAGCCACTACACCAAGAATTCCTGCAATATTTGGTTTCAAGGCTCATTCACAGCAAGCCCTTATTTCTGTGAGCAGTGCTGATGACTGCCAGTCCTCATACCAATGTCAGGCATGCTGCTGGCGCACAGAATGGTTAAAAAAATAGAGGCCTAATTAAATTCAGTTGACTGGACTGTTACTATCCAGTTCAAATAGCAAGTGCCAAGGTTTGTTTTCATCACTTATACAGGTATTTATTTTTTTAAATACAGGGAAGAATGCTCTGGATATTGCTAAAGCATTTGCAGATTCTAGAATAATTGATCTGCTCCAAAATAAAATGGAAAATTTGCCAGAAGAACCAGAAAACACAAAAGAAGAGAAAGAAAAAGTTGTGAAGTCAAAGTCACCTTCTATACTGATGCCTGCAGAGGTACAAGCTGTCAAAATAGAGGTATGAGAGATGGCAAAAAAAGGGATTAATTTTCTAATAGTAGGGTGCTTCTTTTTCATTTATTTGCCATCCATGTCTCTAAAGCTGTAAGTCAGGCAGTTTTGTTGTTCTTGCCAGTACTAGTACTTGTCCATTGGTTGAAATTTTGACTTCTTAATCATATGCACTTCATGTCTTCCCTGGTCCCACTTAAGAATTTTGTCCTATATCACTGATAGAATACAGCAAAATATTTCCTCTTCTTCTCCCCCTCCTCCCAAAGTTTAGGATCATCCAGGTCTGTTGTGGTAAATACTGAAAAACTGTAAACCATAATTTCTTAAAGGGAGCACCTGTTTCTTCACAGGATAAGACCAAGGCCTTTCGCCCCAGGAGCCTTGAGTACCTCACTATTGTCCTAGTTCCCAGGCTCTGTGCCTTCATGACCACATCCTGCTTGTCCTATTGTGGGTGAGATCTTCCCAGTTTACCAGTGGCACTTGTTAGTCATACCTGGGCTGCTATTTGGAGAGAAAAGGCAATTGTATCTGCATGGCTGGAAGTTTCCTTCAGCAATCTGGCCCTGGACAGTGCAGTAAATATGTTCCAGTAGCCAAATATTTGTTTCTCCCTTTCAAAAATGTTTTGGATTTGTCAGGGATAGTATAGGACTTTCATAGGCAGGAGGACAACAAACTTTGGTGCTTATTTGTTCATCACCCAGCACAGGATAGGATCACCAGTGGTACCAGGCAATTGTCTTGTGAGTCTTAAAGAGCAGTTAATGTTTTAGCATACAAGAAGGAGACTCATCACTTACCTTTTAAAGGGCTTCCCTCACAAATTTTGGTTATAAAAAAATTACCAGCTCTAAGAAAGATTCTGAACAGATGAAGAAAAATATACCCACAGTAAATAGAAAGCAAAAGAAGCGTCAGAAGATGCAGGATGTGTGCCTCACTTCTTAATGTGATGTATTTGTATAACTGGTAACTTCTTCTCTTTCAGCCTGCACAGATATCTCTGTCAGAAGCAGAGGAATCCATTCTTGAAGAGGCACCAGCTTCCCTTAAGGACGGTGTTGTTCACCTGAACAATTTGATAACCAGTGGTACTACTAAGAGAGAAGACATCACATTCAAACCCAGAAAAGTACGTACAGTGTCAAAACACAAGCACAGTTTCACATTGATTTGAAGATAGACCTTGCTGTAGATTGAAAACCAGAACAATCTGTTGCAACGACTTCACAATTCAGCTAGCTCAAAGGTGATGTGACACAGGCTAGAGAGAATGCCACAAAACAATGGTAAACTAAAGGCTTCTTATATATGTATACATGTATTATAAACATACATTTATATGAAACAAATTATTCTGGAAATCAAGCTCTTATCAGGTTTTAAAATAGGATTGAGGTGGACCTGCAGTAAAATACAAATGCAAATGTGTTCATAGTATGGATTTTTACATTCTCACACTTAAAGGATTGGAGTCCTTGAGCATGGGACTGACATCAACTTCTAACTTGCCTTCTCAATTAGTTATCACATGATTGCTTATGTCAGTGACAGTTACCGAACTAAATGGATCACAGTGCACTGAGTATTTGCTTCTGAAGTTAGAATACTGGAAATACACTTTTTATGTCAGGGACCTGTTAATCATCATTTGCAAATAAACAAGAAACAGAAAAAAAATGATCAGAGAGAAGTAACTTTTTCTTTTTTGTTTTTTCTCCTTAAAAAGGAAAAAGAACAGCATTGCTGACTGAGCAGTTTTGTTTAGAGTTTGTTTACCATTTCCCTAACCCTGATTTGTGCTAGTTTCTGCAATGGTCTCAGGGGAATAAGACTACATTGCCAGTGACTCTACAGCCAATTCATTTTTTTCCACTCTGAGGATCTTGAGCCCGAGTCAGTCATTCTAAACAATTAACTTTGGATCTTCTTTCCCACATGGTCCGTAATCTGAGCCCATGGCATGTTATAGATTGGAAGTGACAAGAAGAGAATGCTCTGCTTATACATACACAAATTGTTGTGATATCTTCTGCTAGGAGGCCGCACTAGTTTTCTTTTATGTCTTGGGATGGAAAAAAGAGCTAGAACATGACTCTGGCTAACAATATCTTCTTAATGCTTCAGTTGCAGAAATCATGTCCAAATTAACTAAAAATGCTTTTGTTTTGTAGATTTGGGGCCCTGATGCTGCAACAGAGGAGCTAGTAAGAAAGCAAGAATTGCTCCGTGAACGCCTTGCTCTTGGTGGCCGCTCAGAAACCTCCACAAACCCCTTTAATAGAAAAGTTACGGAATAAGCACGCCAGCTGGAAGAAGCTACTCCAGCCCACATTGAGGGGACAAAAATCTAAAAGGCTACCCTCTGTAAGGAAGGAACCATGCAGTGCTCAGTAAATGTATCTCAGTTATGATTAAAAAAAAAAAAAGTGTAGCAGGTTTTTCATCTGTAGATTATGTTGCTTACGCACAATCTTTTGTTAAGGGCCAGGTCTGGAAAAAGGTTTATTCTGATGTGATTCTAAGTCTTGGAGCTGACTCAGTGCAGTTCATGGAATGGCCACTGTTGTGACATACATGGCCTTTTAGTTTGTAAAAGTATGGCTTTATGTAGCTATTTTTCACTCCAACATTAAACTTATTCCTGGAAGGGTAAAAATACCTAAAAGGGTATTAAATATCAAGATACGAAGCTAGCATTCAGAAATACTTAAGGCAATGTTCTTGGTCACTGCAGAGGCAACAGAAAACAATTTCCAACCAGAACCACTACTGTCCAGCTTATTGTGTTCATGTTCTTTCTCATACACTTGCAAGAGTGCACAAAACTGTCTCCTCACTCCCTGAGGATGTATTCCCTAACTGCAGAGTTGCCAAGCTGCTATCAAGACCTTAGATATCTGAAGGCAGGGTCTTGTATTAAGAGCTACATCAACAGCTAATCCAAATCAGTGCTTGCCCCCACAACAACAAAGCCAACAGATACTGTCCCTGACATTAAAAGGAGTTCTTTGGGTGGGAAGGAATTGGTGTCTTAGAAGTGACCTGACCAGGCTGCGTTAATTTAATATGAAGAGAAAGTACTGAAAGTTCATTATAGGAAGTGTATAATGTCAGATTTGTGTGACAGGACCAGGCCAAACCAGCCTACATTGTGCTGAGAGACTCAGTGCCCCTTGAGTTCTGTTGATTATCTCTGCAAATGGTTGGCAGCAGAGAAGCGAGCCCAGATTGAACTTTGAAACAGCAGTAACAGGTGATAAGTTTTGGGTAAGCAGAGGCTGGAAATACCAGGAATCTTCAGCTTAGAGTGGAAAGAAGTGGAAGAGAATGCCATAAAATATCTCTAAAGAACCAAATAGTGTGGAGAAGTGAACTGAAACCTCCTATCTATTCTTTCACAGAATACAAGAACATTCAGACTACAGAAAAAAGAGAAGGCAGCACGCATATTAAATACTCTACAGTGTGCAAATAGCCTGTGGGGCCCTCTAGCACAGTTATCCTTGGAAACTTAAAAAATTTACATAGATTGTGAGAAGAGGTTAGCTAATGAATAAGGGATAAAATCCCCTGTGTTTCAGGGCCTCAGCTAATTACTGTTGGCACACAATAGAGAAAGTTTTCTAGCAATATAGTTCACTCCCCGAGTATTTGGTGTGGTGATGTGTGTGTCCCATAGGGGAGAAGACAACACTGGCTGAGACAGACACTGTAAATTAAATCAGCTTCTGGCTTGACAGTAACTGTTCTTCACATTTATTTTAATGTTGTGAGACTTTAAGAGCTGTCTGGCTCAAAAGTACAGCTACTTTTGAAAATGTGTTTTCAAATATACTCTTTTTAACTCCAAGTCTTGAACTCTGGAATCTGAGTTTCAGACTGGGTTCTTTCCTTCTGGTTTATCATTTCTTGTAATAATAACCAAGTTTTGCCCTTGTTGATATGTGTGATAGAGCATTTCCATGCCTGGATGGTATCAAAGGAGCAGAGTGGAAGATTGTTTGGGAAAGCCTATGCAATCACGTTCTTAAAGACACTGCCGCTGGTGCCTGTCTGTGTGCAGTGATCCCTTTAACTCCAGCTGCACATGCAAATGTAGGTGTGATATTTAGTAGATAACCAAGACAAACGCAAAGCAAGGAGACATGAACATACTATTTGTATGAACATGGTTGGGCACAAGTAGTTTACAGCAAGTTTCTTACATAGAGAAAATATCCTAAATATCTAGCATTTTAATAGTTCGGTGTAAAGAAAGACTTCACAGGCAAGTGAAATACCTTTTCAAATTTCAGCATATCATCTTTGCCCTTCAGCATCAAACTTCTGCTGGCTGCAGATAATTGTAAATAACAAAAATAATAGTACTGAAGCTAGTCATAGAAGGCAATGCAGGCAAGCAGCAGGATGCCCATGAACAATCGTAAATAGAACTGCATCTCTAAAAGGAGAGGTGTGGGGTCAATTTGCTAAACTGTAGCCATCAAAATAAAGTCAAGCAGCACAAACTCCTAACTCATTCTGTAAGGTAAAACTGTGTTTCTGGCAGAGTTGTGTCAGGGAGATTAGCTGGGAGAGTTCTCTGCTGTTTTATGCTCAGCTCTCCTTCCTGGAAGTACCACAGAAGTACTCCTCACTTGGGTAGTTACTGCTGTGTTAAGGTACAGACTGTTATCTTCTGGCTGTGTTCATTAGGGTAACTGTAAGCAATTTGAATGCAAAGGGAATACACTAAGAAGGGGCCATCTCCTGCAGCAGTTCAGATCATGTTGTAGAATTAGGCTTGTTGGCAAGCAGCCTCTGAAAAGGTTGTTCAAAGAAGATTGCTCTGAGAGGGGACAGTTTTCTGTTCCCATAGGAAATCCTTATGAGCATCATCCTCGTACTTTTTCATCCCAGCCAGAATGGGCTGCAGACTCTCATAGTCTTTACCTGTTGCCCCACAAAGAGAGAGGCTGAAGAGCTGCACGCCAGCTGTATGCAGCATGATGGCTGAGTAGAACGAAATAGTTGTGGTCCTTTGGCCTGCTGGCTTCTCCATAGCTCCCTGCTCTTCTCTGTAGCAGGCTGCCCAAAGAGTTGGCAGACTTGTCTCACAGGCTTCCACCCCACCTCTCATCCAGCCCTCAGCCTGGGACTGGCTTTCTGCAAAAAGGCAGAAGAGGTGGAACAAAGCATCACCGCAGGTGACACAAGGGTAGTCACTCAATTGTGGGCAGTTGTGAAGACAGCTCATTTTGTTCACGATGAGAAGCAGTTACCAAACATACATGAGGACTCTGTCCCAGGGATTTCTGTCCACATCTTCAGTTGTTTTCTCAGGCTAGCTTAGTTAGTGTTTTTTGCTGCTATTATGAGGCTATGGTATTGTTTAGAGCTTTGAGAGTCTGTCTCCACATTAAGATCTTACCAGCTGCCTCAGTGCTCTGTTGAGGGTATCAAGCAATAAATATCGTCACTACTGTATGTCTGAGCCTTCCCTACAATTCCTTTTAAAAGAGAGAAAGGCAGTGATGTTTGTGTGTTTATTTACATATAGAACAAATAACTACCTTGTGGCATTTTCAGAGAATTGAGCATAAGCACCTGACACTGACTTTATTGGTGTTTTGATATCTAACACCCAATCAAGAAAGCCAATAGTCAGAAAACATTTTTACACTAATATCCAACTCATTCAGGTCCAAGTAGCATAGAGGCAGATATCAGGAGAACAAAAACTGAGGGGTTTGACTGGAGACAAGCACCACCTTTCAAGACTGTCTGCCTCAGGTGTGGTGATGACCATGTGTTTAGAGACTCCCCACTTGAACACCAGGAGTGGAGCAGGAGAGTCTGTGGCATGAAGCAGCAACAGCAGTGTAGGAAACATCTAGGGATGGGAAAGCAGATGTCATGTGGGGAGTCAATGGATAAAGCTCCAGAGCTTAAAATTGACATCAGCAGAAGGAAGGGTGTGGAGTAAAGAGCTGGGAGCCAGTGGTGGGCAAGGGAGAGTCTGTGCTGATGGACTGATCATGGAAAAGCTGAGTGATATTCAGTGGACAGTGTCAAAGGGTACCAAGTGATAGTCAGAGAGCGAGACTTCAGTAACAGGGAGCAAAGCACCACTCTGCCAAGTGCGAGCGCCTTCTAGAAAATTCAGTCAGCTGCATGTCAGTAAATATACTGAGAACAGGGAAATTTGCAGGTGGGAGTTCAAACAGATTGTGACTGTGACTCAATCTCTTGAGACAGGTAGCACAAGTGGAAAATAAATCAAAGGGAGAAACCAATGCAGAAAAATTGAGCAGACAGAAGGCAGCAACACTGACAGGAAAAGGAAAGATGAACTCTGCACATCCACACGACCCCAGACTGGGTGAGCTGTACACTAGCTTTGGTTCACAGTCAGGCTGTAGTCTAGCCTTAGTCACCCTGTGCTATTTGCCTTTGAAGTTCAAGACACTTCTGAGATCCTCAGGTATTGTTTCAAACTAGCACAGGCACCTCAGCCTAGCTGCTGTGGTGCCTGTAAGTGCTTCACACACCGCTCCATTGCGGAACACAGGCAATTACATCTCTCATCCCCTGATTTCCAACACGGGCTATTTTAAGTTCACTCACAAAACACATGAAATTAGTTAGGACTGGGTATTGCTGTTGTAGATACCATCAGCACACATTTATGTGCTCAAAACTCAGTTCTTCAACTCCAGAATGTCTTTCAAAAGCTTCTCATTATGCAGGAAGTTGCAGTGCTGAATAAGAGACTCAAAATTCATCAAATACTACAGGACATGATAGTCACCTTACACCGAGTGTTATTCAACAGAAAAGACCTCAGTGAATAATTGACTGCTTCAGGCCTATACTGAACTCATTTTCTTTTCTTTCTTTAAAAAACCCAGACAAACCACCAAACACCACCTCAGCATTGGACTCCTTTCTCCTCCGCTGTGGGAACAGCTGGATTCATACACACCTAATTCCCCATTTCATCCGCATCCCCCACCCTGGCAACCCACACATTTCTACCCAGAACGCAAACATGCATGATGTGTCCCTTTGTGCAGTTCCTCTGTCCTTGAGGCTTCTCTAAGCCACTACATGGTTTCACCAGCTTGCCTCTACTATCACTGTTAATCTAGGAGGAAGACATAGAATTATAGAACAGCCTTTGTTGGAAAAGACCTCTAAGATCATCCAGTCCAACCATTAACCCAGCACTGCCAAGTCATCACTGCCCCATGTCCCTCAGCACCACATCTACACGGCTCTTAAATCCCCCCAAGGATAGGAGTTAACACGATCAGAGTTATCTTCTGCTAAGCAAACAGTACAACAAATCATCACTTTGATACAATGGCAACTTCAGTAAAGGCCACAAAATATGTTTGAGAAGAAGTCCTCTCACCTCTGTCCTCAAATTACCATACAGGCTTCCTACATCCAGCACATGTATTCTTTCTGAATTTACCCTGTGTTTCATGAAATATATATTTATGAACTGAAAGACAAAAATCAAGCTTTTTCTCCCCACTTTTAATGCATTACCATTCACAGTTGTGTTTTGGTGTGGTGTGGTTTTTTTTGTTTCCCCCCCTGCCCCCTCTTTTCTGGAAAGCAAATTACAATAAAAATATTGTTCTAGTCATGGCAATCTCTGCTCCTATGCTAATGCAAAACAGGCAATACAGAGTGGAATTCTTGATCTGCTGTAATTGCAGTGGAGGTAATAAATATGGCTACAGCTGAAAACTTTTGAATGGCTCCTGAATAGCCAAGCTTATCAATTGTTTGAGATTGAACCTCAAGAAATTTAATTTAGCCTTACTACTGCTGCAAATCTCTTGCGATCGCTCCAAGGAACATCTCATTTCTAGTAGCAAATCAGAGGAGTGTTCCAGCAAGAGGAACTGAATTGGCTTTAAAGGGATGGAGGAGGGAGGATTTCCTCATCTCCACGTCTCCTTCCTCCTCTCAAATGAGCTTGACTGGAATAAAGCTTACTGCCAGCAGTGCTTGTACAACCCAAGAGCTCTTCTCCTGTAGCACAGGGCTTCCGAGAAAATCAAACACTACGGAGCTCCTACATCGGTCCAATTACTACAGCCTATGACACACTGCTTACAGGACAAATGGAGCCCAGGTACCCCAAAAGGAAGAGATGGGAGAGCTGCAGAAAGACAAAAAACAGACTATAAAAAAAGGGAACCTGCTAATTTTGTGGAGCCCAGCTCCTACCTAGTGACTGAAAAAAAAAAACACAAGAAGCCTTGCACATCACAGGGAATTGCTGTGGAGCTGTACAGCCATTACAGAGGGACAACCAGAAACATTCACATGAGCCAAAAGTAGCTTCAAATTGCCTATTAATCCTGAATGTCTGTCAGCAGTTATTATCTGATGGGCCAGAGCAACCTGGCATCTACTAAAGAGAAGAAATCAAATATAACCATTACTTAAGAGAAATAGCTAGAGAATCATTTCATCATGACTTTCATCCCCTTGTGCCTTTTAGCCCCCCCCCTTCACAATACCTTATTCTTCCTGGTAGCACTCCACACTCAACTTGCTAGAGCTGCTTATTCCTTTCCCCCACCAACTTCTGCCGCAGCTCAGGGGATGGCATTCATAAAGGTGCACAGCCCTCCCACTCCCAGCAGATTTGAATTGGCTGTTAATTGCCAATAGCTGGGGTTTCCCCTGACCAGCCTGATAATTCAATGGTTTCTTGTAGTCACTGTGTGACTCTTAAAGCCTACCTGGGCAAACAGATTTTAATTTCTCAGTAAACAAGGAATATCCACCTTCTGCCAGTCAAACCTCCGTGCACTGAAAGGCACTATCCACACCTGAAACACTGATTTGCATCTTTTTAAAATTGAATTTGCTGAGGCCAGGCTCCTAACCTTGTACAGTGTGCTTTTGGTGAGCAACTGTGGGAGGGAACTTTTTCAGAATATGAAAAATATTCAGTGAAAATGATTTTCAGAGATGCATGTTGCTTTACTTACAGAAACCAATTTTAAAATGAGCCTGGAGCATTGGCAGCAAGATATGCTGGGGGAACGCTGAAAAATGTTGAACTATTTTCCTCTTAAATAAAAGTTTGATGAAGCTTGTAATCAAAACTTCAAAACTGGCCGTTTTCCTTCAAGCTCTGGATAGGGTTGTAAATAAATAAATAAATAAATAAACAAATGAACCTCCATCCTTAATGTCTCTGTTCTAACAGACTTTTCAGAATTGCCTTTAATAGTTTTCACTAAAATAAATAACGAAAAATCTGTGGGCTGTGCACGGTTCTGGTTTTGACTCTATATTTGCATGCTTATCCAGTCAGAGAGGACAATTGCCCATGACACATCTGACCCATCCCCATCGAATGCCTCAGTTGCAGAGCTAAATGTTAATTGCTGACTGTTTACAGGGAGTGTTTGCAGCAGCCTCAGGAGCTTGGGAGAGGTCGGATCGCACCAAGCGATGACTGAGCCCTGGGCCGAAGAGTGGGTTTGTGTGTAGTGATGCACTGGTAAGCTCAGTTGGTTTTGGTCTTGGTGCTAGCTGAGGAGACTTGGTATACAGTTACATCGCTTATGTGTGCTGGAAGAGGTGTAAAGCAAGATCCTTGCTAGAGCTGTGGATTTAAAAACCTGTCTCAAACCTTCATAAAATTTTATAGGATGTCAGTAAGCACCATTCAACCCCATGTGCCCCCTGTCTAGCAGAGGAGGTCATTTATCTCACGCTGTGCACCTGAGGGCCCAGCTTGGTACTGTGCACAGAACATGCCTCAGAAACTCTCCAGCACCCTTTTGTCTTCAGTATATCTTCAGCTGCTGGCATTTTCAGTCTGAAACTCAGCTGCAGCAAGGAACGGTGGTAAAGGCGGTGCTGAGCCCACTTCTTGTGTGGAAATCTGTATCCGGGGACTGCTTGTGAGTCCTGTATTAAAGAAGCACTAGAAAAAGAATAAAATAAAAAGAGCTTAATAATCACATAGGTAAGGATTTGGAGCATGCCAGCATGCATTAGCACAAACTTCATGCTTCGATGGGTTGCTTGTCCCACCCCCCCCATAAAGTATGTTCTTGTCTAATCAGGACCATCTCTCACGCTCCTGGTGAGCGTGGGGGAAGGAGGAGGAAGGATGCTGCCCTGGTACATAACCATCACAGTGCAGTGAGGCAAGAAATACCCTGCTCCTTCTTTTTGTAGTTAAAAAAATGCCTTAGAATTTTAAAAGGCTTATGCTACAGCAACTGAGACATCAGTACTTTCTCAAGAGGTCTTCTGCCCGGGGTACTGACAACAGTCAGAAATTTGCCTGGAAGCAATAAACTAAGCCAAGAAAAATAAAGCACAAGTGAAAGGCACAGTTGAAAGTCACATCTGAACAGGCAAGACACCGTGCCAAGGCAGTCAGCAGCCCGGTGGATATTTTAGACTGTTTAATCCTTCAAATATATGCCAAATATATACCTGCAAGTCCTCAGCAGACAGCTTTGCTTCAGCGAGGGGTTCACTCTGAGGAAAAGCAAATGTTGGTGCCTCCCTTCTGCTAGAGCTGGTAATAATAACAAGGTATAATTATTTAAGTTAATAGTAATAACTGCAATACAGCAAGAATAATTGGATCCCTCATAATCTGTTTTGGGAAGCTGCAGTCCAGCAAGTAGCCTTCCCCATTCACAAAGCTGAATTACTTTAGGAGGAAATCCCCCCCCATGTTTGCAGTAGCAGGCAGCTGGTGGGGTGGAGCTGGGGGCAACCTCTACCCTCGACCTTCATTTTGGTTTCTGGTAAAATCAGGGCTGTTTTCCTGGGCCATGCCCCCAAAAAGCAAGGCGCAGAGTCTGCTTCTCCGCAGCAGGCTGAGGAATGGGATGACGGTGATGTGATTTGGCACTCACTGGTGTTTAACTCTGCTGTGAAAATTTGGCCCTGAATTGCAAATTTGCCCAGGATCAATCTAAGGAGGCAACATGGAGCTTCCTGGCATCATCTCAATCAGGGGTTTGCTGCTGATGTTGATCCCTGGGCAGGCAGGAGAGCACAGGGCCGGGGTTTGTCTGGAACCTGGTGCACAAGTGTCCCTTTGCTGGTTTTATACCTCACGGGCTGTAATCATGGGGGGGAAGGCATGAAGAGAGCAAGGGGCGCAGAGAGAAAGCCGCTGGTAATGTCGGAGGCAGAAAGACAAGTCTGCTGGCGTAAGGGATGCAAAGGTCTGCTCCTGGGTGCTGGGGGCATGGCAGCCTCTGTGGCAGAAGGAGGGAAAGGGGCAGCTTGCCTAGATGCCATGAATAAAAGTCACTGTCAGGGGAAAGGTCCCTCCGCAAGGCTTTTGCCTCAGCTGGGCAGGAGGGACTGAGCATTTTGCATGCTCTATTTTCTTCGCAGCCGAAAGCAAGACCTGGGGCTCAGATGTCATTCTGAATTGCTTTTCCCCTTCCTTGCAAATATTTAACCACTGTATTTTCCTTCTGCCAGCCAGCTGACAGGAGTGAGATCCTGCTGCAAAACACAGGCCAGAAGGACAGAAACACGTTTGCATTCCTTCAAAGCACACCAGCGGTGCAGGGGTGAGCCCTTGGCCAGCCCTCGCCGGCATTTCTTGTCTGCCCAGGGACGAGGGGGATGCACGCCCACCTCTGCCCCAACCTTGCACACGCAGGTTGTCCATGCAAATATAGAGGAATATTCTTCTCCCCCTTTCTGGCCACTGCTGCAGGATTTTCGTAGCAATATTTTCTTCCAATCTCTGCTGCCCTCTGCTGATGCAAAGCCAAGAGAGAGAAGAGCGATTCTGATGAGCCAAAGCCTCAGTGTTTTGCTGCAAAAGCTCACTCTCATCCTCATTGAAACACTGGCGTAGCCACAGCCTGTGATTTCCTTTTCTTGTCCCCAACACAAACTCTGGAGCCATAAGGCATGTCACTTGGGAAAGATTTCTTGTTGGATCACACCACAATGATTTATACGGTGTTAATTCATCCTCATTACCTCACATCAGGTAAATACTAGTTTAATAAATTTACAGACTTCAATATTTTAAGAAAAAGAGAAAAAAAGGCCAAGATGAGAGTTAAAGGCTCTGGACTGAAACCAGGTCCCTGCACTCAGGATTTTCCACTTGGATTTCTCCTTGCACCAGGCATCATTCTGGAAAACTTAGCCCTGACCCGTCCACTACTGCTTACATTCCCACTTTTACATCAGGCATCTGTTTTCTACCAGTAACCCAGGGAAGAGATTGCCTCTTGCAGGGGCTCGCCCGGACCCTGCGTGGGGCTCTGGGAGAAGAGCGGAGGGACCGGTATTCTCTAATCCCTGCCTGATGTGCTCTTTAAATAAGTTAAGACAAAAGCTGCCTTTTTTATTGAGATAAACTCTATGACATGTAAGTAGGGATGGAGTCAGACTGCTGCATGTGTATAACAGGCATAATTTTTTCCCAAGGACCACTGTTCCCATCGCCTGCTGCAAAACAGACCTTTAAACCACGCAAAGACTGCTCTGCTTCTCCTCCTGCATGCAGAGACCAGTTCAGAGGAGACAAAACCCATTAGGCAGGCTCCTGGCTGAAGAGGGAGACCATGAGCCCTGTGTCCAATCTGCTCCTCTGGTGCCACTCAGGATCATCCTGGCCAGCCTCCACGGCCCGGTGCTGCTCAGCAGGACCCAGAGGGAAATGCTTCCCTAAAGCACCTGCCAGAGAGCTGAACATTGCCAGCTGGCTATTCCCACACCTATTCACTTGGTCATGGGAGGGAGGCAATGTAGCTCTCTAAATAACACACCCACCCAGAAACCCAGACCCTTTTTTCTCGCTGCATCTCTAGGAACGATCACTTTATTCCTCGATGTTTGAATTTCTGCCTCCGCGAAGTGAAGACATCATTTCCACCGTAAAGCATCTTGAGAGCTGTTGGTAACAGGATTTATGATTATTGAGAAGTTATTTAGTACAGCTTTTAGATCCTGCTCGATTGATTTTGCTTCGCAGACTCTGTGGCTCCTGCCGCTATTACCGGTTAACTCACACCAGCCCTCCAGTACCTTCTGGACATTGTGTTTCTGGAGAAGCACCCCGGCGCTCAGAGCTGCACAGCGAGAGGAGCATCAGTCATGATCACCAGAGGATTTACAGTCCATGAACATAAGCTTCTTTCTTTTTGTACTATTCCCTTGGACTGGTGCTTCCAACAAGTGAAAAAAGCAACCACCAAAGCTGTATTTGACTCGTGATACTTAAGAGGATGAAATATCCTTCTCTGATGAGCTCTGTGAAAAGTAACAGGTGATGGCAGCACCTAAAGCATGTCGTTCCTCACCAGTCCTATTGCTTGTATGACTTAAATCCAGTTCAACACCTCTTGCCTAGCTCTGCTACCCTGAGCTTCTCCACTCTGCTCTGCAGTTCCCAGCAAAGCATTTATGGGTTGCACAGCAGAGGGTTTCTCCAAGCTAATGCAAGTTTTGATGCTTCAGAAGGAGTTGTTTAAATCATCTGGGCTGCAGGGCAAAGAAAGGTGTCTTGTTCAGGTTATAGTGTTTGGGTTGAGGTAAGGAGGTGGGTTAATAACTGATAAATACACCTTCTGACTCCGAGACTTTATTAGGTTGCATTACTTGGATAGCAAAAAGCAATTTTCCCCTGCAGTAAAATCTATACCATTTGGCTTAGTGGGATTAATAAATAACAAAAAGAAAAAAAAAGAGAGCAAATTTGCCACAAGCAGATTGCCTGAACATCCTTTGTATGCGTGTTTCTAAGCTTGTGAAGGACAAGAGCCTGAGTCACTGAAGAGAAAGGTCTCAGGAAGCCCAGATAAAACATCAAACCGCTCAGCAGCATTTCTGCTTTGTTTATGCAGTTGTCGTTTGGCCACAGTCACAAAACCGAGTCTCCCTTCAGGTAGCTGAGCTGCCAGTTCATGCTCTGGTATGATACAGCACAAGTTCAGGGTCAGCACTGCCTCTGCTTCTCATCCTTGGTCCCCCAATATCTGAACTAAGCTGGTTGGGCTGGAAGGCAATGCTGCAGGATTCTCCATTTCCTGATTCCAGTGGAGCTGGCAAGACACCCTCAAACACCTCATCCTACCCTATGGTTGCTTTTAAACCCAAATCAAATCCCAAACAGGAGCTCAGCACTCCACTCTCAGACCCAAAAGCTGGGTTTTCATTCAAGCACATTTGTTTTACTCGGAATCCCATTCACAAAGTGATTCTGGACAGACAGTGTCTTCAGACAGGAGACATGGCAGCAGGAGGCATGAAAATGCCCTTGCCGTGCTGGGAGTTTGTGTACACTGGAACATCTCAGCAGCAGTGCTGGTCCCTTTGCTCTTCAGGACACAAGAAATCATCATTGAACTGCACTGACAGATTTTGATTTTCATGTACTGGGAGAGAATGGTCAATTCTTAATAATGTAATTAAAGTTCCTCTTTAATAAACCAGCACAAACCATTTTATGGCTCCCAGCTAGTGCCCAGTGTAACTGAAATTCAGATAAACACACTGACAGAGAAACATCCATTTCATCTAATGTTTATTGACCAGACTTAAAAAGCAATACGCTGTTGCAGAAATTCTCAAGAGAGCTTGCTGCTGCTGCTCTGCTGGGGGATGTCTCCATGTTTTGGCTTGCTGCTCTTTGCCAGCATTCGGAGAGCACCTTTACAGCCTCCCATCTCTCCACTGAGGGCTCAGGGCTCCTCCAGTTTTCACAGAATCACAGAGTGGTGGGGGTTGGAAGGGACCTCCAAAGATCACCCAGTCCAACCTCCCTGCTAGAGCAGGATCCTAGAGTAGATCCCACAGGAACACGTCCAGATGGGTTTGAAATGTCTCCAGAGACAGACTCTCCACAACCTCTCTGGGCAGCCTGTGCCAGTGCTCTGTCACCCTCACAGTGAAGAAGTGTTTCCTTATGTTAAGATTGAACCTCCTGTGTTCCAGTTGATGCCCATTGCCCCTTGTCCTGTCACTGGACACCACCGAGAAGAGTCTGGCCCCATCTTCCTGACACCCGCCCTTGAGATATTTATAAGCATTGATGAGATCCCCCCTCAGCCTCCTCTTCACCATCCTTCCACCCCTTATTGTGACAGCGGCTGAAAGCTCAGTATGAGGCAGCCTGCCTTGAAACAAGCAGAAAGGCTCAGCTTATCGCTGCTGAAACATGATTCTCTGTGTTCTTTGTTAGGGTGCTGCACTAATTAATATATTGGAAGGGGCTGTCGGCAGCGTGTGCTGATTTACTGCGAGCCCAGAAGAGCGGGGCTGGGGGGGAGGTGTGGTGCTGGAGCTGGTTTCTTTATTTAACTCCAGATTTCTTTGCCTCACTACAGCAGCAGCTTTCTGCCTGCACTTCTCTAATGCTCTCTCTGTCACAGCCCCAGGCATCACAACAACTTTGATTTCTTAAAGACAGACACAACTCTATTTGTACTGAATTATTTTTACCCATAAATATCACAGATGTGAAGACAGTACAAGAAGTGAGAGAGCCTTAACAATACCGACCCCCCATGCTCAGCCCTGGCGTTTCAAGATGCTTATGAACAATCTGGAGATTTTGGGTCAACCAAAAGGCTATTACATTACATCCACAAGGATCTTTTTCTGAATTTCCCAGTGCAGCTGGATGACGAAGCCACAGTGGCCTAGTCCTACTGCAATTTTTGCTGGAGAAGAGAGTTTCTCAGTTTCTGCTGCCTGCTTTTATCTTTCCTTTGGCATTGCTTCATCCCTCATGCCCTGCTGCCTCATTGCGACAGCTGAAACCCATTGGACCTGCCTTGTTTCACCTCTCTGCTGCATCCATCCCCCTCTCCCTCCCAGGCTGCACCTTGTACTGGCTCCCCATTCCCTTCCTGGGACAGGCACTGTTCTGGTTTTCTCCTCCGCTCTCAGCAGTGTTTCTGCTACATCACTTCCAGCGCCGTATGCTTCTCCCTCTTGCATCTGCCTCTTCCTCCTCAGGGTTGTCTTGGTTTTTTGGCTCTCCTTTCAATAAAGCAGGCAGCCAGTTGGTATTCCCACACTGGAGGAAGAGCGCTTAGCGCAGTTCTTGGGCACAGTTTTGAATTCCTATTGCTAGCAGCCAGTCTCCTTCGGTTACCCAAAAGGGAGCTCAGCAGACAAGTTTTCAGCTGCCAGCTAGCAAGCATCCTCAGGAGTATTCTCTATTTCTGTTGATAGCTCCTCCATTGCTATCACCACATGCTGACATCACATATCCTAGTATTTTTCCATGGGAAAAGACAAATCTGCCAGAATCTTGTGACTTTCAGAAAGTGATCATTGATTATCTCGCATATGCAACCAGAAACATCTTGAGGAAACTTGTAGTTTTGAATGCACCAGGGCACATGCAAAGATTTGTCTCGTTGGCAGGATTACAATTTGCGTTTGTGCTGCCAAAATGCAAATGCCACTGTGGGCCAGCTGTAAACACACCAGTAACTCTAACTCTTTAAATGACCCAGATGTGCGATTGACTGGTGTCACCCACTTTCTACGTTGTATCTGGAGTCTGTTGGGTTTGCATCTTCAGATCAGACCAGCAGGATGTACCTGGGGGTTGTGTCAACACCACCCAACCCAAAGCAACCAAATTCCCCTGGGCTGGTTTCAGGGAGCTCTGCCTGGGCTGGCCAATGCTCTGCTGTGGAGGTTGAAGGCAAGCTATGGGAAGGGAGATGCAGCACAAGACATCCCTGCCAGAGCTGTCACTCGCTTCTCACCGTCCTTCCCTTCCCTGCATGCAGACACCCCCACCATACTCCATCCACACACCCTGCCCCAGGGTTGTAGGACAGCTCTGGCTGCTCGCCTCCAGCTTTGCAGAGACCTGCCCACGGCACTCTGGTTGCAACATTCAGCCGCTCTCCAGTGCTCGTGTTCTGCTTCACCATCTGTTTCTAAATGTATTCTGTTAACACATTATTTTGCAGGGGCTGTTGGTGCATGAAAGGAAGCAGGTTTAACAATTGTCACCATGTTGTATTTCTGAAAAGTTGAAAACTCACCAAAGGAAATGCAGTACGTAGTATAAGTGCTCTGACCTTTACAACTCCACAGTGTTGGGAGGCAGGGAAGGGAGAGCATGGAGAGCAATGAAACCACCCATCACTGCTTGTGCTGGTGCTGCATCTGCTTCACCTCAGGCATCTCCTTTCTCCTGCTCTGGGTTTGACCGTGCTCTGCAGACATGCTGGATGTACCATGCTCCAAGGTCAAACCCCAGGGCTGTACACCCAGGGGTAGTGAAGAAATCAGTATAGGAGGACTGAGATGACCATGGTCTCCTACTTCCAGGGAAGCTCAATACTCCCTCCTTGGTGGAGGTGGTGGCTCCCCAAGGTCCATGGTCTCCAGGGCCAGGCCAGCTCCGTTGTGGGGCTCAAAGCTGGCTAGATTTGGCTCCTTGTGCTCTCACTGACATTGTCAAGATCTGTGTCCACTCTGTCCCCATCACAAGAGGACACACAGCTCTGGGAGCTCAAGTGACCCCCGTAGCTGGCACAGTGCAGGTGAGAAGCTGGGCTGGACACACCCCTTTGCTGTGTGGCACTGAGAAAACTGAATATGGCAAACTGCACACAAGGACTTGGCAAGCCATAAAAGCACAGCAACTTTAGCTGGAAATCGCAACACTCCCTTCCAATGGAAAATATACGCCACGTGCATTTGTCAGAGTCCCGGATCTCTGTGTTTTTCTATACTAACACACTTTCTAGTATGCATTATAAAGTAAATGTTATCACAGATGAAGATACATCTCTGCAATCACCATCCATATGCCCGAGTTTCACCTCCCTGAGCTTCACCTCCCTTTAGTGAAGGTGTGATCCAAAGGATGACGAAGATAACAGACATCTCAAAACTGCCTGGGTTAGATCAGGTTCTGTTTGCCCAACTACGCATCATAAAAACTTAAAAACAAAATCCCTTCTCAGGATTGGCTGTGAAGTCCCATATATATAAACTACATTTACATATATGTATGTAAGATTTATAGATATGTAAACTATATTTACATACATATGTTAAAGCCTTTGGTAGGGTTGAATGATCCCTACAGGCTGAGCTATTTGAATTTCTCAAGATAAGATTTGGGCACCTAATTTTATTCACTGCACTGGGGACATTAAGATATTTATATGAAAAAACTCATTTTTCAATACTTGAAATTCTTAAGGCCTTAATCAGGTTAGAGGGATTTAGAAGTGAGATTGAGATCTGTATCACATGGGAAATAGAACTGCTTTTTTCTAGCTGCCTACAATAACGATTTTAAAAGGAAAGAATATCCTACCATTTCAGCAGACTTCTCCTCTCCAAGTCCACACAAGACATGCTCTGACAGCCGGGTGCCACCCTTCTGGTTTCCAAGAGCTCTGTAGCATTCCAAGGCATTACTGCAGAAAACAGACGTATTTCTATGGTAATCATTTTAACACCTTTGACATTGTTTTGTAACTGCCTTGGATCCTGTTATGCTTCACATAGCTGGGGAGAGAGATGAGGGCTGACAAGTCTAAATTTAAGGAGCAGAGGCCTGACTCACTTTCTGGCACTGCCACAGTCTCCCTGCATGAGTGGGTAAATCACCCAGTGTCTGCAACACCTCAGCCTTGCCTAGGAGCCCTTCTTGCTTCAGCCCCATGTTTCAGGAGATATTTTCAGGGTGCAGGTCAGGATGAGAACGACTGTGGCATCCGGGCATGTCTCCATCACATGCTGCAGCGTGGCACTGAGTCTGCATCCACCTTCTGTGGCCACACGAGAGGCTGTGGATGGTCAGGGCTAACAGAAGACCAGCACTGTAATATGTTGCGTGGGCAGGCCAAGCCTAAACTTTGTGTTTTGCCTTGGGCAACTGTTTCTAAAGAATAATGAAAACTAACCCTTCAAAACAGACAAATGGCCTTTTCAACCAAATTGAAAAATCTCGTGGTATTTAGTTTCTGTTCCAAGTATTCTGCATTTCTAAAGGGAAATTAGGAAGGTGGGGGGAGATGATAAAGATACCTGAGTTTTGATAAAAAATTGTGTTTAATTTTCAGAGATCCATAGATTGTTTGGTGAGCTCTGAAAATGTGTTGCTATAGAAAAATGAAAAATGAACGTATTTTGTGAAAAAAATATAATAATTAAAAGGCCATGAGAAATCTAGAGAGGCCCTTCCTTTGGCCCTGCCCTCAGCTGGGTCAATGCCCTGGCTGACTTTAACCACCTCCAACTCTGTGCTGGCCTACAAGAGCTGTGGACTCTGCAGACAGTCACAAAAGCCTGTGAGTCAATGTATGCCTCAATGACAGCGTTTGTATTTGACAAATTCTCTGCTTATGAGATCCACGTATTACAGTCTCACTTATGCTACAAACATTAATCAGAGAGGCCTTTCTGGAGGGAGGAAATTGATGGTGAGTTGAGGATAACATCTGCAATGTGATTTTGCTGCTAATATTTCTGCACTGTGACTTCCAGTGTCAGCAGTGCTCCTTGGAGACAGTCTCCCTCCAAAGCCGTCTGCTTGTGCGGGTGATACCTCACGTACCTCGGGGAAAACGATCCGAAATCCACTCCCGCTCCCCTTCCCCCCCATCCAACAGCCCAGAGCCAATAAAGGCTAAGCCAAGCTAAGGAAATAAATATCATGCTAGAATACCAAAGCCCTCACTCTCCTGAAAGGGAAGGTAAATATCTCTAGTATTTACAGTACCAAAGTTATATTGGAGAACGCTCCCACAGAAACACTGACACAAAGGGAAGAGGTTTTGGGGTTTCGGCTAGCACACAGGTTTAAGTCCCAGCTGCAAAGGCTGCTGCCATCTCCTAAGGACAGGAGAGCCTGGGGTGAGAAGCAGCAGAGCATTACTAAGATCTAGGGAAAAGAATGAAAGATAAAGACAAAATTAAAAAACCCTCAACCTCCATTTTGTCCGTAATATAACTAAGGACCAGGTTGTAATTCAGGGGTACACACCGGCTCCATCGACCTCTTCTGTCTCCTGCTCCTCACACTGCCAAACCCCTCATACTGCAATAGCCCCAAGGCATGGGGCCACCCCAGCACAGGGATTTTCCCAGGAACATCAGCAGCTTTGCTCCAGACAGAGCTCTGGTTCGGGTTAACACTTCCTTTGTTGCCTGGAGTCCAGGTCTGTCCCATGGCTTGGCTGAGTGTAGGACCTGGCACCAGGAGAAATCTGAGACTGAACAACTGATGCTACTGGAAACAGAGGGGAAGGCAAGGGTTCACCTCTTGCTAGCTACACCTTCTCTGCTACCATGTTTTGCTGCCGCTTCAGACCCTCAGATGACTTAAATCCCCGTGGACCACCATGGAGCTGCAGGCACTTGCCACAGCAGCAGATCAGTATTTCCCTGTGTGCTCCTGACTTGGTCTCAGGGTGCTGCACGTAGCAGACAGAAGCTGGCATGCCTGGCTCTGCAAGCTGCTTTTCCTAGGAAGCTTTTCCTAAACTACGTGGTTTCTGAACCCCTTCAAGTAATTACGTTTCAGGAGGAAGGCAAGAAAAAGAAATGCCTTATGGGATTCACTTTGTTTCTGGGGAAATCAAAGATGGCGAGGCACCAAGATAAATATCCTTAGTGTTAGCACAGAGCGGCTGCTTCGCATGCAGCACCCTCTCCATGACACTGCTTACCCTCGGTGAATTGCACTGAGCAACTGAGGATGTGCAATCCTGACCCAAGAGTCCAATCTCCCTCTCATAGAAAAAGCATCCCGCCCTCCCCAGCATCTCAGTCTCAGCCCTACTCTTTTGCCTTCTTACAATGTACCTGGATGTTTACAGTTGCCTGTTTCACTGCAGTCCTCCAAAATCCTCCTTCCTCAGATCTCAACATGTCCATTATCCTATAGGTAGAAATTGCCCACTGTTGCCAGCAATGTATCTATCTGCACTTTCTGGATCTTTGCTTTGAAAGACACACAGGGCACTGAACTGTGACCCAGGGGAGTTCCCCACCAAAAGCTGGGAAGAGCAACAAACCCCAAACTCAGGTTGTAGCTCCAGTTCCCACCTCTGGAGCAGGGAGCTTGGAGAGCCAGCCCTCCTCCATCCTGTTTTACCCTGGGTGATGCTGGCCAGTGCTGCAGGGTGGCAGTGAAGTAGCACAGTGAGAGGAGTTCCTCAGGGCAGTTGCCAGAGTGGCATTCCCATCAGTGTAGGCAGAGAAAGGAAAAGTATCTGTTTTCATTCTTGATGTAAAAGCAAAATCTTCCTAGATTTAGAGCTTCTTGACTCATTTTACTCCTCAGACCCCTCCAGCACTTTCAGCCTGTCTTTGAGAGCTAGAATCCAGCTCAACCCGTCTCTAACATTCCTCATTCTTTATGGCTTCTAATCATGTCTCAGCTACCAGTTCATCCCACATTGAACAGAAATCAATGGATACCTTGATATACTCCCCTGACTCTGCCTTCCCCTTCTACTACTCAGCACATCTGGTTGCAAAGGAGCCCTCTGATTTTCCCCACTTGGTGAGAAAGCATTTGATTTGTGTCTCATTTTGCTGCAGAACTGTGTGTAGGTGTTTTCTCATTGCCAGCCACCCCCTCAGCCCTCCCGAGGGGACACTCATGTCCCCTGAGCTCGCTCTGTGCAGTGAATTCTCAGATGCTACCAGCAGTCTGAGCATTTATCACTAATAACATGATTTCCTGGGGAGTGGAGAGGGAAGGTAACCCAGACCACTGCATGAATAAACACAGATCTGAAACGATGAATCAGAAAAACACGTACTCATTAAATACGTCAGATCTCATGGTAGCAACCTCCTTTTAAACAAAAAAAAACCTGTTCTCGGAGTCTATGCCTGGTATTCCTCTCCATCCCTGGAAAGAAGAAGAATCTACAAGTATCGACCAGAGCTGGATTCAGAGAAACTGTAGGATTTGTTCTAGAAGGGGCAGATTTTACAGTCTTCAGTTATCTCTTTTTTTTAGCTTACAGTATTTTGGCCCAGAGCTGGCTGCCCACCAAGACTGCTGCAGTGTCGGAACACGAGCGCCCTTTCCCAGGCTGCATGCATGCACCATGCAGATGGAGAGCCTGAGGGGACAGCAGCAGCAGCAAAAGGAGAAAGGCTGTGCTGCTTGAAACTCATTTGACTTACAAAAGCTAAATTACCAAATGCAGCCAGACTGTGGCTAAAAAACTTCATCTCCCTTGCTCTTCCCTAAGTATAACAGTTAATAGCTGAAATTGATTTTTTTTTTAATTGCTCCCTTTCTGAAACTCCACTTCCTAAATTCAAGCCCAGACACAGCTTCCACTGCTGAGTTATGAACCCTGAAATTGGACAAGACATATGTGACTGCAATAGAAACAATGGCACTGCCTTGACTCAAAAGGGACAGGATCACAGCTTATAAATATCTTCAAGGTGGCAGCACATGAGAAGGCTGAGAATTATTCATAATTTTAACAGATAGTTGGAGAGAGAACATTCACTTACAGGTAGTAAGGGAGGAAAATATCTATAGCTGGGGGAAAGTTATAGAGCTTTTAGGTTTAAAGGTTTAGCTCAGCAATGAGAGAACTCATTGCTAGCAGTATTCTGCCCAGCCCACGGATGGCACTGTTTCCCCTCACTCAGCTGATATAAAAGAAGCCTGCGGGCAACGAGGTCAGATCCCTCATGGCCACACCATAGCTCAGACTGATAACCCAACAGGGCTAAAGTACAAAAGAGCAGGGCACAACTTGCCTAAGTGTTGGCACAAATACCATTAACTTTGTTCAGCTTCTGACAAAAGGTGCTTAATAGGCATGACCAGTAAAAGTTTGATTTTTCTTCTCTGCATAGAATAGTGAAATACATCTTCAGCCATTTCCAACACATAAAGAAACTGAAGGTGCACATTTGCTGCTAATTTATTAAATCAGACAAGTAAACAGCATCCCAAGTTGATCTGCCATTGTGTTGCCAGGTTGATGAAAGAAAATAAAAATGAGGGGACTGACTTTGGGGTGAGTGTTATCACACATTTCCTTGA
Organism: Podargus strigoides; assembly: GCA_028020825.1. Taxonomy (NCBI): domain Eukaryota; kingdom Metazoa; phylum Chordata; class Aves; order Caprimulgiformes; family Podargidae; genus Podargus; species Podargus strigoides. The sequence continues at coordinate 116,665,476 of CM051619.1, read as the reverse complement.
TAAGCTCCACAATGCCTCACTGCTGCTGTTGGACATTTTGACCTATGTAAATATTCTGCAACATATTGTCTCTGGTGTGTGCTCACACATAAATGTGTGACCCACACTTATGTGTGTTGCATAAGTTGCAGAGTGCTGGCACCTCTCAGCATCTATGAACACATACAAGATCACATTGTCTTTTAGTGACTTAACAGGTTCCTTATATTTCTTTGCAGCTTTTCCAGCTGCAACACAACAGCCTTCGGCAGCAGCACAACAGCCTCTGGGCTCTGTCCAAATCTATGATTTCCTTCAAATTTTTCCACAGCAATGCTTCACTCTGTCAGTTTATGTCTGCATCCCCATCATGATGCAATGGGCAGGAGGGAATGGCTGGGGCAATATTTCTGGCTGCCCTCCACTTTCCATGCAGCTTTGAGACTGCTTATTTCACTACTGCTTCAATGTTTCTCTCCTGTTTGAGAGTCTCAGCACCTGGTGCTCTCCTTTGGCTAATTAATTTTTAAAGAAGCTGTGTATATTAATGCAAACTCTATTAGCGATGCCTCTTGGCAGCCTGTGTATTAAATACAATGTCAGTAGCATGACAACACTTGACAGTCTCCACAGTGGTAAATTACATATATTATTATTTTATGGCCCTTTTAATGCTTTTAAGACACATCCTTAAAATAAGTCAGAATTGTTAGTATGCTTGTACTGAAGTACAAAAATATTCCTTCTTAAATTAGCAAAGCATATGTTCCTATTAGAGCTATAGATGCCTGATACAGACTGGCACACACCATGTGTGGTGTGAAATGGCATAGCTGTGTTGCCTTCAGTGGGACTGCTGAGACTGATATTAGCAGAGGCTCTGACTTGCTATTCCTCTGCAACCATAACTTGATGTTCCACATTGGACGATTATCATCAAGGGGCAACAACAACATTTGATAGGAAGCCCAACTACTCTACAAACTGTTTGGTGATAGGGAAAAAAAAAAAAAAAAAAGTCAAGTTCATAAATCTTTGCTCAGGAACCAGCCACTAGAGAGGGACTTTGCAAGTGCACATCACTGCTTGGAAGAGTTCATAGTACAAAGTTTAGTGGCAGGACTGTCTGTGTGGGATTCTGCCTTTTCATGTTAAAGAAGAAAAGTCTGCTGACAAGTTACAAATTAGCAAATACACAGAGAATAAATTGTGCTGACTGCTCATGATCCAGCAGGAGTTGGACACAGGATGGGTGCCATGCAAGACCTGAGCATAGATGCTCAGAAACATGAGGTATTTTGGAGAGAAAAGAAAATTAAACAGGGCCAGAGCATAAATGAAGGGAAGCTTTTCAGGGGTACCTTTGTGGGACCAGCAGCACTGAAAGCCTGCAATGGGACAAGCAGCAAGAAAGGGAAGGGGAATCAGCCGTCCTGGAACAGCCAGGGACACAGCTCGTCCCAGAGGGATCAGATGTGAAAGACCCTTTAACCTGCAGGATCACATTAGAATCCTGGAGTGGAAACAGGGGCTGGCAAAATACACCCTGTAGCCACAAAGACCATTGGTAAAGACTCTCTGTCCTTACATGCCTGGCCCAGGTATTCCATAGTTTACTGCTCTACTAGTCCATAAAAGCAAGTAAAGCTAATCAAAAAGTCTCAGCCTCCCTGTGGGTGATAAATCCAGTGCCACACAATGAGGCTTATTGATTTCTAGTTTCTTCCTGTCCTTTGTCCTTTCCCTCCCCCCCCCGGCTTTTTTTTTTTTTAAAATAAGCACAGAGACAACATGGAAACCTAGCAGTTAAACTCCCAGAAGTTGGGATGCCCCAGAAGCAAAGATGCACACGTAACCTTAACTCAGGCCTCTTAGCATTATAACAAAACCTTGAGTTGTACAGTTGCACCCTTGTCTTCATCTCACCTCCCTGCTTCACTTCACTGTGCAGGAGTAGCAGCATGGCGGGAGCTGATGTTTTGCTCCAGCAAGTGCCATTTGCTGTCTCCTACCTTTGACATGGTAACCTTAGCATCCTTCAAATAAAAGGAGCAGATCCACTGATAAGGTCAAGCTTCTCTCTGCCCCTGAGGTATTTCCTGCTGCTCAGATGCATTCACCCAGGTAGACTCTGTAGCACAAGGGAAAAAGGGCTGGCTGACAAAACCCAGTCAAAAGACTCAGTGCCCTCATGAAAATAATTTGTGACTGGATAGCATTTTGCCTGTGTCAGGAGCCAGCAAGGTAAAATAGGTTAGTTCAGCTTTATGGCTGAGTCCTACTACAGATGGAACCTTCTGAAGATGTTGGTGCCTGCAGACATTTTGGGTTTTGCACATGATACTTTTGCTTCCCTCCGCAGTGCGCCAGCTGTGATGAATATTGTTTGCAAACACCATCCTGCACCATGAAGGCAGCTGATTTTGCAACAGGCAAGCTGTTAGGAATTGCCACTTCTGTCCATTTTCACCTGCACCTTCTCCATCCCCTTCTTCATTGAGAAAGTAAAACAAAACACATCCTTTGACATGCAGTTACACAGCAACATGGTATACCCTTCTCTCATGTTGACGTACAGAAGATGAGCACCAAGATGCCTGGTCACTGCATGTGGACCACATCCTTGAAAAGCCCTAATATTTCCTGAAAGTCATGCCAGTGACTCCTTTATGCAGGAGACACTGCATCTGTTGAAGTAAATCTACAGCATGACCATCCATGCAGTGATGTTGGGAGAGGCCTATGGCCTCAAGCACCTGCCTGTGCTTGCCTTAAATAAGGGTCTTTTCAGACCCTTGTTTCCATATACTAAGGACTCAAAGCAGCTTGGGGGCAAGTGGCAGTTAAGAAAATGGTAGAGAGTGTGTAGGAGTGCCAGTTATCACTTCGGGCTTGTGAATGGCTCTCCCAATTTCTTCCCCATTTGATAAACACAGCTATTTTGTTTCAGGTCAGATGTCCCTCACCCATACCTTTGTTCATCCAGAAAACAGAAGGAAGGGAGGGGAAAAAATGCATTGGCACAGCTCTGCCTCAGACTAGCATATGCTACTCTGAATCTCCTCTCTTGTCCTCCAAATAACCAATTTCTGTTCTCTGCTCTCTCACATGCGGTGATCAAGATACTGGAGGAAAATATCCCTACTTTTCTCAGCCATAACATCTGACATTTCAAACACCAGCACCCTGGCCTTCCCTCACCCTGCTGATTTTGCGGCAGACCACGTTTCTTTCCCACTCACTGAGATTTGATTGGTGGCAAAAGTGGTTTTGGCAAAACATCCTATTCTGAAGCACATGGCACATATGAGATATCAATGGCAATCATCCCATCCATAATGTCAGACCCTAAAGAGAAATCTAATCCTATGGTATTTGAAGATTTCACGAGAACAAGTTTCCTTTTTTTAATTTGACTTCAGGATTTCCTGTAACCAAAATAACGACCTTCAAATTATCCTTTCCTGTTGGAAGGAAAGTTTTGCTGTACAAAACATACAGCAATGCCTCAAAGTAGTTCTTACCTACCTCCTAGGAACAAAAGGTCACCACAAGAAAAAGCACAGGAAGCAGAACTTGCATGCTGCAAGGATCAAATGTAGGTCAAGCCTGGCCTCCTTTGAATTTTTTTTCCTCTGACTGAACAAAGAGGTTAATTCCACCCCAGACCAGATCATTCTGGGAAGAACTGTGTCTCTCCTCCACTCCTAGGCTCCTTCCTAGGCTGCAGTTCAAACCAGTTCCAAGAACCTGCACTCAGCAGTGTAACGTGAGTATTAAGATCTCAGCCTAAACTGGCTTTTCCTCATCTGAGGGTGTGTTGCTGGGCTTGTTAAGATGCAGGGTATGTCCTAGATGATAGTACTGCCATGCTCATACATTAACTGGAACTAACTGGGACTTCCAATTGCAGCCCACACATTGTGCTGCAAGATGGTGCAGGTATCTATTCCCCATGGGTCCCAGCAAAGCCAGCTCTAACATCAATTCAGTGAACTTGCCTTCTGCAGACTCTGCTCCGATCCCATCATGAACTAGGCTTTTGACACTGCAGCAATGGGCTTTAGGGGCTCACTAAAGGCAACTCTGGCATCTCCATACAAAGAGATTGAGTCTTTAGCAGCTGCAGTCAGGAATGCTTGCCAACAGCTCATTCACAAAGACCAAGAAGTAGGGGGAAACTATCCATCACTGTTGAAGTGAAGTTGGTATCAACTCTGGCTTGCTAAAAAGCAAGCGAGCCTTGAAGCATGGAAAGTGGTGTATGGGGGAGAGTCTCCAGAAGGTCTGATCAAATCTTCCAGTCTCCGAAAGAGTCTTACACAAGGAGAGCACAGCAAACTGCAGCTCCAATGGTGCACGGAAATGTGATTTGTTCTTTAGCAGAAGGCAGAAAAAGAAGATTCCCATGAAACACTAGAGGGGGAGGGAAAAAACATGAGACTTCAACAAACCCAGCTTTAAATCCCAAGGGGGTTACAGGAAACTGCTTAGAAACAAAAGCAAAGTAAAAAGTAACTTTCCTGGATGCCAGCTGTGACTTTGGGACAGGAGGACTCATGATTTTCCAGGAAGGAAAGGATTTTTCCCAGGAGGGACAGATCTAAGGACAAACCAAACCAGCTTAATATGAAAGCTCACCCTGCTGTTGGTTACATCTTGCAGGTGCCCAATATCCTCTGTACAGTTAACTTTGGTGGCAAGAGCCTCGGGGGGGATGACCCTGTTGCTGCCAGCCCTCAGTTGACTGCATTATCATCAGCAGGCATGAAGGTCTCTCCACATCAGAAATGATACAAGAGGCAGAGAGAGGATGCAACTTACTCTTCAGATCAAACCTTGACTACATTACAGCAATTATAATGTCATCTCCTAACTTGTTAAATGAGGAAACTTGAAACAGGACTCACTGAAAACCAAGCAAAGTTTGGTGAATCTGTATCTTTAAGTTGTTTTTCAAGGTGCCATCCCCTGAGACACCGTTTCATGTGCTGCAGTGCATTGTATTGGCATATGCCTGCCATGGGTACCAGCAATCCTGCAAGGCCACTGCCTTTCCCTACTCCCCTTGCACTCACTTCTTTACACGATCACAGAATAGCCTTGGTTGGAAGAAGCTTTTAAGATCATCAGGTCCAACCATTAACCCAGCACTACCAATTCCCCACTACATGTCCCTCAGCACCTCCCCTATACATTGCTTAAATACCTCCAGGGATGGGGACTCCACCACTGCCCTGGGTAGACTGTTCCAATGCCTAACAACCCTTTCAGTGAAGAAATTTTTCCTAATATCCAATCTAAACCTCCCCTGGCACAACTTGAGGCCATTACCCCTCATCCTATCACTGTTACCTGAAAGAAGAGACCAACCCCTGCCTCGCTACAACCTCCTTTCAGGGAGTTGTAGAGGGTGATAAGGTCTCCCCTCAGCCTTCTCTTCTCCAGACTGTTCTCCAGTTCCCTCAGCCGCTCCTCAGACTTGTGCTCGAGGCCCTTCAACAGCTTTGTTGCTCTTTTTTTGGACATGCTCCAGCAGCTCAACATCCTTCTTGTAGTGAGGGGCCCAAAACTGAACACTGTACTCGAGGTGCAGCCTCACCAGTGCCGTGTACAGGGGCACAATCACCTCCCTACTCCTGCTGGTCACACCATTGCTGACACAGGCCAGGATGCTGTTGGCCTTCTTGGCCACCTGGGCACACTGCTGGCTCATATTCAGCTGACTGTTGACCAGCACCCCCAAGTCCTTTTCAACTGAGCAGCTCTCCAGCCACTCTTCCCCAAGCCTGTAGCGCTGCTGGGGGTTGTTAGAGCCAAAGTGCAGGATCTGGTGCTTGGCCTTGTTTAATCTCATACCATTGTCCTCGGCCCATTGATCCAGCCTGTCCAGATCCCTCTGCAGAGCCTCCCCACCCTCAGGCAGATCGACACTGCCACCCAACTTCGTGTTGTCTGCAAACTTACAGAGGGTGCACTTGATCCCCTCATTCAAATAATTGATAAAGATATTAAACAACACCAATCCCAGCACTGAGCCCTAGGGAACACCATTTGTTACTAGCATCCAACTTGATTTAATTCCATTCACCATTTATGGCTAACTTCTCAAACACCCTGAATATGAACCATAGATAATGGTGGCTCAGTACAGCAGCAGAACCATTCACTCTTAAAGTGCTTATGGCCAGACAGGGAAAACCCATTGCCATTAGATTCCTCCTGCAGCTGCTTTGAATTTAACACATCAAGGAAGATGAGGCAAGTTTCCTCATTCTGCCAGTGCCCTCTTTGCTCACTCCTTGCTGAGCCTTCCTGAGTATCTGTCAGCAGATGAGGAAATGTTTCTTGAAGCGCAGCTTACAGATTGCTGCACAAAAATAGTTTATTTGCTTACAGTGCCAGGCATGCAGCATTACGGATGCTTTCAAGTCACTCGAAGTATAGTACAACTACAATATGAGTTACTGGAGCAGAAAGCCTGGTAGAGGAAAGGGAGACAAAAAGAAAAAATATTTTTCAGGCTGTCTTTAACATTATAAGCTTTGAGTACAGAGTAGCAAATGTTTCCTGCATGGATCACTTATTAATGAAGTATGGATAAAGCCAAAATTAAAACTGCACTTGTAATGCCCAAATAATAAACACTTTGCATTTACAGAGCAACCTTAAGCCCAAAGATCTTTCATGACTGTCTTAGTAACGTGAAAAATGGCTTTTCAGGAACATTCTGGATACTCCTTGAAACCCCAGAAGATCACGAATTAGGGCTGCCTACATCACAAAATTATGCTCATCAACTGAGTCAGCATTGGAACAAGATTAGCATTAGCAAGACTTGACAGACAATAACAAGACAAATTTAAGGTACCACAAAAAGTTTATTACAGTGTAGATGTGCTACGCAATGGTTGCCACTAGAAAAATTACTACGTGTGGTTAACATCTAATTTTCAAAAATGTTTCGCAGCAACTTTGAACACTCAAATGAAAAGTGGGTGTTGCAGAAGTGAGAGGGTTTTGAGCCAAATTTTCCTCTCCGCTAGATGTGCTGTTATTGCAGCTCCTAAGGAGATTTGGTCTTATAGCTGAGAAGCAGAGCATGCAATTATTTATTATTTAACTGAAATAATGTTGATTCAGAGCTTGGTGGAGGAGTTTAGTTATATAAAGGGTTCTACAAATTTTTAACTTTTTTTTTTTTTACACCTGTATCTCTGCAGCTGTCAGGCTTTCATAAAAAACAACCTCAGAGGTCATATTCAGCAGTACCTCCTTCTCTGAGCAACCCACTGCATCACTCCCTCCCTCACTTGCTTTTCAGCCTCCTTTCTCCAAAGCCGTTCTGTGCTTTGGTAGTGATTAACTCCAATTTTAGCCATACCCTACGTGGCCACTGAGAATCAGTTCCCCAGACTTCCCCTGGCAGAGCTAAATATGTTGGTGCTACAGGAAAAACAGCACCATATGGCAGTTGTTTGATCTCTAAGCAGAAGCACAGCTTTTTGAAAACTCATGAGCTACACCTGTGTAGAAAGTTTCCTTTCCCTCCCAGACCCTGCAAACTTGTGTGCACATTGCATGTGTCCCCAGGGTCCAGGATAAGGAAACTCTGAGATTTGTTCCAAACTGTCACTTATTCCTGACACATTACCCACAATCTTCCACAGTGTCACTATTGTCTTAAAGATGATCAGGGAACTGAATTTTCCCCACCAGAAATATTATTGATTTTGATACTCGGACATCAGTAGCTGATGGGATTTTCATCTCCATTTCCTGGGATACTGACACCAACTGTAGACCCTGTATTTGAACATAACCTCAGATACATATATAGGTAACATGACTCAACATCCAACCATGAGCCTGACTTATCATATTAATGTGCTTTAAAGAGCCTCTGACATCATTATTGGCCTGAAAGATTAGTCCAAGATTCTTTTTCAGTGTATTTATGGCACTTATATCTACATTAAAATCATTTAAAGACATAAGAATGGTTCAGCCTTTCATGGGACACACCAAAGTGCTCACTCTGATGTGCTATACAGTGCCAACAAGAGACTAACCGATACTAGTTTGGTACGCTCTCTGCATATTGCCATGGTGTGGCTTGGATGCACGTATAGAAAAAAAAAAGACTAGAAAAGAGGCCTTAGGAGAGAGTAAGGATGATTCCTCTGTGCAAGATGCTGGCTCTGCTTGCTTGCTTCTTGCTGTGCAACTATTTACTAAAGGAAATAATTTCACTAAGACGCTTCGCTTCCTTTGTGAAATAACTCTTTAAATACCGATTCTCCATCTGGTCCACAGCTACAGATTTTGAAATGTATGTAGGGACCTAGCTCCTAATTTCAAATAGATGTCTGACATGTTTTAAAAATTAAATTCCTCTACCTTTACACATAACAATACACAAATTTGACCCTTGATCTTTAGGCTGAGGGAGGCTTGGCAGGGAGTCCTACAAGAGGTATCTACTTCCACACCATCTAACCAGTGTCCACTTTGAGTGGAAATGGAAAACAGCCTCAGTAAGGAATATTTTCCTATAGGGAATTGCCTGTCAAAACTCCAGAGACACAGCTGTCACCTCCTGGCATAACAACGCGAGGGTAGGACAGAAAGGGCTATACGGACTAACACAGGCAGCACTGAGCCTCCCCAAGGCTCTTAGACATCCAGTACTCATCATCATCACTTTCACTTCAGCCCTCCGACAAGTTTGCAGTTCAACAGATTAGAAAGATGCTTTGACAATAAACAGTCCTCTTGATAAGGCTGAGCTGCTGGCTGCTTGCATATTTTCTCCTTGTCGATAATGTGAAAATATTGCACCTTTGCTATAGGAACTCTAAGCATCTACTTTTCCTGGATTGTTAATTTTTAAATCGGCCTTTTTTTATCCATACATTTTCATATTTACACCATACTTATGTACACATTTACATTTTTATAGAATCTTTCAGATTCTATAATGTGAAGGAAGTTATTTTAAAGACACTCTAAAAAGGAAACACTTCAAGTCATCTATCTATAAAGTGCTTTCACTATCTGTCCACTGAGGACTCCAAGGGAGACCAAACCCAAAATAAATAACTACCCTGAAAAACCTTTTCAATTATTGCTTATATCTCAAGACCAACCTGTAAGAATCTTTCAAGGCTAGGAAGAAATGCTGTATGACTTATTTCGAACATGAGCCAGTCTCCCAATAGGGAAAGGTCCCAAACAGCTTTCTTGGTTTTTAAATAAAACCTAAACTCGGATATCACGGCAGAGATACTTAACGCATTTAACACAAGATATGTAACAAATCACTTCAAGTCAGTCATATATTCTACTTTTCTGTCACCATGGGATCTTCCAGAAAATTGGAATTTTACTGCAAAACCTTGCTTCATCTTTCATTTCTCATTGCAGTTCCAACAAATTGCCACGGAGCTGATATGTGGCTGTTGTAAATTCTCTGTTGAAGTCAATAGCACTACAACAACTCAAAGCAACTGCAATTCAAGCCCATTTTTAACCCTCAGTTTAAAAATTAAAAATCAGTACACTGCCAGGTTTTCTTCTTGGAGATGCAAAGGTCTAAAAAGTTTGCTTCAAGAAACAATTAGTTCTTCCATTCATCCTCTGATCATTTCATTCAGAAACCAAGTAACTGTCCTCCTTTGTATTACCCCAGCGTCGGTGCTCTTTCATATCTCAGGATAGCATGCTGTAGCAGACTGAAGAATCATTTAAAATTATGTATTAATTATTCATTTACAGAGTTCATTAAATAAGTATCTTGCATTTCTTTTTTTCTTTATAGCTTTGTATTTTTGCCGTAATGAGGTGCACACAAGCTAACTGCTGGGTCTTGGTGCAGAAGATGAAGGATGCCAATTACTTCAACAGACATCTTGTGTTCTGATGAAGTTTACAGAACAGTGTTTCTGCTCCTGAGAGCCCCACAAAACACCCCGTGTAAGCAGCAGTCACTGCCTGCAGTCCACATCAGCAGTTTGTGACGGACTGACAGCAAGAGTGGAGGATAACCCAGCTTGTCCCCTTGGAAACAGGCATTCAGGGAAGAAAACAATCAGCAAGAAAAGGCTATCCTTAGGGAAGCCAATACTCCACCTCAGGGGAAATCATCCCCAGAGAGCAAACAGCACAGCTTCCATGACAAGGACCTCACCTCTGTGCCTGGGAAGATCATGGAACAGATCCTCCTAGAAGCTATGCTGAAGCACATGGAGGTTATTCAAGAGAGCCAGCATGGCTTTACTAGGGGCAAGTCCTTCCTGACCAACCTAGTGGCTTTCTACAGTGGAGTAACTGCATCAGTAGACAAGGGAAGAGCTACAGATGTCATCTGTCTGGATTTCTGCAAGGCCTTTGACACAGCCCCCACAACATCCTTCTAAGTTGGAGAGATATGGATTCGATGGGTGGACTGTTCAGTGGATAAAGAATTGGCTGGATGGTTGCATCCAGAGGGTAGTAGTCAATGGCTCAATGTCCAGATGGAAGACTGTGACAAGTTGTGTCCCTCAAGGGTCTGTACTGGGACCAGTGCTGTTTAATATCTTTGTTAATGATATTGACAGTGGGATTGAGTGCACCCTCAACAAGTTCACTGACAACACCAAGCTGGGTGGTGCAGTCAACGTGCCAGAGGGACGGGATGCCATCCAGAGGGACCTGGACAAGCTGGAGAAGTGGGCCCAGGTGAACCTCACGAGGTTCAATAAGACTACGTGCAGGGTCCTGCACCTGGGTCAGGGCAATCCTCATTGTCAGTACAGGCTAGGAGATGATGTGCTGAAAAGCAGCCCTGAGGAAAAGGACTTGGGAGTAGTAGGGGATGAAAAGCTGGACATGAGCCACCAACGCACAGCTGCAGCCCAGAAGGCCAATCACACCCTGGGCTGCATCAAAAGAAGTGTGGCCAGCAGATTGAGAGAGGTGATTCTGCCCCTCTACTCTGCTCTGGCCAGACCTCACCTGGAGTACTGCATCCAGCTTTGGAGCCCTCAACAGGTCCACACCCTTCTTATGTTGAAGTGTGTCCAGATGAGGGCCACAAAAATGATCAAAGGGCTGGAGCACCTCTCCTATGAAGACAGGCTGAGATAGTTTGGGTTGTTCAGCCTGGAGAAGGCTCTGGGGAGACCTTATAGCGACCTTCCAATACCTGAAAGGTGCCTATAAGAAAGCAGGGGAGGGACCTGTTCACGAGGGCATCTAGCAATAGGACCAAGGGGTAATGGCTTTAAATTAGAAAAGAGTAGATTTAGGTTAGATGCAAGAAAAAGTTTTTCAATATGAGGGTGGTGAATCACTGGAACGGGTTGCCTGGGGAGGTGGTAGAGGCCCCATCCCTGGAGACATTCAAGATCAGGCTTGATGGGGCTCTGAGCAACCTGATCTAGTAAAGATGTCCCTGCTCACTGCAGGGGGGGTTGGACTAGATGACCATTGAAGGTCCCTTCCAACCCAATACATTCTATGATTCTAAGGACCAGGAGGATGATGTCTTCTTCCTGAAGACAAGGTTGCAGTAGAGAACTGATTGATGAAGAAATCCTGGTGAGGAAGAATCACTGCCATGGGGAATAGCCAACAGGGATCTAGGTTAAAACTGTATCCCTATTTTGGTTGATTTTCTGTGAAAAAGAGATCCTTGGTCTTTTCCTCGTGTCCGCCTTCCTTCAGAAGACAGATGTGTTTCTCCCGGCCTTTCCTAGTTTGCAAAATTCATCTACCCTACACTGGCATTTGATACAGGATCAGGCAGTTTCCAACCAAAGTGAAGCCTACTGACCACTGCACGGGCTGCTTTTATACTGCTGTCCTCACAGTTCTTTATATAGCCATTGCATCTGCTCCCTTGGACCCCAGGGGAGGAATAAACAGTATTGGTGGCCTGAGAGACTACGACAGTTGTTTCGCAGAAGCTCAGATTGTTATTAAACTACATCTCAGGTGATAGACTTAAGTTACATCAAGCAGTAGAGGTTTGCAGTTGCCAGCAGGGCAGTGCTGCAGGAAAAGCAGCCTTGACTTTGACAGGGGGGAAGGGAAGGGAGAGAGGGCTGAGGCTCAGTGCAAAGAAGTCCTGGGACATGTGCTGAGGCAGGGCTGCAGCAAACTGATGCAACTGCATGACAGCAACATGTTGATCCCAGAGCCGTGGGGGTTTCCCATCCATAGCAGCACCAGCTCTGCTGATATGTATCTTGTTTTTCCATAAGGCTCTGGCTAGTACAGCTTTAAATATTTTTCTGCCTTCTTAACATCGTTGCTCAGAATAAGGCAGTCAAAAGGAAACACAGAGGTCCTGGATGTATTGATTCAGACAAGTTATTTTGTTAGCAGGGTACATTGCTCCTCTCATCAGCTGCCTCCCACCTCCTTTTCCTTTCCCAACACGACATCCCCTGTTGTTTAGGCACTAATGAAGACAGCAAATGGTTATAAGACTCCAGGGATCACTTATCAGAAATTCTATATCTTTTTTAAAGGCCTGCTTCATTCATGAATGTAAGGATTTCTCCCCTAAGGATACTCCTCAGTAACTAATTCATTTGAGAGAAGGGAACGCAATATAGGTGAAAAGTAGAGAAATATCTCTTTGCTGAATTACTACAAAGAAAGAGATGATCAATATTTACCTGTATACTTTCTCACCACCCTACAGGACAGCTACACCAACACATGGAATAGATGAGTAAAGGTGTAAAAGAAGGAAAAAATGCTATATTCACTCCCACAGGACAAATACAACTATTAAAAAGGCAAAAGATAAAGACTGTTAGATAAGTACACTTACAGCCCGCTGTTTTCACCTGCCACAAACATGATTCACCAGTGTCCAGGTGAACAGTAAGGGGCACTGCTGAGCTTCACCCTCAAACCATCACTTGGAGCAAGATGAGGTTGCTTTTGGTAAGGCATCTCAAAGCCCACTTACAGAATTTATTATCAGAGAAGCCTTTGGTACTCTGCTTTCTATAGGAGAGTCACAGACCCTCAGAATGTGGATAACATCAGAAGGAGTCAGCAGTTGCCTTCACATATACTTTGAGATTCTCTACCAAACTAGACCCAAGAACAGATTCAACCAACTTGAAGGTTTAAGCCTCCAGGCTAGCTGGAGAGCTCAGCCTCACTGGCTTGCCATACCCAGGGATTTGGGTTGTCTCAGATCTGGGCTAGCTCTGGCTTTATCAATCTTGTCATCTGAAAGGGACAAATGTCAAACCCAGATACTATCGTTCCACTGGTGGCTAAGACTGGTTCTGGTCTGCCAGATGATTTGACCTGTGAGTTAAGATCTGGCTCAGCAAAAGGAGACTAGGCCAGTTCAGCTAACCTGTATGTAAGCAAATACGCAGCCCTGGTATCCTGCACAACACAGAGGCTTTCAACATTGCTTCTGACACAGATGAGTAGCCAATCCACCAAGTCCCTTTCCCCAGAGGGCACAATATAGCTCATTTCCAATGCCACCTGTGCAGCTACTTTTAAGTCAGCAGACAAACTGTCCTGACATCTTCATTCTTCTTGTTTAGTAGGACACTAATATTGTATATAGTTGTAAGATGGGGGTGTTCTGCAGGGGAAATGGCTGTTGAAGGAAGTTGGTAACAGGACTGGAATATTTCACCTGTAACAACACTTCAGTCTGTCCAAGATGATTGATGTCCATTCGGTAACTGATTACATTATCTGGAGATAACTGAGAGGAAAGACATTCACACCACAGAAACACTCATTACCTGCCCTGGCCACCTCCTTGACTATCTGTGGGAGAGGCCAAATACCAAATGGATGCAAGAAGTGAACTTCCTCACTTCATGAATTAAGAAGAACAAAGATAAGACATGTTGGCAGAGAATGACAAAGGAGCCAAGATCACATCTCTCCCTCAAGAGATAGATTATTCTCTTCCTGGGCATCTTTTTGCCAGTCTGTCTATATAACATCCCACATCAATACTCTGTGTGCTTTGGAACATCTTCTGAAGGATTAAAGGACTTCTCTTGCTCTAAGAGGGAACAAAGCAACGGGCTTCTTCAAACCATGTTGCTTCTGAGGACTCTGCAAGTAAACTGTGCAGTCTGTTCTACTGAACCACAGGGAACACAAAGACACCGCTGATAGCCAGACTGAGAGCACTTCAGAGATTAATGTAAGCAAATAGAAAACTGCTAAAAATAGGGATCACAAAAATAGATGCTCATGGTGGATTTTCCCCACAGAGTAAGTAAAACAGCAATCCTTCCCCAACACCAGTTAGTAATTGGCAGTGGTTTTTCCTGAAAGCTCATTTAAACTCTTATCTCCAGCAGGTCTTCACACAAACCTGTTGTGGGTACAAGGAGAACATGAAGACTTTCCCTTTGCATCACCCTCCTACAGCTGGTGTGGGATTACAGCTAAGAGCTGCAGAACCTTTATAAAAAGGACAGACAAATGCATACGCAACATCCCATGTAGTCTACTATAGCCAGCCCTACCAATGCAGTTGGGTCTGCACACATCAAGCAGCTGCCTGCCTCTCATTAGAAGCCTTGCTGTCGCCCACTCTTCCAGGGAAATCTAACTGTCACCATTGCAGAGAACTGACATTACAAGCTGGTGCCAGTACTGGTGCTTTTCCCTTCCTGGCTGAATAAATAACAGCAGCAGTCCCCTTCACACTAGGCTGAAACCTGCAATTAAGAATTCATTCAGAGTCAGACCTCCGATTGATTTCTCCCAGGGGAAGGGGAGACTCAGCAACATGTGTACACTAAGAACCAAAGATAACTCCAGAAAAATGATGCTGTAGGAAGTAATTTGGGTGCTTTCCTGTTGGGGCAGGAAGTGCAAGGGAAGAGAAAGGAAAAACATAAGCTCTACCACCAGAAGATATCTTAAAGGTTTTTCATCCAATATTGACTGAGTTAGCTTTTTAAAGTGGTTGTCTTTTTCTCTGAATACTTGCATGACTTAATAAAAATAGGCCTTCTGAAGCAGCCAGCTGCTGCCTGCCATCTCCCCCACACCTATATGAAAGCAATACAGAGAGTGGGCTAAGCTAATGCAGCATCTCCCCTTGTGTTGAATTTTTTTTTGTTTTATTTTTAGCTCTATGGCTTCTTCCAGTTCTCAAAATGACTCCTGCACACCCCTGTCATGTCAGACTCATTTTCCCCAGCAGATTTCAGATTCTTGTAATATTTCAAATATCCCTAGATGAAAGTGTCAGGACAGAGTATTTTTCTCGATCTCAGTAGCCTTTTTATTATTTATTTGCACGCAGCTTCTGAGAAGTACTGTCTTCTGGACAAAAGTACAAGGACACCAGGTCCACATTCTACACACAGCCCTATTTCTTCTGACCGGAGTTTTGATGCTGGTTGGGCCATGCTGCTACAGCACAGGTTAAACTAAAGTCAATCCCTTCCCTCAGCACAAGTCAAACCAGTCTTGGACCGTGTGCTCCAAGAATGGCAAACAGAATCATAGAACAGCCTTGCTTGGAAAAGACCTCTAAGATCATCCAGTCCAACCATCAACCCAGCACTGCCAAGCCACCACTACCCCATGTCCCTCAGAACCTCATCTACACGTCTCTTAAATCTCTCCAGGGATGGGGACTCCATCACTGCCCTGGGCAGACTGTTCCAGTGCTTGATAACTCTTTCAGTGAAGAAATTTTTCCTAATATCCAAACTAAACCTCCCCTGGCACAACTTGAGGCCATTACCCCTCGTCCTGTCACTGTTACCTGGGAGAAGAGACTGACCCCTGCCTCGCCACAACCTCCTTTCAGGGAGTTGTAGTGGGTGATAAGGTCTCCCCTCAGCCTCCTCCAGACTGTTCCCCAGTTCCCTCAGCCTCTTCTCATCATACTCGTGCTCGAGGCCCTTCACCAGCTCCGCTGCCCTTCTCCAGACATGCTCCAGCAGCTCAACATCCTTCTTGTAGTGAGGGGCCCAAAACTGAACACTGTACTTGAGGTGCAGTCTCACCAGAGCTGAGTACAGGGGAACAATCACCTCCCTACTCCTGCTGCTCACACCGTTTGTGACACAGGCCAGGATGCTGTTGGCCGCCTTGGCCACCTGGGCACACTGCTGGCTCACGTTCAGCCTGCTGTCAAACAGTGCTCCCAGGTCCCTTTCTACCAGGCAGCTTTCCAGACACTCTTCTCCAAGCCTGTAGCATTGCATGGAGTTATTGTGACCAAAGTGCAGGATCCAGCACTTGGCCTTAGTGAACTTCATACAAATGGCTTCAGCCCATTGATCCACCCTGTATAATAATCCCCTGGAACTTCTTCCATCAGATGAATCATGCCTTGGAAGTGCAGAGAGGGTAATTAGGTGAGCTACTATTTTGTTTAGTTAATTTCCACCTAGTATTTTTATCCTATTATCTACTGTTGATATAATTTCTCATTAGACTAGCCTTATATCTGAAGAAGTCAGCATGTTCCCTGCAGCAGGCTTCAGGACATTTTCATTCTAATATCCCTAGTTACTTTTGACTCATGGAAGAGCAAACTACAACACATGAAAAGAAGAAACCAGCCACCAAGCTACCTCTGGTCTTCTAACCATCACTGTCAACTCTCCCACTTTTGACTGAAGCACTGTAGGAAGTATGCTATAGTCCCTATCAAACACCATGCATCAAAGCCTTCTGCATGGCAAGACCACAGCAGTACCCACCAGTACCAGACTATGCAATATTTTGCTCTTTCACCATACTGTGTCTCACAGTAGAGGAGCAGCTATAACAATTCACCACAAGCACATCCTCGTGATTTCCTCCAACCTCCTGCTGAGGTGAGCCAAGACCATTATCCTACTTCTCCTTTGCAAGGGGAACACTGAAATCTCTGCCCAAGCAGGACAGTCCCTATCACTGTGCAGCCTGACAGGGCAGCTCAGCCAACTCCCAGGTCTTACTGGCATCTCTTTGACTCAAAAGTTCATTAAACCAGTGAAAGACAAAGGCATAAGTTAAACCCCAGTTGCACTTGGAATAAGTATCTAGTCCAGAAAACAAAAAAGAACCCTCAATTGGTTACTGCCTTCCTCTAGAAGCCAAAGCAGTGATTTTACCTGCTTTTCAATATACCACTGTGTCACCAAACAAAGCTGACCACCACCTGTCCTAGCTGATCTCTGCCTCCACCTTTGAGGTCTAGCATCCAACTCCATCCCCCAAAGTCTTTCCCTCCATGCACACACCCTTGGTGTTTTTTCTTTAGATTTGAAGATGATTCCACAATATCACGATATCTATTTTTACTTGACTTCTTATGAAGTCTAAGCAGATAAAATTGAGTGTGTTCCTACTTCAACTTTTCTCACCCCAACCCCACAGTATTTTCCTGTACAAAAGTAACCAGAGGTGAGTATCCAGCTTCACACTCGGAGAAGCTAGAGGATACTGTCACAAATACGACTAGCTCTCCTCACCCAAAATTTTAATTAACATTTCACCTTTTATGACACACTTCTGTTCTGCACCTTGCTTTACCCTGCCTAATATCTTAAGATATTCTCAAAAGCCCCCACCTTTAACCGCACAAAATGGAAACTGAACAAGTGGAGAAACTAGCTTAACCCTTTTAAAAATTAAAGAAAAAATTATTGTGACTACTGAATAATAATCTGTAGTCCTGGGAGAACAAAATAGGGAACTTTGCAGTATAGGTGTATTCCCCAAAACAGAGCTCTGAATTTCACTTACACACAATGATGAAGTATTTCATCTTCCAGCCAAGATGTGCAGCATGATGAAAGCAAAGACTTCAGATCTCAAGAGAGAAATCTAATCCCCATTTCTCAGATGATGAAAGGTAATTCACAGGTAGACAGATTTACCTGCAAAGCTTATTGCAGCAGAACAGGAATATCACGATCTCCCTTCCTCCCATTTCCTCACAGCTTTCACAGAGAATGAAAGTAGTTTTGAACCTGATCTTAACCTGATGAACTGCCTTGGGAAGGGAGTCATCAGAAAGAATTTGTGCTTTGATGGCCTCAATAAGCATCAAGAATTCAGGGTTTCATTGACAATGTTTGACTACTGGCAGCCAAGTAGGCTCATGTGAAAAATGCCAGACCTAACATAATGAAAAATATTTTAAGATTAGAAAAGAATGTTATATTATTGAACCACAGGCATTGTCCTGCCAAACGAGGTTCCTACAAGTAGTCTGAGAACTGTTAATGAAGCTCATGCCTTTAGGAGTATGGGCTTTTCCTATGCAAAATGCTCACCCAGTTTGGATATTGTCTTTCCTTCCTTTCTTTCATCTGAAATACTTCACTTGCACATACATCTCTACAGAGAGCCAAAACACAATGATCCATGTGTGCAGCCTTTTGTAGCACCAAAGTCAATAGCAAGATTGACTCCTGGATGAGGCCAAATCTGCACAGTGGCTCAGAGTTGCCACAGCAAAGTACTGGCACTCCACAGGTCCAGGTCCTGAAGCCATTGGCTCAGTCTTCCTTAAATCTGATATTTTAGGTTCAATGGCCATTAGGAGTCTCCCCAACGTTTCTGACCACTTTCCAAAGGAGTCCTCAGGCATTTATCATGTGGTCTGAACTAGCGTTCACCCCAAAAATTTTAACATGAGGAGGTTTTGCTATTCAAAGTCTTAGTCTTCTGTGCAGTTGCATTTTACATAGAACATACAACTTGTGCTGGCATGACCATTTAGCAATGCAATGACTACATTGTTCTACCAAGTGTTCCCACCACGGAACGCTCTCTATACAGCCTGCATACAACAGCATACCTGCACAGGAAAGCTATGCTGTACCACACTAGTGTCTGTCTAGCCTAATATGCCAAACAGGAACTGTAACAAGGAGACTGGTTTATCTTTCCATAATCTCCCCAGTAAGGTAATTACAAGACACTCTCTAGGAAAAAAAAATTAACAAAATCAAGATCAGGAAACAATTTCTTCCTCAGAGAAGGCTTGAGTTATGACCTGAAGCATATGAGTTTACATACATCCCAAGTGTCTTGGGTTAAAAATAATAACCATTACCTTGTACAGCCTTGGAGTTCTCAGCATGCAGGAAATGTCTACCAAAAACAGAAAAGCAGAAGCCAGAAATGGCTATTTTCTGCTGCCTTTTGTCATTCTCACCTATTTTAGACTGCAAACGCATTGAAGCATGCAGCGTTTCAGTCATTATATTTACATATGGCACAAGAGAAGCTGTGCTTAGTCTTGCTTTAGGCACTACTGCCATGTTAATTATTTATAATGGCAGTGTTATATTCAAATCATGATACACCCACCCCTCCAAAAATCCCCAGTGCTAACCCTCTTAGCAAGTGTTATATGCCAGGAAAGAAAAATACAGGGTTTCTATAGTATTTTAAAAAATCAATTTATAGGATTCAATAGCTGAACTGTAACTCTAAGATTTGGATTATGGGCTGCCAAATGCTCCCACACTGAAAGAGAGGGACAACTGCTTTACACACTTTTTCTGTTACTCTTCAGATGCTGTCCCATAAGCACTTACTGTTGCAAATTGACAGTTTAGCTCTATAGGATGGTCTGCACAAAAGGAAAAAGCCTCTGCTGGAAGCCTTCATTCTTCCCTGCATTCTGATTTTTAGGGCAGGCAGGTAGAGTTGAGGGCTCCAGCCAGCACACCATGTTTTGCTGGCTAGGGATACAGCAGTCTGTATGACTGCTCAGAGTACACAGAAAGGGTTGCTAGCATATTTGTTTTGAAAGATCCTTAATACAATCAAAAGGATAGACTTCATTTACCCAGAAAATACCTTTTGCAATAATATCAATAAAATCTCCTTCAATCTCTACCCCCAAATCCCCACTTCAAATTTAGCAGTGATTTATTATTAGCTGGCTGAGATGAGTAATTAAAAAACAACATTAGAAAATACTTAGGTGAATTCAGCACCTTGTGTGGATATGTGGCAATAAATCTGTTCTCTGGCAGTGTGTGGGAGAATTCCTCCCTACTGTGGATTCATACCCAGTACCAGACAAGGCTCCTCTAGCTTATTGCCAAATAAGCAGTGGGACTGATGCATAGGATGGCAGCAGTCCCAATCTCTATGCAGGAAGAAAACAGTGCCAGTGATAATTCTGCATACAGGTAAACTAGAGGCGTCTCCATTTCTACATGGAAATGTCATGCCAGATATTAATACACAGACTACTTCACCCTTCATCCTGTGCTGTGTTGTTTTCCGTTTGTTATGGGGGAAGATAAAAACAGCAAGTTGTACAGTCTTGACCCTCCCCCTCAATAAAATCTATCCATATCATCAAGGAGTTCAATTTAAAGAGTCAAATTCCAATACCTTTGCTCACACTCCAGCTTTTAATATGAATAAGGCTGTGCAAGGAACAATGACCTATGCAATAAAGTAGTAACAGTTGGACTTTTTAGATAGCCCCTGTGCCTTCACCAGCGGGCACAGCAATGCTGCCCTGTCCATGCAGGGTCACATCCTGGCTCTTATCAGAAGCACAGTTATGTGGTGATTAGGGAAAGAAATGAAGAAGCCAAGAAAATTTCCTGGGAGGAGCCCACAAAGCTAATCAGGCAGAAAGCCTAGCATATGATCCAGCTCCCCTGACACCAATAGGGCGGCTCCTATTCTGGCAAGCTCTGTAGTTACAATCTTTCATCCATTTTCTACCCCCCATGGCTGAAGGTGTAAGTGCTGGAAGCACAGCTTTTAAATAGCTAAAAGCTAGAAAGCAAATAAAGTGAGCTCCAAAGGGATCATTTTTAATTTCTCCAAATACCATGTGTTTGGGGCTGGACTCCCAGTGAATTCAAATAGCTGAGATTACTAACAAGTCCAGTGCTGCTAAAAATCTCCCAAATGAACGATTCCTGCCTCGAAAGGACCTTGGCTCCAGAGCAAAGCTATTTCTGCCTTAGCATGATCGATTCTGCAAACCTGATGGGTTTTTGTGCAGAAGATCTCAGATGGGCTGAAGGGTACGTTCTGCAGAGAGACTCCGGTGCTGAGACAGTAAGCAATGCACGTAGCAAGGCATCAGGGCCACATGCCAGGTGACTCACAGGAACAAGGGGACACTTAGAAACCAAATAAAAGAGCTTAACTACTCTGTCTGGGCCTTCCCTGCAGACCTTTCATACTCGGTGAAGGCTCACTGCCTTCCAAGAGTCCTGCCTGCAGGGAACAAGAGCAGTTCAGCTCCCTGCTGCAGCACAACAGCCACAGTCCTGCTGGCCCTAGGGGCTCTGCACCACACTGGGGCACGGCTGGAGAGGCAGGAGGAACATCCTGGAGTAAAAGGGAAGACAAATGGCAACAAGAATATTTTCTTGTCCAGACTCCTCTTGCAGAAAAGCAGAGATGTGACTTTGGGCAGTCCTCAGCTGAATGTCACCTGCTTTGGGGACAGGTGTGAAGTGTTTCCTGTTCTCCCACTTGAACTGTTGCAAACAAGAGCCAGATATAAACCTCATCACACCTTAATCCTGTTTGCTTGGGTGCAGTGTGGTGAAAACCTCACAGGAGCAAATCGCTCCCTTGAGCATCAGATAGCTGCTTTGGATCCCCTGATGAGTAAGTGCTGACGAAGTTTGGGGTAAGGACAAGACAAAACCAAACACTGTAGCACATCCAGTACTGACTAAAATTCAGTCTCATGATGACTTCTAGGCAGTGCTCAGAAGTGGAGGTAGCATTAGCTCCTCAGGGTTAAGACCCTGAGCAGTCCATCTCCCCCACAGCCACTGTGCCATTGCAAAGACCAAAACTATTTGTCCTTTTACAATGAGACAGATCTCAACTTCAACTCACAGTTGCTTATTCAGGGCTCTCTTCCATCCTCAGTTCTTCATCTCTTCTTGCCTTATCTTGAACAGCCCCCTGCACACAAAGTCTCACCCTCAGCCTATTACACTGAGCAGACAAGTCACAGAACACAGCAAAGAGGCAGTCCCTCACACAGCAGCCGAGAGTCACTCTAGACATGGAACACTTCATTTTTGGCCTTCCTTTAGAAGGAGGAAAGATAACTGGCCAACAGACATACTGCAAAGACTTAGCCTCTATCATCTGGGTGTAGGAAGAGACAAATAGCAAGCCAGAAGCCTAAATCGTGACCAAGTCAGGTATGGGAACAAAGCTGCTCTGAAACTCGCTGTGCCTTGGAGGTGCTCCAAGGCCCCCCCCACCACTCTTGCTTCCTAGGTGACCAGCAGTGAAGGTCCACGGTCCTTTTGCTAAGCAAGCTACCACAGAGGGGATATCAGCTGCATTTCCCTTGTGCCTTTTCTTCCACCTGCAGAGGCACATTGAGGAGTTTCCATCTCCTCTACCCAGCTGCAAAGTCAAATAGCCTAGCTCCTAGCAGAGAAGTTCCCAGCCTACAGCATCCCTTGAGCCCCTAACAGCAAGAATAATACCAGATGCAACAGCCTGTTTTGATCTCCCTGTTATCTGGATCATCCTGGTCACAAGGATGCTATTACTCATGAGCGATGGCTTAGGAACTGTTGCTTCAGCTGTAGTAGTAACACTAAGGTAATAAGCCAAATAAATAATGTATTTTAATTATGTGTCTAGACACCTTTTAACCCCATCCCTTTGCTTTGGAAATGTGCTGGGAGATGAGTGAGGAAGCTCAAGTTTCTGGACATCTTTCACAAAGATTTTTAACACAAGTCAGAGAAAGAAATGCCACAGGGCTGCTCCAAGGCCAACAGCAAGAGAGGCAGCACTGCTGTAGGCACTGATGGGAGCTGAGAAGGCAGCTGAGCCTGATAATCAGGGCTGTAATGGGCTTAATAGGAGTCACATGGTAGGCATCATGTTCACCTGGGGGTGTTCATCTGTGGTCTGTGCAGGCTCTAAGAGACTCTTCTTAATAAAGGGTCTCTTTTTTTGGCAAGTGCGAGAGCTGTAGCCTGACTTGTGGGTGGTTGCTCAGACAGCCTTCAAGTAATGAGGATTTTTCCTGCTCAGGAAACAATCTCTAAGGAACTATTTAAGTTATATGACAGCAATCCACACTGTGCCTCAGTCCAAAGCTGTCCACAGACCTGTGTTGAATCCACTCCTTTGGATTTAGGATCAGGCCTCCACTTTCTCCAGTCCTTTCTTCTTGTTTGCTTACACTGTGAGAGCACACCTCAACAGATAATGTGAAAGCTTTCTCCACAGCATGCCAACACACCTAGGCCTGACCTTTCACACCCCCTGTCCAGACAGGACTGAGCTTCACAGTAGTGCAGGCTGTCAAGTGCTATCACACTCAAGTGTTTGGTACCTGTGGGAAAAATGTAGATGAGGTAGTAAGCTGACACCCTCAGATTCAGCTTCATATTATTCATATAGCTCATGTGAGAGCGAGGCTTACTAATTACTCAAGAGGAGGCTGTATTGTGCATGTTTTAGAAAAAGACAGGCTGAATAACACTCCTTAAAATATCTTAAAAACACCAGGAGCAAGAATTAGGTTGAAAGAAGTAGAATTTTCATCAGCTGAGCTCTAGTTCCTCGAAATAGTTTTTCAGGAGAGAAAAAAAAAATAAAAAAATTCCACTGTCAGAAGTTGGGGAGTTCTTGACAAATTAGCTTCTCTCACTTGCAGTTTTCAGCAAGTTTCTCCATAAATAAAAATAATTTAAAAATCAATTATTTGCAGAACATGAGGAGGGAAAACTGAAATAACTCTCAGGAAGTTTCCAGGACAGTTTTCAATACCATTTAAGAGATATATTAAGACATTGACCCATAAATCAACAAAGATAGTCTTTCTGTTAGTTTGATGATGCGTAAGAGTCCTTTGCCTTAAAGCAGGCTGAGGAATGCTGCCAGAAATAATTTTAAACCTACTGCTATGTATATGGAAGATGAACACATCCTTGGGCTAAATAGCTGGCTGATCTACCTTAAAACTCAGTCCTTCTATTGTTTAGAGTAAGCCTGTCCTCCTTCAAGTCACCTGGATTATTCCAGTTGTATATCCACGTGACGGAGAGTTGACATCATGGCCCAGAGGAACACTTGCTATTTCCCCTTGAGTAGGTTTCCTGTCTGATGTACTCCACTTTTAGGCAGAGATTAAACAGATGCATTGGGTTTTCCCAAGAGCCCTTAGTGACAAAAACGAGTCTCCAAAAGGATCAGCAGGCTTATGTCTTCCCTTCACCTGACAAACAGAAACCTCCTCTCTAGTCAGTTGTCCTGTTGGCTTTCTGGGCTCTCCTTGGGGAGATAAATTACAAAGGCAGCACTAAGCCCCACTGGGCAGATTCATAGTAAACAACAGGCAAGGAGGAAAATATTTACAACCTTAATAAAGGTGAAAAAGCAACAGGAACAGAGGCAGAGATGGATTCAGCCACAATTTAAATAGGGGAAGAGACACATGCAGCTGCATCAACGCAGCATGTTCTGTAAAACACCATCAAGGTCTGTGTCAGCTGCTGCTTGCAGAGAGGCCAACACATTCATACCTCAGCCCAGAGCACTAATTTTCAGGGTGGAAGCTGTTCAGTAGTGAGGCTAGGAGTAAAACCCAGGTCCCTGCCCTTCTCCTAGAGCTCTTCCACCACTCTGCACAGCAAATAGTAAGAGAATTTGCCAAGGAGAAAGAATCATTTCTCACACAAGACAATGAGAATTGGAGCAAGAGGAATTACCCTAAAAATCACAGCTGAGTATGTACAATAAGCTTATTCTGATGGGCAGTAAACACTGGGGGCTCTTTAAGGTACAGTAAAGCAGCCTGCCTGACATATATAACAAATCTAATTAATCTGAAGTAATGGCTAATCGCAAGTAGTACAGTCCTAGGGTCTGTAAACCCTGGAAATCTCAAAAAAATAAAAGTTATAAATATTATGCCCACCTGTCATCACCCTCAGCTTTTGAATCTCTTAACCCTGGAAGTCCTCTAACACTACACCTGGAGCCAGACTCCAATTCTCTCCTCAGAGAGGGATATAGCTTAACATGAAGTTTTTCACTGAAAGCAGCAGGTAATGGCTGAGATAACCCTGCTACAGCAAGGCCTCAGGGACAAAAGAACCCCTAGGACCATGCCTACATTAAAGAAACCCCACATATAATCACAGAACAGCCTTGGTTGGAAGAGACCTCCGAGATCACCAAGTCCAACCATTAACACATCACTGCCAAGTCACCACTACCCCATGTCCCTCAGCACCTCATCTACATGTCTCTTAAATCCCTCCAGGGATGGGGACTCCACCACTGCCTTGTGTGCTTGGTTGGACTACACATCTCTCTTGTTTAGTCTAACTGAGAATGATCTAAAGTCCTGTTGTATGGCAAAGATCTTCCACATAAAGAGTGTTAATAGGTGGGGAAGTACTTCCTTCTTTTTCTGGATCATTTCTATGCGTGCCTGAGATTATTGCAAGCTATTGCATCAACACTGAATCACTCCCTCCTTTGCATATCTGAGTACAACCCATCCCCTTTGCAGAAATTTGTCATTCCATTGAACAAAAAAATACAAAAAGGAGAGGAAAAAACCATCCAACAACCTTACTTTCAACTTCCTGAATCACTTAACCTCAACTTAAATTTTAACTGCACAATCAGACAGCAGCAGTGCTGTTACATCATGGGTTTGGAAGCAAAGGGAAAGGAGGAGGTAAAGCAAGCCCAAGAGACAGCCAAGAGGAAAACATCTTTAAAACACCCCAAATTGGTGACACTTACCTGTTTGTTCTGTTTTATGCCTCTGGGTTTCTCTGAAATAGAGAAGAGCAATTATAAAGTGACCCACTTTCATCCTGTTTAGCGTAAGGAAGAAAAAGAGGGAAGGGGAAGAAGGGGAGGAGAAGGAATGTTGCAGAAGGATAATACAAAACCCCACCCAAACCCTTATGGAAGGCAGAAGAGTAAATTGTAATAACCCAATTTAAAAGAAAAGCAGGAACTACTAATAGTCAACACCTTCCCACATGCTAAGGAATGGAAACAGCAAGGGAGAGGAGAAAACTCAGTACTCACAGCACTTCTTTGTGCTACAAACTCATTCTTCCAGGACAAAGTCTGTGCAGGGGAAACTCCCCAGCAAGAGAAGGTATATCTCCCATACCCCTGTATAAGAGAGGGGTGGAGCAGCAGAGGGCATCCTTGGTGGGATGAAGCAAATAAAGGCCAGGTGCTAAAAATTTAAGTCAAAAGAGCTCAGCCAGTTTGCACCAGCTGAGGTTCCCTCACAGGTGAGGGGTGGGAGCCATCCTGAGACCCATGGTTAGTGGTCAGTCTTTCTCCTTGTAAAAGACACAACAAGTGGCACCACGTGTGGTGGTGTCAGAGGAAATCATGTGACCTGATGGCATGAGCTGACACGGCAGCTCTAGCCTTCATGCTGGTCTGCGGCAGCATCTTCAGGAGATCATCTTCATCTGCTGTGGCTTTCACCATTTGCTGTGACAACTCATGGCCCTGAACTGATAACTCTGTAGGGGACTCCGAGAGTTGTCTATCTTCTAGACAGAAACCAATACCTGGGAGAAGAGGGGGCATCCTGGTTTGCTTTACATTTTTGTCTTTTGCTTCAGGGTTCGTGAGGTTTCTATTTCCACCCATAAATCATATTTACCTCATTCAGTATATTCAGGCACAACTTGAAAGAAGTTAGTACTCCTGTACTACTTCACACCATTCAAAAATAGTGGAAAAAAATAATAAATACCTGTATTATGTAGGTGGCAATTATAACCATAAAGGAAGGGCTCTCCATGCCCTTATCTCCAGGTGGATTATTTAAAATCACAAGCCAGCTTGTTGAAATCATCACAGCTCCATCAATTTCAAAGCCTGAAAACAGAGAGAATTGCACTTCTCAGTTCTGTAAGTCTGCTTGCAGTTTTAAATAGCCTATGTTTCCTGTAAACAAGCAATGTCCCCCAAAAGCATAGCCTCATTCTATGCATGGATTAAACCAGCACGTTAATTTGCACTCACTTAGAGCTGAGTGGTCAAGCAGAGTATATGGCCAAAACTGTATGGGGAGCTGCAAGTATATTATGTTGTACACTAATATATTGGTGTGTACTGCTGTGGTGTCACGCTCACAGAAAAGTTAGGCAAAAGAAACTGAAGTGGAGACTGCAGCACCAACGGTCAATCTTACTCAGTACACCATAAAATTTACTAGTGATGGGACATTAAAGAAGTCTAAAAAGGCCAAATTTAAAGACACGTTTTAAAAACTGTTATCCCATACCTTTGTTGTTGCTGTTGGTATTGGGTATTTTCAGATCAAACAGAAATGCCTGGTACCTTTACGTGCATTTAGGTTTGCACAGCAGCCAGGAGGGGTTTTACCTACGGTTCAGTGTTCACACTTGTGAGCTCAGCCTGTGTTGTGTTTCGTGGGACTTCTGTCCTTTCTTCAATTCAGCTTTTAGATGAGTTTTTGAAATGGTTCCCAAGTTAAGGTCAAATGCGTAGGAGGAGAATTCAAATCTGATGGTTGTTTATTTTATTAAAGCAGAGATTGTTTTCAACAAAAAAATGCAGTTAACCCTTACCTGCTGTCTCTGTCACAGGCACACAGGCATACCTATGTCTGTACCCCCTTTCCTCCATAAAATAAAGGACAGATGGTCCTATGCCCCTTCCTCTGTGTCCAATACCTTTGTGACTCTCTCTGTGCCTAGTGGGACTTGTGCAGAGCCTTCTTCTCATGGCAGTTGAGCTTGGCCTGAAACTCCCATTAGCAAGGCTGCTGGAGACCTCAGACCAGTTACCTTTCCATGCCAGATTATAATCCCTAGAGATATGACTATGTTGCGACTACTTCTCCTTTACACATCACATAATAGATGTTAAATCCTGGCATTGCTGGAAATGACACAGCCAAATTGGACTGCATAGCTGTGGGAAGGCATCCAGCCATGGCAGGGAGAGGTGGGGGCAGCAGTGGAGACCAAGGTTCACTGAATATTTAAGTCTAGTTGCTCTTTAAGCAGCTAGTCAGGAATCAGGTACCAAAACACGTTTGGAGATCTGGCTCTGCAGATCTAAGAGAGCTATCAGGAAATCGATGGGGACTTATGTCTGAGGGTTTATGTTAAAATCATATTTTAAATCTCTCCATTTTTGAGCATAAGCCTCAGAGGAATCTTGTCTTGGCTTGAATTGGAGCTCCCTATCATAGACAGGTCCTTAAAGAAGCCCACAGCATAACTGTATATCTAGAGATCCTGAAAACAAAGGGGAAAAAATGAAATTTAGGCCTAGCTACTCCCTCAAATTTAATCAGAAGCAGCCTGGAGCACGTAGATGTAAGTGCTGCTGATGGTCAAAATTCAGTAGTTACATAAACAGCAGAGAATGACTTAAAATAATCAGGAGTTCAGCATAAAGGACTTGATCTTTGAATTGTTCTGATCACACAGCCCTTAACGGACTGGGGCATGCCTTGGCATCTAAGTCTGAGAACATGCAGACATCAGAGAGGCTGTGGAATGTACCAAAGTAGGCACATTTTTCCTCTGTTTTTTGCTCTGTCTACCCTAGTTCAATGTATTTCCCAGCCACCTACATGAGCAGCACTTGGATAAACAAGGTGTTTCCCTCTCTGCTGAAAAAAATAAATGGAAATGTCTGAGGAAGGTGGAGGGAATTGAGGCGGTTTTTGTGTTACAACCGAGTCCAAGAGAGCCCCAAAATTAACATCCATGGCCTGGTGGCACTGCTCAGCATGTTGGTGTGTCACTTTCTTAGCTGCCTCACAGCCCAGCAGCCGGAGAGCTTCCACTGCCCACCATCAGGCCTCCAGTGGTGGACAAAACAAGGGCTGTCCTTTCCTCCCTGCTCACCCACCACAGGCTCTGCCTGCTCTGCCCTGTGACTGGCCAGTAACGTGGGAACTCACATCATGCCACTCACATACAGCAAAGCGTGTTTCCTGTCTCATTATTCACAGGCCATGCCCATAGGTGCTGGTTGTTCAGTTTGCTGAATATTTGCCTGAATAATTAGGAGGGAGCTGAATCATTCTTAGACCAAATTCCAGTTTTCTCTCTCCTCCTACTTCATTTTTAGGTTTCACTTCTAACAGCTCTCCTATACGCAGTGTGAAATGAGTGTTTAAATACTACCAGCTAGAGTCAATACACTCCCCATCCTCAGAAGATGCTAAGGAGTCAGCTAAAATTGCTTTAGTAGCACTTATTATGACAGAAATCCTAGTGCTGCGGTGCAAAGGGCTGCCCCCCTCTGCATCTCCCGGGACAGAGGCATCCATGCTCCTGAATAACACAGAATAGATCTCTTCCCTTGTTTACTTTGAGAATAACTATAGGAAAGGTAGTTGTTCCTACTAAGCTTAATGGGCAGTGTTCGTGATCTATTTAATGATTCTGCCCTATGTTGTTTTATTAAAATATGTGATTTCTGCTGCAGCAGAGCTTGAAAATGAATCTTAAATTGAATCCAGTTTTCTCACTGGAATCCTACCTTTCATCCTCCTCCCACTCCCTCCCTCCCTCCTCTCTCTTCCTTTTACCATCCCCTGTCCCTCTTTCCCTAAGTTATGCTGCATTTTCCTTTGCCTTCACTGCATTTTCCTCCCCGGCTTTTGATACAAGGAGCCAAATTCATCCCTGCTGGTATCCAATGGACTGAAATCCTTCTCGAAGGCGTTATTGGGCTGAAGCCAAACCCAGCCAGCATTTTGCTGTGCTGGTGGCTTAGTCAAAACAACAGTTTATAATTTCTCTTTTGCTTCCCTTATCTACCGTTACTATGAATTATTAATAAGTACTAGTATTGCTCTCTTGAATATCATACTTAATTTCAAAACCGACAAGCTGGCTGGCTGAAAATTTCTTTTTAACTTTCTGTGCGTGCTAGGAACTTGTAAAGCACAATGCGTGTGCACGGACAGCCTGGATTTCAGACCAAGGCTCGCTCTGGGATTCCTCTTGCCATCTGCAGTGCATACCTAACTGAAGTGCTGGGTACTGTTAACCCATGCGTGAGCTGGCCAGAAAAGGTTTGCTCTCCCAAACTGCCATTTATGATGCTAAATCTGTTTCCTCATCAGGCTGCTGGTCCAGATCCCTCACCTGGGGGGGAGGGGTGCGTGCACAGGGATAATCTTATAGTGTTAGTCTGTATTTCCATCCCTTAAACCTAACAGGTTCTCTCCTTCCCTGCGGTTTTCATGTGCACAGCTCATCAGATACTCTAATGCAGCAGGGAGCTCCTCTTGCCAGAGAATTTCTTTGTCGTATATTTAGCAAACTTTTGACTGCTTCCTTCCAAATGAGACTGAAGGACATATTTTTGTAGGAGAGGGTGAGAATCGCAAAGCACGATCTCCAGTCACGTTTTTCTGTGGGGAACTACAGAGCAGGGGAGGAGGAATCACCCGCAGTCCTCTCTCCTTCTCCCCCGCGCTTTTCCTCCTCTTCCCTCCCCCACCCCTGTACAACCATAACACGAGATGAACGTGCTCCAAAATACAGCTGCATAGCCTTCCCTCTCTTCAGGTTTTCCCTGCCGTGGCAAAAGAGGGGATAAAAATAAAAAGGATGAGGGTAGAATTATCGCTAATGTGGAACTGATGTTTTGACTCTGTCTCATCCACAGACTATTTAGAAAAGGCTGTATGAGTGGTGTCGGAGTTAACCACAGCCAGTGCTGGGTTATCGCTCATGAGAGGCTCAGACAGGCAAGGGGGAGGCATCGCCACTCGTCTGGAGGACTGGATGGTTCCGTAAATGAACACACAAAGGCTTGCAGAATGACAAGGAAGGGATGAGTGGAGTTACAAAAGAGAACGTCACACTTCAGAGGCAAACCCCATCCTTCATTAAAATCCCTATTAAGAGATAAATTTCACAAAAATATAACATTGTGTATGAAATGAAAGGACTCCCTCCCCATTAGAAATCAGACTGGAGACAGCTCCGTTTGTTCTAAATTAGGTACACTCTGAATTAATATTTTAATTAATTCATGATAAATAAGCCAGGTTCTTTCCTGGAACAGAGTTACCATTTTCCTCCTCGGCAGCAGTGGGATGTGCTCACTCTGCTGTGCATATGCATGTATGTGCCTGGGATTCTGTTTGTTTTTAACTTCTCTCTCTCTTTTTTGAACCAGTCCCTCAAATGATCAGTTACAACACATGTCCTTAACCACGGATTTCCTTGCATTGGGCTGCTCTTAAGGGGGGGGAGGATAGGGGGAATAACCAGATTAACACACCCAGACCCCTGGCAGGATGTTCTGAGAAATATAAGGAGGGAGAGAAGGAAGAATTCACACATAAAAATAGAAGCCCACGTAGATTGGCCATATATGGAGTACCGGGGACTTCAGAGGGATACCCTCTTCGGACCACCCCTTTGGCGGAGGAAATCGCTCTGCTGCAGGAGGCCCCCTTCCCCCTTCCCCAGGCGGTTCACTCGCAGCCGCGCTCAGCCCCCCCAGCCCCAGCCCTGGCCCCGCGGAGGGGCGGTTGCGGAGAGGCGGAGAGCGGCCCCGCCGGCGGTGCGCGGTGCGCGGAGCGATGCAGTGGCGGCGGCGATGACTCAAAGCCCGCCCGGCCCGCTCTGCCCCGCTCCCGCCCCCCCCCCCCCCCTCCGCCGGGGAGGGCTATTAAAAGCTGCTGACGTAGGAGCGGACGGCCATCTTTGATGAGGGCACGGCTCCCGGTCCATTGAAGAAGGAGACCCGGGGAGGTCAGCAGCGGCTGTCCTTGCCTCCCAGCTGCGGCACCGACCCACCGACCCCGCAGCCCGGCGTGCCGCTCCGTAAGCCGAGGTAAGAGTGGGAGACCATGGCGGGGACCGGCCGTGCAGCGGGGAGGGGGCGGTATTCATTCAAAAGAAATGAAAAAAAAAAAAAAAAAAAAAAAAAAAAAGATATATTTAAAGAGGGACCTGCTCGGCTTTTTTGTCTCCAGCCTCTGGGCTGCTCCGTGGATGGAGGAAGGCAGGGAGAGGGGTGTAGTTTCGCCGCAGCCGGTTGGAGCCAGGGGAGGGAGCCGGGCTCTGCCTCTCCGCCGCGCCGGGCTCGCTTGCGGGCGGCAGGAGGCCGGAGGAGGAGGAGGAGGGGAAGGGAGCAGGACGAAGGGTCCGCGGGCGCTCTGCCCTGCTCGGCTCCACTCGGCTGCTGCCGCCCGGGACGCTGCAGCGCCCTTCCCTTCCCGCGCCGCACCGCGCTGCGGCGGCGCTTCAGCACCGCGGACAGCGGCGGGGGCGGTGGGTGCGCGGTGTCAGCACCGCGGACAGCGGCGGGGGCGGTGGGTGCGCGGTGTCAGCACCGCGGACAGCGCTCGGCCTCCCGGCACCGCTCCCCGCGCGGCCGCGGCCGGCGGCACAGGGCTGTCGGCGGCGCGGAGGCGGGAGTGCTGCAGCGCGCTGCGGCTCCGCGCCTCCCCCCGGGCTGCCCGCCCCGGCCAGACCCCGCCATGGCGCACGGCGAGCGCCTGCCCCCCGTTGGAAAGCGGCGGGGCTCGCTGCTTCCAGGGCAGGACCGCAGCTGTGGCTGTGCGGGGTCCCCCGGGAGAACGTGAAGAGGGAGAAATAAACAAACAAACAAACAAAAGGCAAATAGCTTTAGTTCCAGAAATGAATCGGCGTTTAGCACTTCGGCCTCTCTCTCACTGCGCTTTGGCGGGGGGGGGGGGGAGGTATTTGTGTCAGAGAAACGGGGGGGTCCCTCCGGGGCCAGGCATTGCCTGCGGAGACTCCCCTCCCGGTCCCTCGGCGCCTGCCCCATCGCCGCTGCCCCTCCGGCGTCTCAGGCGTAGCATGCCATGGGTTAGGGGCTCCCCAAACCGTGGGATGGGGGGCTGAGCTCCATCCTGTCCCGTCGTGTCCCCCACTTCGTCCTCCGCGGCCGCGCTGCGGATCGCGCGGCCTTATGTAAGGCGCCACCCGGGCTGCCCCGTCACGGCCGGGCACCGCACGCCTGGCCCCCGGTCCCCCGTCCCTGGTGGTCCTTCCCCCGCTTGTCCTTTGCGCTCCCCGGCACCCCAGTCTCCCCAGCCCCCTTGGTGCTGCTCATTGCTGGTGAAGTTGGTAACTTCGCTGCCTTTCTGCGGGCCAAATAAACAAGGGGAGAAGGGGGGATCGGGCTGCGCATCCAAACACGGAGCTGCGGAGCTGCGTCAAACCAGGGCCGTGGGATCTGCCAGATTTACGTGCTCGGCTTCAACAATTGCTGCTGGTTTCGTTCCCAGCTGAAAAGAGGGGGGAAGGGGGGGGCTGGACTGCGGTGCAGCCTGAGGGTGGCAGAACAGCCCCAACAACCCATATCTGGCTGCTGTCAGCCCTGGCCGCAGCATCTGCAAGGACATGCCTGTCCTGCACCCCCGACCCCATCCTAGCTCTGGGCACGGACCAACTCTCCTATTGACCGTGGCAACACGAGGATGATGTGGGGCAGCCATCCCCGTCCATGGCAAGGGAAGGGATGGGGCCGTGTGGGAAATGAGTGCACTGGGGGGGGGGAGGTGTACAGCTGGGGAAATGACTCTCTTCCTGCATGTCCCTGCATCATGGGCAAAGACGCCAGCCTAGGAAAAAGCAGCAGTGGTTTTCCATTGCTTCTGCATAGTGCAGAAAGGGTCAGCCAGGAGGTGACCACTGAAGAGTTTGATATCCAGGATGAGTGCCAAAAAGACAACACAGGTGACCAAACCGAAGGTGCGAGCATGCCAGATTTGCAAAAGCAAGAGCTCGAGGCTCCCACCGAAGCCAAGAGGAGTTGCAGAAACTCTGCCTGTTACGAAACAAAATGCAGCTAAATAGCAGCCACCAAATAAATACAGCTTAATTTTCTTCCTACAACTAACTGGAAAATTAGACTGGCATTTCCAAGAGCACTCAGGACCAGGGTCTGTGTCCATTGAATTCCTGGAAGCAGTGAAATAAAGAACAGCAGAATCCAGCCAGTACCAAACCCTCAAAATACATCTAATGAGACGCAGCTTCAGTTTGCAGATTTATTACTCTGGAGATGGGAGCTGCTTTTCAGGTCAATGGAAAGCTTTTCATTTGGCTCTGTATGGCAACAAATAGCACGATGGAAGTGCTAGGGCAAATAGAGCATGGCCTCTGCCTAACGCTTGTAGTGCTTTAACTGAGCAAGGTAATGAAACAAAACCCTGTCAGCCCAAACAACTTCAGCAATTGTTATGCCTTTGTGTCATGAGGCTACAGCTTCTGCTTATGTAGAAAAATGTAAACTATATGGCACAGTGTAGGGCTCCTTTTTTTAATAGTCCCTTCTCTCAGGAATGTAAGGAAGCCTAGGAAGAGAAGAAACTGGTTTACCTTTGATTTGTCACACAACTACTATTTTCCTGGTAATTTTCCACAAATCTCTGTCATAACTCTTTATGATATAAGCACAGTACTTTCTTCTGTACATATTTATACACACACACACACTCCTTCCCAAGCTTTCTAGGTTTATAAGCTATGTAAAACCACAACAGATGTAGACTGACTTTGCAGCCCCCATTGAGAAGAGTGTATTTTTCTATCCGTGAAGTCTCATCCACCACTACCAACGCAGTCACCTTTGGGCTGGGCGAGTGCCAGGCAATCTGTAACAATAGACTTGTTCAAGCGTTTTAAAGCGCCTAACGGAGAGAAGAATAATGGGTTGCTGGAGAGCTGCGGCAGGATGCAGATCTCGGGCATATCACGATTACCTCTAGGGAGCTCAACTTAGGAGCGGACACCAGGGCTCACATGTCTACTCCTGGGAGTGCTGGATATAGTTTGTCAAAGCCATCAGTTGTCAAAGAATAGCCTATTTCTTTTTAGCTCATTAGTTTTGAGCTTTAACTGATATTTGTGCCCTTAGCTTTAATAAACTTTGGCTTTCTTCCCTACTGACCTTGCAGATTTAGCTTACTGCATCATATTGCAATGAGCACTTCTCCAAAACACACAAGTTATATTCCTAGTTCTTGTCTATCACCCCTTTGTTACTCCCTCTGCAAATCCTTAGATACACACTTCCACAGCGAAATCTGCCTCTCATCAGATGATAATTTTCAATATGCTGTCCCACATTCCACTGAATTTTCTAGGACTTTTCTTTCCATCAAGCACAAAGACAAATCAACTTTGTAGGCTCAGAATTGTTTTTCCTGCTTTATGATGGCCCTATGGCTGATGTTGCGAGACTCAAAAGTGGATTTGATTGGCCTAGAGGAAGTGTTTGGACTACTTGCCTTGTTATTTTAGAATGAAATTTAGCTTTGTCTTTATATCTGTCATTGAGTTCCCTTGCTATTTCCTCATCGCTTACCCCATCTTCATGCTCACCTGCAATCCTCTTTTGACTGCTGTTAAAGAGCACTGTGATGAAAGAGACACAGACTTGGGCAAAACATTAGGACCCTGGTGTGAAGGGGGATAACCATGGACTTCTGATTTTGATTATTACAAGGACTATAATACTTCCACTTGTGAGTTGGACTTTACATGAGGCTCTGAATAAGTTCACTGGTCAGGCTAGAGGTGAATGCAGGGTATGGAAAGCTTTCCATTCCCAGTATCAGGTGTGTATTGATCAGTCCTGCAATCCAAGAGGAAGCCCTGTGCATCATTTTGTGGGATATGTAACAAAGAGAACATTGAGCAGTTCAGGTTTTTCAAAGGGAAAAAAGTGCTGTGTACATGTCCCTTCTGAAATACACTGTAATTCTAAGGGGAATTCAATCATTGCATTATAACCTTTTAATTTAATTTTACTTTTTCGTTATTAATAATGAGAGATATGGTATCTTATCTTACCCACTGGAGAAAGCTGAATTCTAACACAAGAACAGGGAGGAGAAAAAAAGAAATGCTAAGTAATTAATCATGGCTGTTCCTGGCCTTTGAAAGCTGAAAGCTAGTGCTGACCAATCTGTGTTCTGTCTGGCTATTTAAAAGAAAAAATATTTTTTTTATTATTATTTTTTTTTTTTTTTTAGAGTTAACAATGCTCTGTTTCACTTTTTACATGGAATTTAACTTATTATTGGGCCACATTGTCAATTGGTGTAAATTAGCATAACTGAGTGCTGTGCTGCTCTACGGGCTGATGAGTTCCTGAGCATATCAGTCATGTTTTAAAGCAGAAATGGGAATATTTGCTGAAGGAGCAGTTTTTTCTAGAAACAGAAGTAATCTGAAATGCCATCCTCCCAAACCCTATTTTTTACCAGCCTGGTTTCATTGTCGCAGATTCTCACAGACAAGGTTCCTGCAGTTAGTCTGCCTCAGAAATGGTGACAGTAAGCAATGATGAAGCAGCGAGGGAGGAATACTGCACGTTAGGGTTGTATTTCAGGTTTGATTCTGCTGCACTCTGCTGGTATATAACACCAGTAGAACTTTGTCTGTAGTGTAAAACCCAGGAACACAGCTGAGTTTTTCCTAGAGGCACATTTGTCTGCAGAAAAAGCCTGAACTGTATAAATGGATTTGGAAGAAAATGAAACGTATGCTTCCAGGTGCAGTTTGATTTCACAGACTATACTCCCGAGCAGTGCTCATTCACTTGTCTTCCAAATTGGGAAGTAGCAGGAAGTTTTCCTGCATTCCAATAAATATGCTTATTCCACCAAGATTTTTAAGGCAAAGTTTTTAACATTTGACTACTCAGCCGTGTTATTGGTAGAGTAGAAATATAAAACAACAAATGCAAAGTAAATCCTCACTGTTCACATTTCTAAAACAGGAAGAGGGAAACTGCTCTTCTACAGTTTTCCTATAATTATAGTTTTCCTTGTGCTTTTAATATGAGGAAGTTATTGTGTCAGAGTTTACTGGCAGAATCTGTGAGCAAAATGATAGTTATCATACCCTTTGTCAGTGCTAATAACTAAAATATATATCCTAGACATTGCAAAAGGATGCTTCATGTAGGTGATTTTTGAAATTAATGCAGGATTTGCTATTTCTTACTCAAAACCTAACAATTAACAGGGAGGGGTACATACAAAGGCACTGCAGAGTGCTTGGTAGGACACATTCATAATTTTACATTGATCGCTTTCATCTCCCACATTTTCTCAGTAGCATATGCTTACTAAGAATCCCAAGCAGTAAATCTCCAAAGGCTTTCACAGTCACTAGCCTGTGGAAGAGACTAGAACACTAGTGGGGAGTGGGTTGGAAACTAAAGGCTCCGATCACATCACAGCTATGGTGTTTGTTATGATGTATTCATTTGTTATAATTACTGCGCACCTGCAGGAGAGGAATTCTGTTTCTGGGTTGTAATACAGTTGTACCAGAAGAAGTAATTAACTTTTTTTTCATATATATAAATCAGTTATTTGGAAGATGTGCCAACCGTTCCTTCGGTTGGCACATCTTCCCCTCTCCTGGAAAATATAGCTCACAGTGGAACTGTGCAGATGCCAGTTCATTGATCTGCCCTACAGAGGTAAACATATTTCCTCCAGCTACTCTAAAAGATGTCACGAAACAAAAGTATACTTCAGAAGAGCCGAGCTGTCAAAATAGTGTTACCATTCACTGAATTTTTTAAAACAGGAACAGAAGTCTTCCATGCATATTTAAGCATCTTTTAAAAGAAAAGGTACTAAAATTAACTTCACCATGCTTTAGATACAAATTTAAGGTTTATTTTCTCCCCTCCACGTTAGTATTTTTTGGGTTCAGTCTGGTCCTCATACACATTCTTAGACACCTCACCATTTACCTCAGAAGGATTTAGACAAGCTTGCATTTCTGCAGGCACTGGGGAATTACTGTTTGATTCCACTCAGCACTGCTCCTGCCCAGTACACCTCTGCACCATGTACGCACACATGGACACACACCTCTCCAAGCTCAGGTTTGCCTGTGCTGAACAGTGCTGACCCCGT
This sequence comes from Podargus strigoides, assembly GCA_028020825.1. NCBI lineage: Eukaryota > Metazoa > Chordata > Aves > Caprimulgiformes > Podargidae > Podargus > Podargus strigoides. The sequence continues at coordinate 116,627,597 of CM051619.1, read as the reverse complement.
AGGTGACTGACACCGTTAGGAGAGAAATTTCTGTTCTCTATTTATTAGGCACAGACACCTCTTAGGAATAATTTGTTCTTGCAGAAAACAGTAAGAAAGCTATTGCAATTTATTGGACTAGAGATGTTCAGTAACAGTCATTTTAGCTTAAGTTATTGTGGTTTAGTGATCAAAGCACAGAGGCTGCACCCAGAATATCTGGATTCAGGTGCAAGTATCACACACTAAATAAATGTAACCTTTGTCAAGTGCATCAATTACCTCCATTCACAGAAGAAAGACCTGAGATTAAAACAACTTTTAGTTTGCATTCCTCAGCTTCAGATGTAGGACAAATATCCCATACCTTTGGAAAGATAATTTTTCTGTATATGAGGGCATAGCAGTCTCCACTGACTGGGATTCATGACCTAAAAATTGATACCCCTAAAACCCAACAGCTTCCCAACAGAGGTGATTATAATTTACTTGGAATTCAAGAGGGTGTTACACATGATTGTCCTCCTTCATGATTGTAAAAGGCTTGGATGGAAGGTGCCATATAAATCCAGATTATTAGTATCACGATAGCAAGAGGAGAAAGAGATCTCAGACCAGAAGGCAGATGAAACATTCACACATTTGATCATGCTCTCATGGCGAGGCATAACATAAGACAATGAGTTTACCAGGCTGTGCATTTTGTCAGAGCTGCATTAAGCTGCAGGGGGAGAGTGGGACTGAGCCCTCTCTCTTCAACAGCACCAGTTCCAAACTGATAACGTGACAGCTGAATATACAACCCGGATACGTTTTGTGAATATTTGAGTATCTCAGCCAAACATTTGCTTTTCCAGAGAGTATTCACCTAAGTGACACTCAAGTATGTGAAAAGCCCTCAAGAAATAAACTAAGGTATGTGAACCCAATTAAATTGGAAACCACCGCTGACTTCTAAGAGCTGTTCTCCCCAGAGAAACGTTTGTTTTATTTGCTGAGCTGTATGGAGACATGTGTTGGTTGCCTAGCCTTTTGAAGGATTTCCTACAGGTTTTTTGCCATTAAAATTATCTTCTTGGGATATGGTACCTATTTTTGCAATTCTTGAATATACATCTCTTTTATTATATCAACAAGAGGAACAAAACACAAGAAGGCCAACAGCAGCAAAGGGTTTTAAGATGGTGCTTAATGAATTCATGAAGAAGAATATACGACGTAGCTGTTGGTGGTTACAAGAGACTAGATTTGGTAAGGCAGCAAGTCTCTTCAAGTCTTATTTTCCTAAGAGGTTTTTCTTACTTAAAAGAAAAAAAGAGAGGAGGAAAAAAAAAAAAAAAGCCTGGCTGGCTCTCTGCTGTGGTGGAGGCCTGTCAGTTTAGTTCATTTTAGAGATGAGCACATCAAGAAAGAGACAGTGGAAAAAACCCTTGAGGCACCAGAAATGCACTAAGTGTAATTGAAAATGCTCTAGACCACTTTTGTAACACAACAGTAGGGCCATCTGCAGGCTTCAAATTTTCAATATTAGCAAGGCATTTTTACATCATTGCATCGTGTAGTTCCTTTTTTCCTTAATTAGCTGTTCTAAGTGGTACAATGTAGCTGCTCCTGGAGCAACTTTTAGGCTCTGAAGATAATTTTCTAAGCCTGGTAAAGAAGAACTGGGTGCATTTCTAACAGGTTGATAAATAAGAACTCAAGAGAGCTGCAGACACCACAAAAATGGTATTAGCTACTGTAGTACCCCAAGCAGTGTGGTACCTATTCAGGACAGGGGTCTTGATGTGCTGGTATGGCCAGAAAAGGCACTACATACCATGGGCTACCCAGAATACGAAGAAAGTAAGAAGACAGGAACACAGTGCAGGTGGAGGTGGAGATGAAGAGCTAACTCTTAGCTCCTGGCTACATAAGCACCCTCAGCTATAAGGACCCCAGTTCTTTCCTTTTCTTTGACTGGTTCCTTGAGTAAGAGACCAGAAGAGGTTATCCATCCGTAAGCTGCACCCTCTTTGAAACAGAACATCCCACAGGCTATAAGCATTCTCCATACTAACTGCTTCTCCAGCACTACAATTATCCAGTCTTGATTTCAAAAATTCCCCATGGTGGAGAATGTGACAATATATGGTTTTTAATTGAACAGTGAAATCCAATAAATTTTTTATTTTGGATGCAACCATTTACCTGCAAATGTATTAAACTGCTACTTTGATTGACAAGCATCTCTGCTGCTGTCCTACTGTGATTTTCCCGTGGTGACTCCTATTACTTTATGGAGTAACACTTGCTTTCTTCTCTAACATTCATGTTCTTGAGAGCTCCATCCCTTCCCAATCAGGATTCCATTACATTTCTGTTTCTTCCTTGTCCCTAGAAAGTCTTTTCTAGCATATAGAAGATTATGCACAAAGCTTTTAAAAGGTTCCTCAGGCTGGAAGGTGAAGACATAAAACACTGATCCAAAGATCAGGACATACTCCATAATGCTGGAGATTAAACCTTCAAGCGCAGAATGAGTGACTCCAGAGCTGTTTACAGATCTCAGTTTCTTTACTGTCTTTTTGTGGTTTAGCCTGGTTTTATGGTGACATTTCCAAGAAATGTGTTGCATACTCAGCTGTTCTCCAGATAAAGAGCTCTTCCATTCATGCCTGCAGCCAGAATCTATTTCTCAAAACAATCTACTTCCCGTATAAAGTCAGAGACCCTTCAAAATTTAACCAAGCTTTACACTATTGTCAAACACAGTAAGCCAAATCCTGGGCTTAGAAGAGTCACTTTTATCTTCACCAAGCAAATGACAGGATGGACTTTTTGATTAATTTTCTTTCTTGATGGTCTTTCCCTATCAGCATGTCAATGACAATTAACTAGACTTAAAATGTAAACTTCAATACTCAAGTTTTTGGCAGTAGCACCTTAAAAGTGCCCTGAAGTGTTAGGTTATGAAACATTCTCACCCCTGGTATCCAGCCTGTGTTCCTTTAGAAGACAGAGCCTCTGTTCAATATTTGCATTTTAAAATGCGAAGGGTGTGCACAGGTACACCCTTACTCCTAACCTCATGAAGAGTTTGGATTATTTTAACTTCTATTTCTTTCACTAGAGAAGAAAACATGTAGTGGTTGGTGGGAACAGACCCTAAAGGACAGCTTTGAAACCACTGATGCAGGCTGAGACAGAGAAGCTCTGACAAGCAGGCAACATGCCCCAAGCTCACACTTCAGTGTTTGCCTTTACCTTAAACTTTTCTGCTGGTTACTTTCTTCAAGCGCCAGTCTCTCTGGCACCAGATCACTTACCAAGAAAGCCAGGCCAATAGAAAGCAAAACTACCTTAGCTGCTTAACAACCCCAAGTCTGACTGATTCTTGAGTCAAGCTGTCTTCTACAGGGTGTCTTTTTCTTCCTCCTCTGGCCCGCTGCCGTACAGAGGGGTGGCAGACCCTGGGGAGGGAAGCAGAGGGGTGGCATTCACATGCAGGCCTACAACTTTCTATAACATCTAAAGGTAGCACAGAGACATCACAACACTACTTTGTACAGGCAATACATGTTCATCATCTATTTTGCTATGCTACTCTTAAGGGCTACAACATGTTAATGCTCTGCTAGAAAAGGGGGAAATTAAGAACCAGTCAGAGTTTAGGCACACTGAAGTCTTACAGATGCATATACAGACCCCAAGACACCAGGATGGCAGTATCTGTGAGAACTGCAGGGTCTGTTCCCCTGTAGCTGGTGTTTCAGAGACAAATAGCTGAGCAAAACGTCTAGTCACTGCAGCATTTGAGACACGCAATTGCTCTGCAGCACTCATGTTGAAAATAAAAGCAAGGCAGTGTTTTTGATATCACAAGGTAGAGCTTAGACATCTTTCTTTTAGCTAGAAAGCCTAAAAAAGACACTCTTTTCAAGTGTGTTAGAAATAGAAGCCTATTTTAGAAGAGACATGAAGTTATCAGTGCAAATTAATAGCGCCAGATGGGGGTTAAATTACTGCCTCACAGCTGAAGACATGAGACAGAATGAAAGTGGTAGAGTATAAAAAGGGCATTGCCAGAAGTGATGACATCCCACTGCGAGGTGGCATTTGTGAACACCACGCTTGTGCTTGTAAGCAGTTGCTTAGTTGAATGGTTTTATGGGTCAGAGCGAGGAAGAGAAAGGAAAAAAGTCACAGTCATTTTGAAGATCACGTCTCATAGTTTACTGCTTTGCTCAGGACAAGCTGTACAGCAGCACAAGCTACAATTAAATATCATGGAGCTCTGTCTCCTGGGCTGGCTCACAGCCACCAGGACAGGGGAGCTCAGCAGAGCAGTCAAATAAATGTGGCTGTTGAGCTGGGACAGCACTAACTGAGTTGACTTCCAGAGCAACAGGGAGCTTCATCAGAAAAATTCCAGATTTAATGATGTTGTTACTGAAAAATGACAGTTCTTACATTAAGAAAGCAATTCTTTAATACAAATATTTCTCAAAATACTTCAGTTATGTTTCACTTGGGTAGGAAGAATGTTTCTTCCTATCTCATCCCCACTTTCAGTGGGTAAAGAGAAAGTAAAAAACAACTTTCACTAATTATGAATAGGGCAAGGAAAAATTGAGGAAGGATTATAGAAAAATGTTCAAATACTAAGTCCTCAGCAAAAATGGGACAACTCAAAAAACCAAGTAAGGACATTTTTGTAAAGACTTTTAGATCAGTACTTGGGCTAGGGGTATCCTGATGCATAAAGGCCTCTAGATACATGACAGAAACACTTGTGCAGACTATTAGCAGGAGGATGGCTAAGGGTCTGCCATAGCCAGGTCCTACCAGGCAGAAATAGCTCATGCTGACATACTATACCAGTAATAAGTCATCCTACAGAGCTGAAATAACCAGAATAATAGATACAAGAAAAGGAAGCTGTTTCAGTGGCAGGATGCTTCCTATTTCAACTGAGGATTTAGTCCTGGATGCTTAGCTGGGGTAAATCAGTATGGCACTATTGCAATCAGAAGAGCAAACCTGATAAGCACCATGTGGAGATCCTAACAACTGACTTAGAAACATACTTTAAGAGGAAGAGGAAGGTCTTTTTGTCAGTAATTAAGCACTGTTTAACTCTCTGAACACAATAACCAAGGAACCCGTTCAAAAGGCAAACGTCTTAAGTGCAAACACTTTAATAATGCATAGCTGCATTACACAGAAGACAAGCTGTGGAGCTGCTCCTCCCTTCCAAGGGAAGTGGAGCATGCAACTGAAATGCATAGTGTAGGATGGAGGCTCAGCAAGCGTTGAATACCATTCCTTATGTGCCCTAAGAAAACAGGGGCCGCACTTGTGGTCTTCCACACACCACAAAGAATCAATAGCACAACCCCTGCCTAAATCTCAGAGTTAATTATAATTTGATTTACTGACTGAGAAACTAGGCAGAAAGTTACATATGTGCAAACACACAGTGGTTTATACAAGGCAGGAACATAGCCTATTCTATAAACCCCTCAACCAGTTGGGTGTAATAGGAATTTTGCTATGAATCATCGTATGTCTAAAGGAGAACCTGGTCAAGTTCTCTCTCTATCACAGCAGAGCAGAACTGTCTCACCTCTACCGAAGGAGTTTTTTAAGTCCAAAGCAGGGGCAAGGCTGAGAAAAGTGGCTCATCATCACCTCAGTAATCACATGACTGAGATACTTTCAAGGAAGGACTCGGTTAAAGAAGCAAGAGAAAAATTTGCAGCAAAACAATTATATAGTGAAATCCTAATTATTTTTCTGTGTTTTGAGAATGCTCATCACAAATTTTGGGGTTTTTTGATGACTTCCTCTTCATCTGAAGTGGTTTGATGAATCTTTTCTGAGAAAATAATTTCTACATCTTCAGGATGCTCATTGCACACATTTGCAGCTCCACCTTTGCTGCATTCCTTCTATTTTGTCCAGAGGCCTTTCTGCTCCCTTAGGGAGCATGCAAGGGCTACAGAGGTGGGTAGAGTGAAAAGCCTGTGTTTCAAATCCAGAATTTGATCTCTACGAATATCTTTAATTAAACATTTCAAAAAGTGCTGTTTTGGCAAGCATTAGTTCCAGTAATTTTGTCCACAAGATTTTTGATATGAATCTTAGCAGAGGCATGTGAAATGACATTCATTTGAGGCACCAGGAGGATGCTATTAAACATGCAGAATTACAGCTGGATGTATGTTGTTCACGTTTCCTCAGCTGAGCTATCATGTTCAGCTCTGCAGAAATAGCAACTGTCACTAGCAACAGTCACAAGGGATGCAGTCCCCAGAGAATCACATTGAGAGAAGAAGAATATCTAGGACAGTGATTTAGCTTGTCTGGATTATAATGTTCCTTGTAGATGCTTTAATATTGTTAAAAGGCCTCCTAAAGGAAGATGACAGGCTATTTAGGTCTGCCATGAGTAAAACAGAGGAACAAATAGCAATTGCAGGAAGGTTAATATAGTATGATACAGGTATACGAAAAACTGTATGCAAGTTGCTGGGAATACTAGAACAAGAGCATTCGGCATAAATTTTAGAAAATCCCTTTCTCTTCTGCCATATGTTATAACACAGGGAAGAGCTATGAAACTGGCTTTGAACCAGTGAGGTTTTAAAAGTTTATGTTGCCTGGGTGACAGTCTCATTTTCACAAGCTCATGCCAAATGGCCACTTCAAGATGGGACATAGCAAACAAGATGCACAAGATCAAAAAAGTATCCATTTCAAGTCAGGGGTGGATTACTTTGATCTGAGATAGAGACATGTGATCCACTATTTAAGATTTCTTACCAGAATTGCCAGGACCTGTCTCTCTTCAAAGGAAGAGAAGGTGTAGGCATGCGGACTTGTAAGGGTCAGCAGCAATCTGGCATTCTTTGAACAAATTATACACACTGCAGGACTGCCAAATACAGATGGACCAAATGGGAATGTCCAGATGTAACTGCAGATGTCACAGGAAATTAAGCTATTCACTTGTGCTTGTGATTCGAGAAGTTCCATTTCTAGGTCAGATGACAGCTGAGTTGGCCGTTACTGCAAACATCTCTGACTTTTAATGAAGTTTTCTCCCCAGAACTCATAAAAAACAAAAGACAAGTACCAGTTTTATAGGAAGTGCATTGTAAAACCATGTGAAGAATTAACTTTATAGAGGTTAACAATGAACTAAGGAAGTAAGCTGTTAAAGGATGAGGTTCTCTAGTACTAAAAAAAAAAAAAAAAAAAAAAAGATAAATTGAAGAAAAGAGTTGCAACTATTTGTTGTCATTGTGAAAACCAATATTGCCAGTTTTGTGTATGTAAAAACATGATATTTGTTCCAGTAGATGTAACTATTACTGTTAGTGATGAATTAGATTTTTGAGAAAACTACCAGTGAAGTTTATTCATCTATACTATTGCTCTGTCCTGTTGAATTATATCTTGATATAGGTGTTAACTATGGGACACTGAGAGACAAATTGTTTGCTTAATAAATCAGACCAGCAAAGAATATAGAACTTTTGTTTAATCAATGCTGTTGAAATTAATATATTTCAGAATTCATCCACATAACTCTGTATATATATATCTCCTCTACTGCTTAAACATACTGTTTCTCACATGAGGACATTTCAATTATATGGTAAAATCTGGAAGCTCAGAATATGAAATACTGGGGGAAATTCAGTATTTTAAATAAGAAATTTTATCGGTTTTCTACCTATTCCAATACCAAAGAGAACAGTACTTCCCTCCAGAAGTAACATAACCTATTGCATTTATTTTAGCAGCTGGTTAAGAAGCATGGGTACGGAATGTGTGATAAGGTAGTCAGATCCCTAGGCAGTGAAAATGGACTTTTGATTCGCTAGCGGAAAGAAAAGGAATTGTTTTTGTCAAAGGATTGAAAAGGATAAGAGTAAATTTTTGAAATAAATATTTGTATTTTTAAAATTTTCTGCAAAACTTCCATTTATGTAAGAAATGAAGAGTTTTAATCTTTTTAGTAAGCTTTTTGATCATTATTTACTTAGTTTATAAAATCAGTATATTGCACAATTCTAATGAAATGGAAAAACTATTTTTTTTCTGTTTCTTTGCTTCCTTCTGCCTATCTCTGTGTCTGGCATGAGTCTAGTTTAACTCCTGCCAAAGAGTCTATACTGATGAATGGCATTTGTACTATTGTTTAGTCCAAAACCCCCTAAAGCATTTAAACTGATTATAGACTTCAGAGCCAAGAAATACAGATATACAATCAGAACTGGAGAGAGAAGGGGACAAAGTTTTGTTGCTTGTGCTTTAGAGATGTTAAAAAAGCTTTTCTAGCCTCATAAATTTGGTGGCAGAAATGCAGTGAAAGTGGGAAATGTTTACACTTCATTTTTGGATGAGATGAAGCAGATGAAGACCGATTCGGCTTCCCATGGCTGAGCCATTTCTGGAGACGATGCATCACATGTCTGGGATAATATGGAAGCTGGGGTTGGCAGCCTCTAACACAGGTTTCTGTCTCTTCTGGAAATAGCATTAAGGATAAAATGTATGGCCTTAAAACATATTATCTGGAATGCTGTGCCATGTTTCAGAAAGAAGCATCTTTATAAAAAAGAACAAACAGCTGGAGAAATCATATTTTAATGCTGGTGTCCTACTGAATTCTGTATGTTAGTTGTATCACATCATACACTTGTAATTGATCCTTTGTGGTGCCTTCTGGGCACCTACTCAAGTCTTAGGCTCTCATGGGACAAAAGCACCCACCACAACAGCTGGAAAAGCTTAACACTGTTCTCTTTTCACTGGCTTTCCACACGCTCTGTGAGTCTTCTGCTTGTGGGCCTTGGGGTATCTTAAAAGAAGATGAGCAAACGGGCACTGCTATTCCTGGATGGGGTGCCAAGAGGTCTGAGGCTATGTATCGATCAGGGAAGATTTCCAAGGCAGTTGCTGGGAGGTGGTTTTGGGGATGCCTGGAAGGCTCATATTTTGTGATTTCCTTCTGTCAAGCTTTTGAATGGATCATGGTTGGAGACTGCTACTACATCTACTAACCAAGGGCAAGTGTTAATCAGCAGTTGAATGAAGGAGCTTCCTAAGCAGCTCAAATGTGGCACATGCCTTACCTAGAGAAGCTTCACTGGCTCAATGACATTAATTTGCTCCTGACCTAATGCTCCCAGTGCTGCAGTTCAATGTGTTTATTAATTCTAGGAACGAGCTTTCATATGAATGTTGTTGTTGCACTGAGACACAATGAGGTGAAGATATGTAGCTTCTGTTCCCTTGTCCATATCCATGCCACAAAACACAGCGTTTGCTGTGCCTGTATTATTTGTGAGCTGGTATTAGTGCTGAGCTTAAGGCCTGTTGAAATGTCCTGGAAATACAATAGCCTCATTAAGCTTTGGGCTAGATTTTTAATTCTTGTTCCTGTTTAAGTCGAAGGAGGTTTTAAGCAGGAGTGCTTGCTAAAGAACTAGGATTCCTGTGTCATGAGAAGTTTCACTAACCTGGCTCAGACACATAAAATAACTGGAAGAAACTTCCTAGCGGAAATTCCTCCCAATATAAATCATCATCTAACTGAGGACTGAAGGGTTGGTCTATTGTTTTCCATCTCAGGGAATTTTACACATTCCTCAGAAGAAGATAGCGCAGGTTATTATGCAGGTTATTATAGACACAGGTGACTGCATTGGGTGGACTCATTGTAATGTACGGTAGGAAGTGCCACATTTCAGTAGCAGAGAACTTACTTTTACCAAAGGGGGATATTATTTGTTACTGATAAACAGGAAATGTCTGCTTTCATAGAATGATTATTAAATATGAATAAATATTGGGGTTTTTTCATTATAAATAAATATAGTTAGAAAAGGTAATCAATATGAGCTACTACAACATTAGTCTTATGAGTTAAAATTTTCTACCACTGGGTTCATGGGGAAGACTTAATTGCTCCAGTAGAAGTGAGATGAACTCTGAGAAAAATTAGGCAGGAGTTTCTTTCTCACCTTATCCTGACAGGAAGAAGGATCTTTCATTAAAAAGAAAGTAGCCTGTTCCAGGCTCTTAGTGCAAGTCCTCAGAAGAGACAGATTTTAAATCCTTCTCTCAATGGAGCCAGCGATAGTTTAGTTCACTCAGCCCAAGGCAATCCACTGCTTTCCAGCAGTGAAGAAAAAGAGACATGCAGAGCCCTTCCTCACAAGCTGGCATTTTTTTCTTAAATACAGAATTAATCTCAAATTAATTTTCCATATTTTCCAGTTTCAGCCACAGCTACAGTTATTTCCATATGCCAGGACAAAATTTTAAATCATGGCCTGTATTTTTGGGATGCCTGAAATGTTTGATTCACAGACTGCTGCCAGCTGTCTACTGGGCATTGATGATGGTTCATGTTCATCCAGGGCCTGTCTGAAGTTTCAAACAGCGATTATCCTCACTGTCTAATGAAACCTAAGAAAGTAATTAGTCTTTTTTTTTGTGACTCTGCTATCCTGTGTTACTTAACCTGGATTCTAGGCAGACTTATGGCAAGGAATGGGGAATGTAGGGAAAAGGGAAGAAAATAAATAATTTGTCAGCTTGTTGTTGTGCCTCACTTCATCTGGGGTTTGAACAAAAGCAGGACAGAGCACAAAGCCTCACTAACAGCTGCATGGCTGTGTCTGCTCCAGGGGAAGAGCAAACCTGACCCCTCTCCCTGCCCATCACCTCCTACACCCTCTGCCCTGGGGACATGCGCTTGGGTCTGGTTCCCAAAGGGCTCTAGCACTGGTTCCTGAAGCAGACTGTGCATGCTGCAGCTGCTGACAGCTAATCCCTGGGGCAGAAGGCTTCATTGCATCAAATATTAAAATGGATACTGCATTATGCCCTCCCTGCTTTACTCCTGGCTCAATTTTAACACCCAGAAAACCTTCTCAGCCTCTCCACTGCAGCCTTGGAAGCAACACTTGGAACAGTCACTCACTGCAGAGACTGCAGTGCCCTCTGCTTTGCAGGAACCAGAGGATGTTCCCGAGGGCCAGGGGGTGACTCCCTGGGGAATAAGGGTTTGGGGGTCCAGCTCTGAGAGGTGGGAGAAGGGGAAACACATCCCACTGCCAATGGGGCTGCTCCAGTGCAGAAGAGCCCAGTGAGGATAGGCAGGTGCTGCAGAAAACGTGAAGGTTCATGACTGGTTTGCAGCACATCCCTCTGAGGAGGAGGGTGCTCCTTTTTCTCTGGCAGCCACCCAGGTCCAAGAGTGTAATAAATTCCTAAAATTGATTATTATTCTTTAAAAATGTATGCCCCTCCCACAGGCTCCTTAAATAAATCTCTCACCTCTATTCTCTTCAGCCCAAGGTCACCTGGAAGTGCAACTCTTTCACCAGCATGTCGGTATTTCACCACATGAGGGAGGAGACCAGAGAGCCCCAGGGCTGTGACCACAGACATGCTTGCTATCTTTGCCCATCACACATGGTATCAGGGCTAAGCCTGGGGCATTTCAGATAACAGCTTGGCTGTCAGTCACTGGGCTCCATGCTTTCAGGGGCTGAAATATAGTTAAAAAGCTCTCTTAAGCCATTAACTGTCTTAAGTGACATAAACACTCCTTTTTTTTTCCTTTTCCCCTCAACAATAGCTTTTTCTTATTCATCTGCTTGAACAAGGGGTTTTTAGTCTATCAGAGGGGATCAGGCTATATGTCATTGCAATGTGCTTTTTAGATGCATTTTCAAAGCTTAAGAGGGTAACTTCGTTTAAATCTGTGGTCTTGGGTTAAGTGTGAAGGTAGGAGCTGCACTACAAGATCTCTTACATGGCATGGATTTTGTGCTCTATGTGTCATTGGTATCATGAAGGAAGGCATCATCTCCCTCTTTTTATTCATTTAGTGAGAAATAAGTGTCAGCACTAGGAAAGCTGTTCAGTCTGAAATATCTGAACTGAGCAGTGTTGCTTACAGAAAACAAATTCTATATCAGACAGAATTGTTTCCACATTATTCTTAGGTCAAGAATGAAGACTCGCTGGTTCTTCATCCAGGAATTTAGATTACATAAAACACACAGGAAAACAATGATTGCTTTAGATTTAAATTGGATCACATTCAAGTGAGGTTCATGCCTCATCCTGCTGTCTTTACTTACAGAAGTAGTATCTATAAATATATAGTAAAGCATGTCAATATTTTTGATTGGATCTCACTGGGAGGTGTCCCTTCCATGGCAGGGGGGTTGGAACTA